>OX451347.1:1021456-1383210 GCA_949629155.1 Myopa testacea
ACCATTTGCGCAATAACAGTTGACTTGGTTTGGAAATGCGAAGAGGCGAACGTTACCCATGCCTGCAGATGGCCGCTGATTATGCGGCAACTCAAAATACAGCAACGTTTAACTTTCCTAGGTTGAGGTGTAACACTTTCAAGCGGCGACTTAATCTTTTCACGTGGCAGATGGTGTAATTCTTGTCTACTGGATGAGTTACTCTTTGGATATAGGTTTGTTTCATCAGCGGTTGCATACTCAGATGGCAGATTTTGCGTAGGGAGAACGCCTCTCTTCAGTTATGTTTTGAAGCGATCTTCTGTTGCGAAATGATTCTCACACACGCGACTACTCCTAATACTTTCAGTCACATCTAACTTTAAAATATCACACCATTGCTGCAACATGTTCTCATGTCTTGGAAATGCAAAGGTGCGCAAATTATTGTCCACGGTTCGACGTTTACCGCAGCCAGGGACACAACAAACGGGCAAATAATGACCAATGCGGCTGTGACGACCATATGCGACGCTGTTTTTTGGATTTTTATACAATTCCAAATTGAGTTGTTGGCCTAAGTTAAGTGTAGGCAAAGACCAAGCATGCAGCTGTTTATTGTTGGCAAAGCATCGCTTTTCAAAATGTTGATTACAGATGTGTTGCAGCTTTTTAGGTGTAGCCAGCGGCAGCTGCAAGTTGAAGCACCAACGTTTAATCATTTTCTGTTCGGTGGGAAAGTCAAAAAATCTAACTCCATGTTGTAGACGACTTTTGCGACATGATGCAACGCAGCATTTGATCAAATCAAGTGTGTGTTTGATTTTGCAGCCGATTAACTGAGCTTCCGGATTATCGCCAGGAGTTGGCTTTGTTTCGATTACGTTTGATGCTTCATTCGGGTTCTGGTACAGCTCCAACTCGTCGTCGTGATCTCCCAGTTCAAGTGTTGGTACAGCCCATGGCCGCAAGCGAGCCATTTTACTCATGCAATGATCTTCAAAGTGAAGCGTACAGATTTTGTAAAGTGGACATTTTTCGCGCTCCACGCAGCTGCGTAAATTGTGCAGCCATTTGTCGATTTGCTCTGAATCTGTGGGAAAATTAAACAGCTTCACCGAGTCCATCTCCAGTGTAGAATTGTGGTTTACGCAACTAGGCACGCAGCATTTGCTGGACTGTGGCCCCAAGTGCCGTCGGTCCAAACCTATCAAATCCGGATTTTGGTACAGCTTCTCATGTGGTTCGTGCGCAGGCAAATTTAGCGTAGGGATCGCCCACGGACGCAAGCGCTGGGCATCCGAGAGGCAGTGTTGTTCAAAGTGTAGGGTGCATACTTTGTGCAAGTGACGTCGCTGCTCATCCAACTCGATTCCTGTGTTGAAGCACCATTTTTCAGAGAGTTCACGGTTATAAGGAAATTGATAGAGTTTGATGTCTTTACCGCTAAGCGATGTAGCTTTGCAATCGGGCACCGTACACTGCATGCTGCGCGTAAGCGACGAGCTGCTGCAGTGCTCGTAATCAGAGGCCAGCACTTGTAAATCAGGATTCAGATCGCTGTGCATTTCCACCAGATGGCTTGCGGCAGCGCTTGTTTCTTCATACAACTCAATAAAATGAAGGCCACAGAGTTTCGCATCAGCACAGAGACTTTCTTTGTTTATCTTAAGCCGACTACACCAGAGATCAAGGAGTGCCGCATGTTTCGGCATCGAGTAAGACTCACGTAGAGCGGATTTTGTGGCCATGCACGAAGGGTAGCAGCATTTATTTTCGTCGTTTTCGACTAAAAAATCGCACATGACAGATTGTAGACTATCGTTTGTGGTACTCAATCGAGGTCGCTTGTTGCCATACCAGGTCTGTAGCTCACTGGCGTCAACTTGAAAGATGTCATCGCTGTCATGTCCGAGTTGCACCGTTGGTATCGCCCCAATATGTAAACGCTGTTTGCCAATGCACTGTAGCTCGAAATGTGCGTTACAGATGCGATATTTTTCACGCTCCGCAAAATCCAAATGAAGCCGCAAATTATGCGTCCACCGGTAGAAACGCTCGCGAGTCTTTGGAAAGCTATTCAGTTGCGCCTCGTCGTATTTTCGCGAACGACCGCACTGAGTTACACAGCATTTAAAAATCTGTTCCGTACTTACACGATCCTCCGGCTTAGGGTTCAAATACAAGTGCAATTCCGCATCGTTATGACCCAAGAGCATAGTAGGAATGGCCCATCGAAACAGCCCACGAGGACCGACGCATACAGATTCGAAATGCATATTGCAAATTCGCGACTTATGACAGTCGACTGGATTTAATTTCAGATTATTGCACCACTTCCACAACAAATCCTCATCTTCCAGGGGAAATCTGAAAAGCTTCACTCCGTCTACGGTGCGTGAGCGTTTACAATCCACGATTGCGCACTGCATTTCCTGATCCTCCAACGGCGGCAAATTGTTAGCAAAAATGTTCGGGTCATCGTGTCCCAATTTCAGTGTTGGTATAGCTCCGGGGCAGAGTCGTACGGGGCCAAAGCAGTTGGATTCAAAGTGTTCGCTGCATACACGCATCTGTCCACGACTGCAGTCCCCCGCCTTTTGCTTCGTATTATAAGCCCACTTGCGCAACAAAACTCTATTGTGAGGGTAGAGGAACAGCTGCACGCCATCGACTCTGCTTTTACGACAACTCGGTATAACACACAGTCGCTGCGTGCGCAACTTGGCCATCTTGAGGCGCTCCGGATTCTGATAAATCTTATGACCTGGGGGGCAGTTTAGCTCCAGGGTCGGCATGGAATTAGGCATGGGACAACGCTTGGTGAGTACGTGCGGCTCAAAGTGTGCGGAGCAGACTCGACGATGCGAGCTGCTGGCCACAGCGACCGAAATCTGTAGATTGTGACACCATTTCTTAAGCATACTCTTGCTGTAGCTGGGAAAACGGAAAAGTTGGACTTTGCCATCGGTGCGCTGTTTGCGGCAGTGCGGCAAGCAACAGCGTGGAGCGTAGCCCAATAATTTAACCCTTGATAAAGCTTTCATTTCTTTAGGATTTTCAAAGAGTACATCAGCAGACGAAGGCGGCATATTGAGCGTTGGTACTGCCCATGGATGCAAACGTTTGCCGATGCAGTGCGTCTCGAAATGAAGATTGCAAATACGTGCCGTTGGTAGAGCGTGTAAATCCTGCTGCAGATTGTGTGACCATTTATTCAACATAGACTCATCATCGGGTATAGCATAAAGTTTGACATCATCAGTTTTTGGACTCCGTTGACAGCTTGATACACAACATTCTGTGGCTTGGGGGTGGCTACTATTGGCCATTTGCTTTATATAAAGTTCCTCAACCTCTGCCTCAGAGGGCAATGGCATGACCTCTTCATCATGCCCCAATTCCAGCGTGGGCAGAGCCCATCTCTCTAAGCGCTTGCTGCGTATGCAACGATCTTCAAAGTGGCGCTCACAAATGGCATCATTGAAAAGCCGCGTTCCGTCTGGCATGGGACGACGCAGGTTGTCCAGCCATTTCTGAAGTAGCTCCGGTTTGTGGAGGGGAAATCGATGCAGGTTCGCTTTGTCGCGTTCACGATTGCGGCGACAAGTTGGCACGCAACACGTCTCGCGGATGTGCAATTTTTTGATGACTTTCGGATTATGATGAATATCTGGATCATCATGTCCCAACAGTAGCGTGGGCAGAGCAAAGGGACGCATACAGCCGCCAATGCAGTACGGTTCAAAGTGAACGCTACAAATACGAAAATATTTCGATATTCTTTGAGAATTCATCTTGAGATTGTGGCACCATTTCTCAAGCATTTCTGGACGTCCAGGCATCGTATGCATGCTAACGTTGTCAGCATAGCGATTGCGTTTGCAGCTGGGCAGGCTGCACGTATCAGGTGTTTCGTAGTTGGTTGTACTACCAGAAGATGATGATGATGACAAAGAATTGGCGTATAGCGAAGTTTTGGATGAGTTACTGGACATTGTAAACATTTCGTTGTTGTAGATGTTGGTATCATTGTGGCCTAAATTAATTGTAGGCACAGCACCTGGGGAAAAAATTGAAAGATTTCCTTTTAAAATAGTTATATCATCAAAATCAATTCGTGTTTGTATCAATATTTGACTACAACAATATTTATAAACGCATCAAGAAAGAAAAACTTATATTTTTAATCACCTGAGTGCAATTTAATTGAACCAATGACATCCTTTACGAAGTGCGCACTGCAAACTTTATGAAACCTTCCCCGATATTCCAGAGGATTCAATTTTAAATTATAACACCAACGCTGCAGTAAAAGTTCGTCTTTGGGAAAACTATACAACGAAAGAGTTGGATCTTCGGAACGCTTGCGCCGGCAATGAGGCAAGCAGCATTTCTTCACCTCCACTAATGGTGCGTGAGGATTATCGTGTATACGTGGAAAACCGCCCAAATTCAGTGTCGGCACAGCCCACACCTTCAGGCGCATCTTACCGAAACACTGATCTTCAAAGTGACGACTACACAACTGACGCGGCTCGTTAGAGTTGATTTGAAGCCGACAATTTTCACACCATTTCACGTAGGTGTCTATATCGTTTGTGGGAAAATTAAAGAACTTCAAACTGGTCTTCTCACTTTGATTGTCACAACCTGGCATACTGCATTGTGGTTGCGCATAATAGTTCTGATCGCGATTTTGGAAGATGTTAGCAGTGTCCTCATGACCGAGATGATACGTTGGCACAGCCCAGTAGCAAAGAGAGTGCAAATTGATCACGCGTTTCGGAAAATGAAGACTGCAGATGCGATAATCCTCGTACGATGCGCTATGATTATAAATTAGCTTCATGTTATGCAGCCACTGCTTGAGGTATTTCATATCTTTGGGGAATTTGAAAAATTGTAGAGTGGGAGATGTGCTCTTGCGCAGGTTACAGTGTGGAACGCAGCAGATGGCATCACTCTCATTGACTGCGGGTGTAGCTGGCGTATACGGAGCAGAGAAGTTGAAATTATTTGAATAACGTCTTTCCATTATTTCAAAAGGACTCCTGAGTTCATTGTATGGAGTGTGTCTGAAGCTGTGATGTGCGTTGTTGTAGCTGGGTGGAGGCGGAAGTATCGGCGCATACGAATTACTGTAAAATGCTTCAGGCGCTGTATGGTGTGGCGCTTCATATGCAGGAGGATCAAATAAAGGTTCGGATTTAATAGTCATCGTCGTGGGGAAATGATTATTGCCCAGCGCATGTTGGCTACGAATTGTATTTGAGCTCAGGCAGTTGGTCGGTGTTGCTGAAGGAAACGACGAGTTGAAAAGAAATTCGATTGATAAATTTGAACTGTTAATCTACCTTCTATTACGCCAATATTGCAATCTTGTAGACTGTAGTTGTTTTCGTTCATGGCAATGTGGTTGTAATAAGATTCTGGATTTTGAATCGAATCTAAGAATTAAAGAGAAATATTTTATACTTCATGAAAATCAGATAAGACTTTAGTAAGAGGGTTTAGATTTAAGTAAACTGTAATTATTTTTAAAGTATTCTTTTGAGATGTATTACAAAATATTTACATAGTTTTTTCTTTCTTTTAAGTGTATATTACAAAGAATAGGATTATTATTTCTTATATTAATATAATTACTTATATTAAGGTTTACCTTTTTCTTCGGTAAAAAATCTTCCACAGAGAAAAGGCGATTCCACGCGATGTCTTCGTAACTCATTAGGAGATGTGAACCATCGACGACATATCGGACAATCAAAACGTATCAAATGACGGTGCTGAGTTTTATGCGCAAACAATTCATCACGTGTGTCAAGTGTCATCAGGCAAATCTAAAATATGTATGGATAATAATTGAAATTAATTAAATAATTTTTACATTTTTCTATATAGAAATAATGCAACTAACATTACAAACAAACATATCAGAATCATGAAACATATACTCATGCGCCTCACACAAATCCAAAGTGTCAAAATATTTTCCACAAAATTTCTGACAAAAGAATTGATTAGCGCGATGTACATGTTCGTGAGCTTGTAGCTCTTCCGGCGACATGAAGGACATGGGACATATAAGGCATTTGAAATTATATTCCAAAATGGAGCAGGAACTGTGGCGCACATGTTTCATGTAGCTGGATTTCTTAAGGAAGACTTGTTTACAGCGTTGGCAGATGGGCAACGTTTCGGAACGTTCGGTTTGCAGTTTGCGACGTGGAAAATTAAGGGACTAAATTCGAAAGTAGAAAAAAAAAGCAGAAGAAGAAAACAATTATTAAACCAAGTGAATTTTGAAAATGATCGAAAACCTTTTGCTGCTGTGATGTGGAAGGTTCCTCTTTTATATGTTGATATGATGGGAAATGATGTAATGAATTCATCGCGGACGAACGATAAAAGGCATTTGAATTATCAGTATCCATTAAATTTGAAACAGTCATATTATCGTCAGGAGGTTCAGCTGTAAAAGAATGAAATTAGAAGAAACGGAATAAAGAAAAATGCATATCAATATCATGCAATACAATATAATTAATCAGAAGGATATCATATTTAAATGTCATAGTTTTATAGTTTAAATATAAAATAAATTAATTTAGAACTTCAAAGTTAATATAAGTATATTAACCCGAGTATTCCTGAATACATTTTACTAAATCTTTTAAAACTATATCATAATTTAATTGAATTAATTAAAATAATTCGTCTTTAAACTAAAATATCTAGAAGTTCATAGAAACATATGGCTATTAATGATTACTATGTATGTATATAGTATTCATATACATATTGAATACATACATATTTTCGTTTTCTAATTGGTTCTCTACCCACTTTAAAATTTCCAATTCGAATTGCAGAATTTTTATGTGTACAATCATTAAACTAATTTGAATGCACTAATACAAAATTATTTTATTAGATTAGAGTTGACGTACTTTTTATGATTAGCTCATCCATTTCAATAGTCGGTGTTACAATATTTGAGTCCATGTCTGCTAATTTAATATCTTTGTGATGCTGAGACTGCATCTGTTGCTGTTGTGGTATTTGTTGTTGATGATGTTGTTGTTGATACACTTGTTGCTGCATTTGCTGCCAATATGTGGTTGTATATTCACCGCCACCAAAATTAAACATCTCATGCTTTGGTTCTTCGACTCTTTGCACTGGCTCGAAACCACCACCGAAACCGCAAAAACCAAAGCTTTGTTTATTTGGATTTTGCGACATCACGCTGCTGTTAATGTCAAAAAGGGCTTTCCCGGAATGTCATTCAGCCAGCGGAGTCCCAAGTCGACTGCGACGCCGTCTTATATACTTTTTCGTCTATATGTATGATCGAATTGCAATCCTACTTCCAGAAGCCATTTTTTCAATTCATTTCTTTCGCTATAAAAAACACACACTTAACCGAATTTCTAATAAAAATTCTTAACTTGTCTTTTGATCTAACGAAGGCACGTTAAATTTTCCTTTTTTCTATCCTTTTAAAGGGAAAATTTGTAATTAGAAAAATTTTTCACAGAACTTTGGTTATTTTTCCAGCGAAAATCATCAAATTATAATTGTCACTTCTGACAGCAAGTGTTGTTGCTTTGTGTACCATATCGGCGTTTACATCACAGGGTGTTTAGAAACAATAAACAATAATAAACTCATAAGTTCAGTTTCTTTTTGTAAACAAATTAAATTTAATTCGTCCAAATCGCTTTATTAAAGTCGAAATCATTAATGATGGTTTGATGAGTTGTTTAATACCGAATACAATCTGTTGGCTATTATGTTTGAACTGTTGAAGCACTTGAACCAAAAATAACCAATTAGAATAAAACGATTTAATTGATTGTAGTTGCTGCGGACATGAATCAATCAACTGTTTTAATATTCGGTTTTCCAATCAGATTTAAGAGCGATTATAATCCTTATTATATTAAGGTTCCGAAAGCTGTCAAAGAATTTTAATTAAAATTAAACTGAGTAAATTGCTAGCACCCGCTAGATGGCGTGGCGTGGAAAATCTTTGCTACTCAATGGATAAGGATTAGCCGGAAATTAAAATTTAGAGACCGGAAATGAAAGTTTCAGTTCCGGTTTTACCTTCACAGAATATGTGAGCTAATTTTTTTAGTTTTCATGTTATGTCGAAAAAGTACAGAAAGGCCAAAAAGGTTTGAAACCAAACTAATTTGGGTTGAAACTCAACTTGCAAGCTTGAACGAGCAACCAATTATCCAAATTATGTTTTCGAAAATTCCAAATCCTTGTTTAAATAAAAAATACATTATATATTCAATTTTTAAATGTTTATTACATTATTAGTTTTGTTTTTCTTTTATTCTATTTCTAATTATTGTACATTTATTTTATTACATTTATTACTTAATAATAAATTTAACAATTTATTTGGACTATAAAGTAAGTTCTTTCGCAAGTTTATAATATTTAAACTTAGTGCGATACAAAAATGCAAAACCCTTTATATTAACTAAGAGTTCATTCATTTTTCAGGTAATTAGCGGGCCTCGTTCGCCTATCTTTCGTTGCAGCATTTTTTTTACCTCCTCTGGACGAGTCACTTGTTCTCGCTCTGCCAAACGATCCAATTCTAGGCGCAATTTCCGCTTGACTTGGTCCATACGTGCCGAATTTTTGGCGGAAATCGGAATAATTCGTTCCAGATTAAGTAATGTGGTGGGACGAATAACTTCGGGACACTGATCCAGACCTGATTCAAGATTTTCAATAGTCGGTTTTATTTTTGCGAAGAGCTCTTGTGCCCCGTCCATATCCATTTTATTTATCAGCAAAACACATGGTTTGCTCAGCAGTGATGCATCGTAGAGCTCCAGTTCCTTGTTCAGAGCATAAATATTCTCCAAGCAGTTGCGATGGCCATGCTTGGTGCTAAGACGGAAACCAAAAATATCCACCATCAGCAAAAGTAAGCGTGTGCGTTCAATATGCTTTAGGAATTTGTGTCCCATGCCGAAGTTCGCATGAGCGCCCTCAATTAGACCCGGTAGATCGGCGATGGTGATGGAACGTAGGTCCGGATATTCGATGGTACCGATTTGTGGTCTTATTGTGGTGACTGCATTGAGTAAAATTATTAGATTTAACATATTTTAATAAATTAAGTTTATCCTTACATGGATATGAAGCAATTTTCGGTGTTGCGTTCGAAACTGCTTTTAGCAGGGTACTCTTCCCTGCATTCGGAAAACCTACCAAGCCGACGTCAGCAATAAGTTTCAAATCCAAGCTAACTGTCCGATGTTCACCTGGCTTACCAATGTAATTTGTACCCGTACAACCACCCACTCCGCCACCTGCGGCTATGCAAGTGGAATTTTCTTCGTTCAAGTCCGCGATTATTTTACCAGATTCATCCAAAACTTGAACGCCGACAGGAACCGGAATGCGTTCGTCTACACCACGGCGTCCAAGAATCCGCACCTTGCTGCTGTCCTCGCCGCAGGACGCTGCAATCTTTTTCTCCTTGTACCTGTAGAGGAAATAAAAACACAAAATGTAAACGTACTTAATATTTAAAGTGGAAGAAATATATTTGGCTCACCTTTGTGCTACATTTCTAAGCGTTACATCTTCTTTGGCCACGAAATACACGCAACCTCCCTGGCCGCCTATGCCTCCATACTTGGGTATTCCATTGCCACCATGTCCGCCACGGGCAGTAATTCGAAGACTATCCAAGAAGGTTCCACGTAAGTGTCGTCGTATGGGCTGTAAAACGTTGTAGAGTACTTTTTCATATTTGGGAGCGTTTCTTTACCTTTTTAGTGGATTGCAGTAAGGACTTAAAAAGCTGAACCATTTTTGGTAGCCTTTTTATAAATGATTTGATTTTATATGATGTGCAAATGTACAATACTTCCAAAGTTTAGTTATATTTTTTTCTGTATCGTGGTCGCCAGATTTGCGTCAGCTGTTGTCGTTTTCACGTCTGCTTTATTGTTGCTTTTCTAGTGTTTCGCATCCATTCGGCAAAAGTCAGATGAATGGTATAAAGTATATTCACAATTGATCACAGTTGTTCCTAAACTGCACAGTGATATTTACACAAACTTAAACATTAAAAGCCTTATAAAAAGAATACAAATATAATAGATTAAATTTAAGAATTTTATAGAGCTTCGGTCAAAATTATAGACATTAACATTAATTTCCATGTAAAATGAAAAGTTAATTTATTATTAAATTATAATTTAAAAAGAACAACGCTTTATTGAAGTATTTAAAGTTTTGCAATCAATGTAATGCCAGATGATTCGACGACTAATTTGTGTTTACATTTCTAGAAAACAATCTTGAAAATTAAAAATATTACAATCCTCTAAATATTAAACTGCTCAAGTTTTAGAATCCTTAAATGTCCTCGTATTCTTTCCAAGGACGTAAACGAGTTTGGACACCACGAGATGAGGAAGAAAATCGTGCAATATTTTCGGCGATGCGGCAGGTAAATAAAGATTCATGAACAGCATTTTTTCCAGTATTTTGTATTTTTCTTTCCTCTCACTCGTAGGAAACTGGAATAAAAATGCCTCCTGAATTTAAACCCGTCTACTTGGAAAACGCTGAGTACGCGGTGGAGAAATGGAGCCTTAAACAGTTGATACGCGTTTTGCGTCTGTACGGCTCACATCGCTGTCTCTGGGATGTACGCGATCCAGACAATAAGAATCGAATGCTGCGTAAGGCGGCGCTGCTCGACATTACCGCTGCCATGGGCGGGCACATGACGATGGATCAGGTTCTGCAGAAAATCAACGTCTTAAGAGGAACCTACCGTTATGAAAAACGGCGCATTAAGAAGCGTATGCGTAAAGGTTTGGGTGCGAGTACAAAACTAAAATGGTTCGCCTTAGCTGATGCATTTCTGAGGAATGTACCACGAGCTGATAAGTTAAAGAAAACATCAGAGGTATATTAATAGCACGCAACTTTAGTCTTTTGTTTATAGCATAACATATAAATGATAAACTGTTCCCGCAGGATCCGGTTGATTCCGATTCCGATTTAGAAGATAGCGTGGTGTTTGCAATCGATCCGGACGTATTAAATCCATTGGAAGAACATGAACCGGACACGCAAACGTCTATTGAGGAGGACAAAAATTATGTATGTAAAGTCCAACGCTCTTCGAAGGTGGAAATAAAAGTGATAAACTATTTAAATTCTAATTTCAGAATAGTTCCGCAGAGCCTGCCGTAGAGGATCCGATTGGAGATCACACACTGTATTCGTCCACACTTTCTCGCGACTATAAAGATGACTACTGCGAAAGTTCCGCCAGTTCCTTGTTAAAGCGTCCCTGGACTTCTACAGAATCGGTGCATTTTGTACAGCTTCTCAGAGAGCAGCCCATACTTTGGCAAAATAACTTCTCCACCTCTACAGATATTGATTACGAATTGGCTTATCAAAGTGCACTACAAGAAATAGCAGACTCCATGAATCTACCAGTCGCGAGAATTTTGCGTCGCGTACGCAAATTTAAACTTTCGTATGCCGAAGAGAAGCTCAAAGCTACCAGCGACGCCAGCTATAAATCGAATTTAGTTTGGTTCGCAATGGCAGATGCATTTATGATGCCATCAAATAGCTTGCAAGCGCCAACTTTTGTGGATCCAAATTTGCTGCCACCACAAACCCCGAATTCAACTACAGAATCCGTTAGAATCAAAACAGAACAAATAACTGTTGAGGAAAACACAGGAGATCCAGAAGGGAATAGCGAAGACGTAACACTAGTGACTCCTATAAATCCAATACCTTCTGTAGCCTCTCCTTCCACACTCGAGGATGCTGAAATAGAAGGTTTGAAATGTCTTTTTGGTAATGGTAACGATAAACCAACCACAGATAAATTGATCAATATTAGAAACGAAAACTGTTCTCCGATTATGACAACTTTAGCAAGTGAAGCATCGACCCCCTCTTCAATGCCACATGCCACAATTCCTTCATTCCTTAAACTCATTTGGAATGGCCTTGAAGATAATTTGCTTGAAGGAAAATGGTCCCTGAAGCATTCGGTAAAGTTTTTACGTCTCTACGGATCACATCGTTGTCTCTGGGATCTGAATGATCCGTGTTATCGCTCGCGGGAGTTACGCAATGCAGCTATCGAGGATATCGCGGCCGCTATGGGTTACGGCTTAGATGCCGACTACGTGGCAAAGAAAATCAAAATCTTCCGAATTACTTACATGCAGCATCGCAAACGTATGCTGGAGGCGTATAAAGATGATAAAATGGAGCAGGAAATACAGCTGCGCTGGTTTCCATTGGCCGATAGCTTCTTGCGGCCACACATTGGACTCCGTTCGATCAAAGAGCATGAACGGGAAATGCCACAATTTGACTTTCAATACGTGTATGCAAATCTTAATTTAATTGATCCGGCACTTTTGAATGATATTGTCGGTAAAGGAACCCAGAATTCGATTAAAATTGGGGATACGACGATAGTCGAAGGCAATGCGGAAGATGAGGTGGAGAGGCAGGAGGAAAGCTGAAATTATTAAATGTAAAAGAATATCCTTTGAACAGCTGTAAAATAAGGTTCTTCTACCCAATTCTTTGTTTAAACTAAGATAGATTAAAGCTAGTCTTAAGGCTTCCATCGTCTGGATTCAATCATTCTCAATGTCTTCAATCTTCACTAGATTTGGGACCTTTCGATTTATTGATCGCCAATATAGATGTTAATTCTATATGATTAATATTTCCGAATAAAAATACACGCCTATATATAAATATATGAAAATATGAGCTCTTCATAATTACAATTTGTACGCTACTCGTATATCTTGAAACCGCTTGAACTTGGACTTCAACAGTTTTGTTGGGGTTTCTTTAATTTTGTCTCTCGTGGTTTTAAGTACGTTGTAGATATTTTATTTCATTTGAAAACTTGTAAACATTGACATTGTAACCGTGTGGCCTGGTTTTTTGCTGCTTTATTTGTACTGCACACTATCTACACGTGAGTATATGTTGCTGAATGACGACAAGTTTGCAATATTTAATGCAATTTTTGTTTTTTTTTACAACCAGGTTGTAATACGATATATTTTTTGTGGTTAATGCCTACCTTGAAAGCATCGAATCAAACTGTAATGTTGCGAAGAAATATATATTCGTATATGTGTATATACCAGATAACCTCCGAACTGACTAGTTGTCAAGTCCTTCCAGGATATTCCAGTGATTGCAGCAGTTAAAGTGTCTGACGTACTGCAGTTCATACGAAGCACAAACTGATCCTTAGATATGTCACGTGAGTAACATGAAACCAATTTTTGTATTGTGTATCTATGTATTGTAGTGCCCTTTAGCTTCGGTTAAGTCGAAGGTGTTTCCTTCTTCTTAACTACGACTTCTTGGTAACTCATCTGTTTTAATCTTAAGTAGCTTAAAGCCTCTTATTTTAAATGCATCTTCCATTGTTGCCTGTCCAATCGGCTATGCGATGATGATCACCCTATTTAACCCTCCCCCGTCACCCCCAACCTCTTATAGGTCTAGTCAAAGCGGAGATCACATCAACCGGGGGCCTGGAAACTATCCTCCACTCACGGAACAGCGACAAAGCGACGGACCGGCTCACATGCTGCTAATGATCAATTGTTACTACCATGTTTTTGTTTTTGTATCCATACTTTCTGCGCATGGTTGCTTGGTTGGCTCCGTTTGTTGGTCTCGGTGCCCTAAGATTCCTACCTGCCTGGCAGGTTTTCTTCGCATGCTACACGGCTAACATTCGGCCAACTACTAGGCATGCAAGCAGCTTGCAACTAAGGTTCCAACAGCAAGACCAGTTTTTTACTCGTGATACTCGTGGTGCGGTTGCTGTTGTAATGATTCCTTAGATACGGAGTCATCGTCGTCATTTCGTTGTTGTTGTTGTTTTTGTTTTGCGTTCCGCGTTGGTCTGTTTTTTTAACTGTAACTTATTAACCAACTGGTTGCGTTTTTCTTTTATTCCTTTTTCTGGCTCGTACAACTTCTGGTATAGCTTCTGTGTGGATTTTAAGAGGTCCACGTTTTTGTGTCTTTTTTTCTTTCGTTTGACTTTTTATAGAGGACGGTTTTTTAGTTAGTTTACCTAACATGGTTTAAATTTTTGCAAAGTGTGTTTAAAGCTGTTTTAAAACTACGTATTTAATGCTTCCTGCTGTTCATGTACTCGTACATTTGAATATTTCTTTACTTAATAATGCTGCAACATGTTTCCACAGTCCGTTAAGTCCATCTGTCTGTCCGACTGTCGGTCTGTCTATTTAATGATGGCAATAACCTCTTTGTTATTGCAAGCTTCTTCAGTATGTTGCCCTCAACAGGCCATTTAAGAAAACTATTCAACCGTCCAACAAGAATCAGCAATAAAAGTGGCTGCTTCTACTTTCTACACGCCCCTCTACACCGTTTACCGGAGTTTATCATATCTCACATCGCATCTCCACACTCAAGAACACCACCAGACCACACCTCACCGCACCCCACCACACCACACCTCACCTCACCACACCTCACCTCACCACACCTCACCTCACCACACCTCACCTCACCACACCTCACCTCACCACACCTCACCTCATCGCACCTACTTAAAATCTACTTTAAGCATTCCAACATGTCCAAGAATCCGACTCGACCCTGCCCCATCCCATTCCGCTGCGTCCTTCTTTTCATGTCGATGTTGTCAATTGCATTTTTTGTGAGCTCTGTTTCTTTAGTCTTCCCTCCTTTCCTCGGATTTCCAAGCTTTGACTTTCTAACTCGAAGACTAACTCTTAAGCTGTTCGAATGTACATAATACGTATCTCCCGCTTCTCACTTCCTTTGGCTCGAATGTGCTCGATGCACAGTGAAGTTCTTGCAGTCCCAATCACAACGACGTGATTCGTGTTGGTTAGAATTATCTTTGGTCCGTTCATACTTTGCATGACTTTGAGTTGTGTCTGTCTGTCTGTCTGTCTATCTGTCAGTGAGACGAGCCACGCTTCTCTGATTCTGATTCTAACTTCTGTTGCCTGTGTCTGTTCTCTGTCTCTGTGTCTGTCCTCTGTTCTGTCTCAATGTCTGGAGATAATAAGAAAGAAAAAACCCCGATTTCCTTTCTATGCACTCGTATTCACTGGTTTGTGGAATCTAACGAGAAACCGTTACTTGTGAATGCTGTAACTTTTACATTTTAATTACACTCAGAATTTTTGGGTTAATCCATGTTTAATTGTGACGTGACGTGACTTTACGCAACTGTGTGCGTTTTTAATGGGTATACAAAATGAGGGTCAAGGAAAATAAAAAGTATGCACAATTGCACTTCGAAGAGTTGAGAGAGAGAGAGAGAGAGAGAGAGAGAAAGAGAATTAGGGTCATGATAATCTTTGAATTCATAAAATATGGAATAAAATTTAGAGAACTTTTATTATCACATGGAAGAAGCCTTTAAAAATATGCTGAAGTTAGAGGAAACTTCTTGATATCATAATATACTTCAGGATGAGGACCATAAATAGTGTTGGTCAAGAAACGGACCGAATTCCAATGAGGACCCATACCACTCAGGAAGCACTGAGCTCTGACCCACCCCTGCACTCAATGCTAGGGGAGTATATAGAATATTATACTCTAATAATCTCTATTAGACTCTAATAATATTATATTATTACGATTTTGGGGTTTAACACGTCAAAGAAATAAAAAAGGAGAAAGAAAGGCCACAATCAATAAAGAAAATAACGGAAACACAGCACCAATAAATGTTTGTTTTGATTAAAAACTAAAATTAGCCAATTTTAAAGAAACGGTATTATTATTATTAATATAATTATTATTAAATTGAAACGTTTGTATTGTTGTTGTTATTGTTTGCTTTCCTGTTCTACAGCTTGTGAAAGCTTGTTTAATTGAAAGCCGGCAAATTAATTCAATCAAAAAAGAAACAGAAATGAAAGAAATGAAGAAGTTAAAAGAAATGAAGAAGAAGAAAAACAAGAGGAACGAAATGGAGATAAAAAATAGAACAGGAAGAAGCTGAAGTAGAAGAAGAAAAAGATGAAAAATTACGTGGACTGGGAAGTCTTTGATTAAATAATGTATAAGAAAAAATAAGTTCAAATAAATCTTCCCCCCTCCCCTTTGTTGTTGTTCTTGTATTAGCTCAGTCACTGTGCAATGTTACCAAAAGAAACAACAATAATAACGAGGTGAATTCATTTTAATTCTTCTCGTTCTGGTTCTGGTTCTCATTCTGGTTCTTCTTCACCGATTTTATTCTATTGCTATAGAATGTTATAAAGAAGAATGTTGATTGTTTGGGTTCTTTTCCAGTCCAATGAATCCAATGAGTTATGATTACGAATATAAGTGAGGGGACTCGATCGTTGATCGCTCACCAGTTCTTTTGCTCTCCCGTGATCAAGTTTCTCAACCAGTTTTCTTGGGTTTCATTCTTTTTTTCTACTTACTACACATTCTTAAGCTAAGCTTATGGGAGAGAAAGAGCGAGAGAGAGAGGTGAAGAAAGAGAAGGATTGGGACAAAAAGATCTTGACTTCAGAGGCAACAAGTTCGAACATCCAACCATCCAACCAGCCAGCGAACCAACCAGCCATCCAACCAGCCATCCAACCAGCCATCCAGCCAACCAGCCAACCATCCAACCAGCCATCCAACCAGCCGACCAGATCATTTGGTCCGATCGTGTTGGGTCTCATCGATCGTTACCTGTTCCAAGCCGGTGTTCATTCGAGGTTTGCATTTTTCAGACCTAAACTGAAAATAGTTACTTTTGAACATTGAAGATATGCGCAGGTAAAAATTAAGAGAGCAACCGATAAAATCCGAGGTTCAATAAGAAATTCAAAGGAAGAAGAACAAGAAAAAGAATCCGTAAGGAAGGAGGAAAGAAAAAAATATAAAAAAGGAACTAAATAAAAATCCATGCAAAAAAGTGAACTCTTCAGAAGTAGCGACGCGTTTTTATAAAAAAAGTTACAAAAATGTAAGGTTTTTAATCGTGGCGTTTTTTTGTTGTTGCTAAAAAGGAAAAAAAAGAAATAAAAAATATTTGTGAAAAAAGCGTTGGTGAATTTCAAAAAATTGTTTAAAAACGTGTCAAAACTGAACAAACAGAAAAAATAAATATTTATTCAGGCGGTGCAAAAATAATAGAAAAATGGTAACAAAAATAATAGAAATTGTATAAAACTAAGAAGTAAAAAAAAATAATTGTATTTCTTTCCTTGTTTGGAAATTTATTAAGAAAGGAATAAAAAACAAATCAAGGTGAATAAGAAGAGGAAGAAAGAACTAACTGAGGTGCTAACTTGAAGGTGGCTAGAAAATAAATAAATAACCGGCGTTTTCTGTTTTAACTGATCTAATAACATACACTATCTATGTACATATTGTATATAATAACATTCTGTGATCTACTGTTAGTGAATTCGGTTTGTGTTGCGTTTTTTTAAATATTTTAAAACTTTAATTTTAAAATTTTACTTTAAAAGTGCTTTTTTTGGATAAAATTTCTATGGATTACTTTCGAAAATTGTTTATGGATATTTTTTACGTTATACTCCAGCTTATAACGGTTAAATAAGTAAGTTTGTTTTATTATATTGTATAGTAAAAAAATTATACAATATATTTCTACGTTTCTCATATTTTTCCAAACTTTTCTTACTGTTTTAATAAAAAACAGTTTGTTTTAAACAAAATTGATAACCGGTTTCAATTTGAGTAACCGGATAGTTTTTGGGTACCATTTAAACTTTAAATGTTGCATTTAAATTTAGATCAACGCTCTACTAAAAAGGGGGAGAAGAAGAGGAAGAAGAAAACACTGTTTATAGTTCCCATGATTAAACAAGCGAAGTGGTTATTCGGAGAGTCTTCGCAAACGTCCAAGGAACCGGTTTTATTATCGATCTCTTTTCGATATTCGCATAGAAAACGTGCGAAAAAGCATTCAAACCCTTCACTAAAAAAGTTGGTGTTGTTGTTGTTGTTGTTGTTGTTGTTGTTGTTGTTGTTGTTGTGTTGTGTTGTCTTGTCTTGTGTAGCAGCTGAGGCCATGACTCATGATCATCAAAATGATAATGAATGTTAGGATGATAATGATAATAATAATGGCGATTTGTTTCACTTTTTCTTGTATGTATTTCTAAATCATTTGATTGCTTCGTCAGTGCTTAAAAATTTCATTAAATATTCATTCATTTTTGCTATAATCTTGTTCACATATTGATCTTTAAATGTTGTTGTTGTTTTATTTTGTTGTTGATTGTTGTTGCTTCTTGTTCTCTTGTAAATGAAAATTTATCACATTCCAAAGAAGGAAAATGACACATTTTAGCATTCAAGTTTCAACAAAGATCATAATCATAAATAAACACACACACACACACACGAAAACCTGTCATCTATTTTATCCACGATGATTATAATATCGTAATAAATGCCATTTTTAGACATGTTCTTTTGTGGTTACTCTTAGTTTGCGTTTAAGTTAGTGACTCGCAAAGTTATATTGTATTAAAAAAAAGGTTAAAACTATGTGCTTGTTCTTGACATTTGCTGGCATTTGCAAACAATAAAAAAGGCAGCGACAAAGTAGCAGCAGCAAATACAACAACAACGACACTGAACAACACAACGTCGCTAACAAAACAACAACAACAGCAGCTAACAATTGTCTCAACTCTACTAATAATAAAACACGTTCATGAAAATCGCAATACTTTTGTTGCTAAAACCATTAATTTAAAGCAGAATTCGACCAGATTTTAAACAGAATTTAAACTGTATTTAAACTGAATTTAAACCGAAGTTAAACTGGATTTACAATTTCTAAAGATGATCACGAAATTAATAAGTTTTAATAACTTAATCACTTATGAAAGACGTTTCATCAAAAGTTAAATAGAAAAAATGGCCAAGAAAATTCGTAAAGTTAACAACACTAGTTTTCCATATCATATATGTACGTATATATTGTATATTGTTGAATATATGTATATGAGTATATTGAAAAATCGTATATACATTTAGATGTATTTATTGTAACATCTGTCTTTAAAATAGAAACACGCTTAAAGAGAAACGTTCTCTCAAGCGTAACATGAAAGATGGAAAGAAAGACGAGTGTGTAGACGAACGTGCGGATAGACAGATGGATGAATAGACATCTAGGAAGATGTATAGAAGGATAGAAGATAGTAAGAGAGAGAGAGAGATAGAGAGAGCGAGAGCTGAGTCAGACAGATAGACGGTTAGTGAAATCAAAGCAACCAGTTGAGCTCTGTCACTCAGCTGTCAAATAAGGAACGGAAAAAAAGAAGAAAAAAAAAACTAGAGCGGCGCTACCTTTGGTCTAAACGAAGGCAAAAACACACTCTACACACTGATGACTGATGCTCCAGTGACAAGTGGATGTTGTAGCAGGTGGATCTTCTAACAGGTGGGACCTGTGGCAGGTGCATCTTGTGACAGATCCCTTTTCTGACAGATGGTCTTGTGACAGATGGATCTTATGGCATGTGGATCTTGTGACAAGTGGATCTTGTGGCAGATGATTCATTTAACCTTTTACCCTCTTTATGATAGCCTCTTGTGATAGAAAATGCATTTAAGTTATTCATTTATTTTTAACGTATATATGTATGTATATTCAATTAATTTAAAGGAATCTCAAAAATAATTTTTACAATTTTTCTGTTATTAAATTAATTTTGCTTATTTTTAAAAGTTAAATTAGTTTTTTTTTCTACTTTATTTCTTTTAAATTTGATATTTTTTTTTTATTATTGAATATTAATCTTATAATTTATTTTTAAATACATCCAATCTTTAGTGATTTGATGATAATAAAGAGATTTAAAATTTTCACTTAAAATATGCACCAGTTTTTCTAAAGGAGAAAAGAGAAAACTGAAAAAAAACAACAACAACAACGAATAACAATTAATATTTTTTGTTTTTAATTTTATGTTTATTTCTTTGATTTAATACAGTAATTATTAGATTTTTGTTATTACTTTAATATGGTAACAATTATATTTAAATTGTCTATCTTAGTTTAATAATAGTTGTTGGGTACGTTCACTGACTCTGCGAGAATGGCTGATGTCACTGCCATTCGAGTATTTCTCGAACGAAGTACAGAGACAGGGTGTCATCCACGAGCTATTGGAGTCTTTTGTGTTATGCACTATCATAGAGAAAACAACAACAACATTCTTATCTCCCCTTTTGTCCACAGACCCCCTCTGTTCCGTCGGCCCCTCTGTTCCACAGGCCCCCTCTGTTCCACAGGCCCCCTCTGTTCCACAGGCCCCTCTTTTCCACAGGCCCCCTCTGTTTCACAGGCCCCTCTTTTCCACAGGCCCCCTCTGTTCCACAGGCCCCCTCTGTTCCACAGGCCCCCTCTGTTCCCCCGGCTCCCTCTGTTCCACAGATCCCTTTGGTATCTTCACTTATACTCCCCCTTCGGCGCCTGTGCGCAAGCTTTCTCCGTCTCCACCTTCCGCCTCTTCCTCTCTCGTCCCCTCTGTCACTCGCTCACCCTCCCTCCCTCCACTTCTCAGGTGTTCTTGCTTTTTACAAACCACATTTTTTTCACAAAGCGGTTTTGCTTACGGTTGTTTTTATTAGTGTTCTTCTTCTTCTTCATCTTCTTCTTCTTGTTGTTGCTCCTTTCACAATCCATACGTTTTTTGCCAATACACACGTTGAATGAACTTGAAACATGTACGAGTTCAGCAAACAATACAATTTTTTTTTGTTCCCAAGTCAACTTTGATGTGAGATCAGTTGCTTTTCTTATTGTTTGCTTTGTTTTTTAAGCTTTTTGTTTAAGACGATGATTGGATTTAAAAGAAAAAAATACTACATTTGGTTGCTTTTGTTTTTTTAATTTTTTTCTTTTTTTTGGTTAAAAAGAGCCAAATTTATTTGAGTTCAAAATTTATGCAAACTTTTGCTTGGATTTTTTGATTATTTTTCGTTACTTCATAGAAATTTCAACATCAGATATGAATCAATGAGAACAAATTTTAAATTAAGTTGTATAACAGAAAATTTTAAACAAGTAAATTAAAATGATAATAAAAAATAAAAAAAAAACTTATAAAAGAAACTTTTGTTTAGAATTGAGTTGGTTTTAAATTATTCCGAATTAATTAGAAGTTTTATTTAGCAAAAATAGTGGAAACTTGTTTGCATCGTGAAAAATCGGGGGGCGGATCCATTAAATTTTTAAGACTATAGAAACAGAATTTGTTTTTCCCACAAAACCTTTGAATGAGTCTGCAAAAGAGTAGAAATGAGAAAACGAAACATGAAAATTCATTATTTTGGATGATGAGAGATACACCAGAGACTAGTCTGGTATAACGGACTATCATATTATAAAAGACTGTCCAAATATAAGTAATAAAATACCAATCAGTCGCAAAAAAAGTGATTTAAATTGTAAAAAATCATTAAAAGTGTTAATTATAAGAAACAAAGACTTCAAAATTAAAAACTGAGCCAATATAAGTGAAGGTAAAAACAATCATTAATGAAGTTGCAACAAAAATAAGACAACAACAACAACAATTTTGGTTAAAAGACTAAAAACAGTACAAGAAACAAGAAGGGGAAAACATGGCAAAAAAAACTACCTTCACTTATATCGAACTTTTAAACAAAGCTGTAGACTTTAAATTAAAACTTTTTAAGATTTCGACTTTATTCGAAACTTTTGAGACTTTGTTTTAGATACTTGAAGACTTTTTTAAGAAATGTGGCGCTTTTTTCCGGGATACGTTATGAGATCATGATACAAAAAAAAAGATGGTAGTACTCAAGTTTTAAGAGACAGAAGGAGTAATTAAATAATAAATAATGTATAACTATTAAAAACTAAATAAATATAAAAATAATAATAATAATAGTAATGATAATAATAATAGTAATAGTATTAAGAATTCAGTAACAAGAACCTTGCACAATAGAAATTCCAAGAACAGTTGAGAAAATAACCAGATACAACAACAACAGTTACGAGGTATGAACTCATTACAACAACAGTTCTACACAAAATTCCAGCCACGTAGTTTTTTTATTGTAAAAGCGATTCTCTCACACAAGAGAAACAATAGAAACAACAACAAAAAACGATACCACCACCTCCGCCAACTTAACTACTGCAACTACTACAACAACAACAATAATAATATTGTAACAACAGCAATAATAACAACAATAATAATAACGAGAACATAGCAAGTACAACAACCAAACCGCCACCCACCACCGCCGTCGCCAACAACACAACGATAACATCACCAAAACCAACAACACCACGAATAAATTGGCGAATAATAAACGAGCAGTTTTCTGTTTCGTGTGTTGCATTGTATTGCATTGTGTAGTGAAGCAGTTGTTATTGTTGTTAAATTGATGTTGTTGTTAATTTGATGTTGTGTCTAATATACGAGTAATGTTGTTGGTGTTGTTGTTAAGTGTTGCTAACTTTATGATTGCTTTAGTTTTCTTGAAGACATCCTCTCAGTGAAAATCGAATGAAGTCAAACTGATTTTTCACTGAAGAAGAAGCAGCACAGCAGCAGCAGATCGAAGCAGATCTTCGCCATGAAAGTGAAAGTATTTTTGATGTTTATTCCTTTCTTCTCTCACTTTTTGGCTTTGTATTGTATTGAAGAATTGAAGACAATTTGAATTAAAGAAAGAAAGAAAGAAAATAATATTTAACAACAACAACAGCATCATCAACTAACAATGACACCCCGATTTATTTTTGTTTTCATGTTTCAAAGTAAGAAAGACAAAAAAAAGAAGGAAAACGATTAAAGATAACATGGAACACGAAAGATGAGAAAAAACTACGACCAAAGCTGAAAAACATCAAGAAAAAATAATAGAAAAAACAAGCAAAAAACGGAGAGCATTATAAAAAAAGCATTATAAAAAATGTTTGGAAACCAAAACAAATTGCACTAAAATTGTGATTTAAAGAAACTTTTTAAAAAAGCTGTACGTAATTTCAAATAAAATTGCAGTTGACTTTGAGTAACTGTGAAATGGTACGAAAAACTAGAGTATGTAATTAAAAAAAATGTGAAATTAGTTTTGCACTCGTTTAGTTTTTAATGTTCGCACTTTGTTGCAATTTCTCTTGCGAAAGAAGCAGAAAAGAAAATGAAAAAAAAAACCTAAGAGTTTTCTAAAAAATTTCAAAACATTTGCACGGTTTTGCACTGATTTTTGTTGTCCCTCTCTTGTCTTTGTTAATAATTACTCCCTACTTTTTAGTATAAAGTACGGTTTTTAAGCATTATTTTCCACCGATTTTTTTACCAACATTTTTATGCTTCTTAACTATTTATTTGTTGTTACCTTTAGAACACTATTTTTTCTACTACTATTTTGTACTACTATTTTTCCTACTACTATTTTTTCTACTACTATTTTTTCCACTGCTATTTTTTCATTATTTATTTTTTCTCTCTACTGATTTACTACTCCACTGATGAAATAACTTATTCAATATACGATTTCTTTCTTTCTTATTCACATATATATTTTTTTTTCAATTAAAATTTTTAATTTGTAATCAATTGACCCTAAAAATAGTCCACAAACCTTGAAACGAAACGACACGTGATCAATTAAATTAAATTTTTTGACACTATCATAGATTTGTCACTAATCATTGCTAAACGCTTAATTTGTACGATTTAATAAGGTCCATATCCATATTTAGAAACAATTCAGTGTTGTTGAAGTTAAGCAATTAATTGGATTGGATTAAAGAAATACAATTAAGTAACAAGACACAAAAAATGAAAAATGTTGTCAATAAAGCCTGTCTCGCGATCGCCTGACTTAAAAGGAGCGTGCGTCGTCACTCTGAAGGCGCCGTTGATGAAAAAACCGAAAACATGTCGATTTTGATACCGTATTTCGAGTGCACTGGAGTGAAAAATTGTTGATCTTATTTCGATTTAGAGAAGATATAAAGTAAAACTAAAAAGAAGAAGAAATAAAGTACCTTATTAATTCCGCCATTTAACACTAGGACTACCGAGGGTGTCATTTTGACACTTTTCAAGTTGTGAAACGGTGTCATTTATTCAAATTGAGTTTTTTTTTGTTATGATCCCTCAAGTTTTGACGAATGCATATATGTAACACTTTTATGAACGTGTACCTCTCAATTCGTTAATTTAACTTGATCTTTGATTATTCTTACTTAAACTCCCGAGGGTGTCATTATGACACTTCCTACTCATCGCCTATGTCTATACAACGAATGTATTGATACTTGAACATGAAGAGATTGTACATGCACAATTTTGTTCACCGTTTATTTGTGATGAACTTTTTCGACTTTCGGCTTGAATTGTTTTGTGTATTGGTTTATTGCAACCGTCGTATAGTTCAACGCGTCTGCGTAATAGTATCGTTTTGCTCTCGTAATTTCTGGCTATATAAAATGTACAAAAACGGTACAAAGCAAATAGTAGATGTTCTACGTGATATTCAAAGTGATATTTCAGATGTTAAAGCGGAGAACTTTGAATCATCTTCAGATGAAGAAAAATACGCTTCAGAAAAAGACTACAATAAAAATTAATCTGATTTTCGATCTTCTGCATCAGAGAGCTTTCCCGATTGCGATGTTGAACTTCGAAGTGAGTACAGATATAATTTACGAACCGAATATTATTCAAATCATTGTTTTTCGCAAAGATCCTTGGCTCCATACGCAAAAGGATAATAGTGTTTCGTTGCCAAAAAAGAAACGTCAATCACGGCTAACGCAAAGTTCTAATATGCAGAAACTTATTTCTCCAGACGGAACAAAGTGGGAATATGATATAGAACATGTAAGAACTGGTAAAATGGATCGACATAATATTCGAGAAAGTTCTTTCAAAAACTTTGTGAAGAATTATCGGCACATTAAGCTATTCATCACCCAACCAAACCCATTCTGTTTGATGAAGACCGACACGAAGATGATGATGATCATAATAACGCTAGGGCTCACCAATGTCAACCAAAGATAAATTGCAAATCCAACAGGGAACGAGAATATGTAAGAAATGCGGAAAAAGGATATGTGGGTGTTGCACTGCTAAAAAAATATTGTTATGTACAAAATGCAAATAAATATAAATTTGGTTTTTTAAAATAATAAGTTTTGTAATCCCTTTATTTTTATAACTGATGGTTTGGTCGATATTGGAGCCAAAGAAAGTACGGACACGAAAATATGAGTGGTGTCATAATGACACCTGCGGTAGTACTAGGAGGAAATAAACCTCGGTAGTCCTAGTGTTAATACATGAATTAATGATCCAGTAAATCGAGTAGAGAAGCTGATCAGAGAGTAGAGAGTACTTGCATCAAATGAGAATCAAGAGAGAGTAATGGAATACGCGATCAACCACATGATCAGGCTGATAGAGTCAATGATCGTGTTCAGGATCGACTACTAGTACATAGGACTAGTACTAGTACATGATCAAGTACTTGACTGAAGTAATGAGTGAGTACTTCGTAGAGTAGATGATCGATATCATGATCGTTGGTTTTAACCTTTACCTTTTTTGTTGATCATTATTATTGTTATTATTATTCTATTATTATTATCATTATTAGTTTTTCTGTCAATTATTTTCTGTGTTAATTCGGTTTTTTCCTTTATCGTGTTTTCAGTCATTGGAATTCGATAAACTTGACAGCTGCTTTGACAGTTGTTACTGAGTAACAGCGGTCTTGCGGTTACTTGATTCCGAGACTTTATCATGTGGTTTTTTTCTATTACAAGCTGTTGCAGCAATGAAACTTGTTTTGGCCAAGTTTTTCTTAATTTAATAAAAATTGGTTTCCTTTGCAAAATTTTTAAGTGGTTTTGAGTCCGTTTTTTTTTTTTTTGTTTTTATTCCTTTACTTTGTAAGAAATGCGTCAAGAAATGTTTTAATAACGGGTTTTGGCGATTAACACGCGGAAACCGAACACACAACCAGTTAACGGTTTTTAGCTGATGGTTTTTGTTTTGGGGTCTGTAAAATATCGAGTTTATCGACTATAAAGATATCCGTTTATCTTTTAGCAAAATTATTATAGTACAATATATTAGGGAGAGAGAGAGAGGGACAGAGAGAGAGGGACAGAGAGGCCAGAGATTTCTCATCTCAGTTGCAAACGAATCAATCACAATCTTTAAATTCCTCGACATTCTTAAAACCTTTCATCAGTCATCATAGCTTCTATTAGAAAACTTCTACTACCCTCATTATTTTGTATCATTCTTTTTTATAATTCTTTTTTCCATTCTTTTTTAAAATGATTGCTTTCTGTTTTTCTAATTTTTTCCATTTTTCTTTCCTTTCTAACTTTCACCTCATTATTATTGTTGACAGAACTTCTCGCCAGAGTTAATAAAACCACAAAAGAAAGGAAAAAACAGTCATTCTTCTCACTTGACCCGAAATTAATCTTGATTTATTTCGGTTTTCACGCTTCCACGTTTGTTGAATTCTTTCTTTTTTGGGTCAAAAGAAATCAAAATTCTGTGGTGGGAGTTTTTTTGGTATTTGTGTTCTTTCTCTCCTCTTTTCTTCTTCTTTTTTTATTTTAGGTTTTAATTTAATTTGTTTTTTGATACGTTTTTTTGGGTCAAATGGGACATGTTAATATTTCACAAAAGTTAATCTATTTAATGGAGGTAATTATGGTCATCATCCCCAAGATAATCACTGTCTTGATCATCATCCTCACTCTGAAGATTTTCATCATCATTTTGAAGATTTTCATCCTCATTCTGAAGATTTTCATCCTTATTCTAAAGACTTTCATCCTCATTCTGAAGATTTTCATCCTCACTCTGAAGATTTTCATTCTCATTCTGAAGATTTTCATCCTCATTCTGAAGATCATCAGAGCTTCAAGTATATTCTTTATCTATAAATCGAAATCTTAGATTATATAACATTAAAAATCTCAGACTCAGCTTCAGTGAGAAGAAGTTTCGTATTTCGCTCTCTTCTGTTGACACTCGAAATTTCACCCCACTCAAAACTGCGCTAGATTTTTAATTAATTTTTTTTAATTTATTGTTTTATTTTTCTTCTTCTTCGTCTTCTTCTTCTTCTTCTTCTGTGCAAATCGCAATTCGTTTAGTTTTGTTGTGAAATTGCGAAGGCTTTTGTAATTAATTAATCACGATCACTTCATGCAACTCTTGCAATTGAATCGACTTCCATTCAATAGCAACGCGTATTCACGGGCTACGCCTCTAAAATAATAAACAGTGGGTGTGGGCATTTATTGAGTATCGAGAACGTAATCGGTGATCGTTTACTTGTGATCGTTTATCGTTTCGTTTGTTGTCTCTTCCATTCATTATGAATGGGTTACACGAAATCGTTTATTGTATTTGTAATTGTTTTTGTTTATTAAATAGTGCGATTTCTTATTAAATGTTTCACTGTTTATTTGTTCTATTAAACTGTTTGTTTTTATAAAATTACTTGTATTATCATCATCCTTATGATTACCACTACTCTTCCTTGATGATAATTCTTACGATCATCACACCCATGACCCTCATCACTCTTCCTTGCTTATCATCACTCCAGTCTGTTGGTTGTCATCCTCATCCTCATGATCATCCTCATCCTCATGATCACCGTCCTCACCCTCTATCATCGCTGTCATCATTAACTTCATTCTTTTATCATTATGAACTCAAGCATCATCATTCTCATTCTCATCATCATCGTATTTCGTTTTCTTCTATCATCTGCTGGAGTTACAACCACAGCAGCTGCTTGTCGAAGCCACGTCGAAGCACTCAAGCTTGGCCCATGATATACCGTACATACTCAAGATTATGAGTACCTCATGTTTCACCTGCTTTATTAAGCAGCTGGATCATTTAACGCCATCTTGATTTCATTTACTTTCATAATATTCACAATTTAATTACATGCTTATTTGTTTTTCTTTTGTTTCTTTCTTAATTATAAAGAATTGCTATTAATGAAGTTGCTAAAGTAATTTTGTTTCCGTTTCTTTGCCTTAATTAAACAGGTTCGTTCAAATGTCTTGTTCAAAGCTCTAAAGCATAAAGGTTTGAATTACTTTTCGGTTCAAAATTCACTGAATATGAACAAAAAGTGATCTGAAGTTAAGAAAACTGCTGAAAAATGAGCACTTAGAAGTGTCATAACTCTTCAGCATTCATTTTGGCTTCATTCGCGTTCATTTTGCGTTCATTTTGCGTTCTTGTTTCGTTCATTTTGCTTCTATATTGTGTTAATGTTGTTCACTTGACGTTTTAAGTTCACTTGGCGTTCATTTTCAGTTAACTTTCCGTTGATTTCAGTTCGTGAATTTTGATCTTTTGAAACTTTAACTAAAATGTTAGCTACAAATGATATCGTGACCTTTTCTAAAACGTTGATTTTATAGTTTTTCTTGTGACGCTTTTTTCCCAGAAGTTCCACCTGACAACAACTTAAATGTCAAGGAATTGTGCAATTTTTTATACTGTCCTCCTTTCAATCGGTGGACATTTTTTAATTGTTTGCCAACCGGTTTGTCAACCTGATTTGCAAACTCGTTGGAGTTTATAGCATATTGCAAACTTTAATGTGAGGAAAGACAACAACAACAGCAGCAAAAAGATTGTGTTTTGAGCATAACTACAATGATTACCGTTATTAATTTAATTCTCCCGTAATCACGCAAGAAATCGCATGCATATAAATAAATATAAAGAAGAAATAAAAGAACGAGTATATAATTCGTAATTGTTTTTTCTTTCATTGGTACCACGTTCGTTTCTGTTGTCGTTAACAGAGAGACGCCATTAATACACACACACACACACACACACACATACAAAGAAATCAACGGTGTTTCGCATGCGTACGATTCAATTGAGAACCCGTTTTATGCCATTCGATGATGAACCAACCATCAACAGTTGGTTCATGAGTTCGTTCGTCGGTCTGAAGTTGTTTGCCAGTCGCTTGATTGCATGCAAGTTTTTTAAAAAAAGAATCCTCGTTAAAACTCTATTCTGTGTTTATTAAAAAGTAATTCTAGCAGTTGTTGTTGTTGCTATGGTTATGGTTGTGTTGCGGTTGTTGTTGGAATTCATTCAGTGACCTTGTTCCCACCTTCAGCTGGTCTCTGAAGTTTTGACAGCGAGTACTTCAATGAAATGTCAATTGAAATGAAGTTCCGAAGAATACCTCATAAAAAAATTAGGATCACGATCATAATGCTGATGATCATGAGGACGATAAGAAGAGGAAGATGATCGTAAGGACGAGGAAGATGATTGTAAGGACGAGGACGATGATCAAGAGACTAAGGATCGTATTGAAGCGGATGATAATGGGGATGACATCAAAATAATATCAGTATGGAGCTGATCATGCTGCGGATAAACGTCAAGGTGACGATCACCAAGACGATCATGAGATGAGGGTGATCGTAAGGAGTATGATCATGAAGATGACGATCATAAGAATGATAACCATGATGATGATTATGATTATAAGAATGATAACCATGAAAATGATTATAAGACTGATGATCATGTGGATGATAAGAACGGAAGTCGATAGGAAAGATGGTCATGACGATCATGAGACGGTTAATAATATTGAGGGTGATGACTTTGAGGATGATGATCATGAAAACGATGATATTAAGGATGGTGATCATAAGGATGTTGATCATGCGGTCATGATAACCATGTGAATGATGATAACTCGGTTGAGGATTATGAATGATGATCACTCGGTTAAGGATTATGAATGATGATCTTCTGAAAAGAATGGAGATGATCTTGAACGATGATCATTGGGATGATGATCTGATGTCTTTGAACCTGATGAAGATGACGAATTTTCTGTGATGGAATTTGAACCCATCATCTTCAGCGGTTTTGTTGTTTATTGAATGAATGAAAGTCATTAAATCATCAAATCATAAAACAGTGAAAAGCCACTGGATGGTTATTCAACCTTAACCACTACCATATTTTTTATCTGTACTTAAAAAACATACAAACACTCAAACACACAACAACTTTTATCCAAATTTATTATTAAATACGATTGCATTGCTTTTTTCTTGTGCATGCAACATTTTTGATGTGCTCAATCAACTTACGCAGGCGCAGTAAAGATTAATGACGATGACAGTGTTGCCAACGTGCAAACAAATTAATATTTTTTTTTACCCTCTTCATTTATCAAATAAAAGTTTCGAAAAAAAGCGAAAATAAGCAGCAGAAAATAGCTGGGGGTATTATAGACATACGAGTATAGAAGGATCATAAGTGAAAACCGCTTAAGTCGACTTTAGTCATAATTCAGAAATACTACAAAAATCTTTCACTTTCAGTCGCAGTTATTTAACGGCATTCCTTTAAAAGTCGCTGGTATTTGAACAAAAAAAAAATTACAATCATTCCTCAGAGCTTAAAAACTTAAAAAGTGTGACTTTTCGAAGTCACAACTGACAGTTTTCAAAAGTGATTGAATCGCGTGGGATCTGCAGAGATTATTTACGGTTACTACACTCGGTAATCTTTTCTTGTTGTTGATTTTAATTGCGTTTTTTTAATCGTTTGTTGACCCATTTTTCGTGAGTAGTGTGAATTTTGCGTGGGACTTTTTTGACGTTTTAAGAATGTCAAAAAAAATTGTAAGTAGAAAAAAACTCTTATTTTTGTTTGTCAAAAGAGACTCAAATAATTGAAAGTTTTTTAAGGTCCTCCTCTTTTTTTCCTAATCGATTTTTAATCGTTTCTGTGTTTTTCTTTTAATTAAGTTTTTAAATCTTATAATTTTTATAAAAAGTAAATGTTTGAAGAAGAAAGGTGAGAGGGGGGGGGGAGGGAAGAAAAAACATCTAAATTATTCCATTAAAAACGAAACAACTTCAAACTGCGTGAAAAACTTCCTCACACTTTAAAATATTTCCGCATTGGAAAATTTTATATAAACACTTAACATTTTTTTGTTTGCGTTTTGTTGTTGTTGCTAAATAGTATTTTACTATTTGTTGTTTTTGCTTCTGTTGCGGTTCGGTTGCTTGAAAATATGTGAAGCATGAGAAGAGAAATGAACGTGAAAAACCTTTGACGTGCTTCTTCAACTCCAACCGAGCTTCGGCTCTCGTCTCCTCTGCTCGGCTCTCAGATGTGAAGAAGGCACCGATGCGCGCTGTTGACGTCGCGGCCGGCTCGAGGGCAGCAGTCGACTTTATCGCCATTGTTTTTATTTTAATTGTTGTTGTTTTCTGTTCCTTTTTTTATGATTTTTTCGACGCTTCATGAAGCAGCAATTAAAATAATTTGTGCAGCATAAAAATGCAAATATTTTTATTTGTTTTTGGTTTGTTGTTTATTGTTTCAAGTTTCTGCGTTTCAGTTGTGGTTGCTGTTGTTGTTGTTGCTGCAATCTAATAAGGAACTACAGTGTTGCCGACAGATTTCCGTTTGGGGCGATGAGGTTGTTGTTGTTGTTGTAGCCGTGCTGTAACACGCAATTAATTATTATTTTGAGGCTGAAGAAATTCATACACAAATATTTGTACTAGTTTAACAGCTTCTACTAGGAGTAGTAGTTGTTGTTGTTATTGTTGTTTATGTTGTTGTTGTTGTTTATGTTGTGTTGGATCATGATGATGGTGCTGTTATTGTTGATTGTTGCTGTTGATTGTTGGCAACACTGATAGTGAAACAAGTGTGACGTAACGTTGGTGATGATGATGATGATTAATGACTATGATGGTGATAATCATGAAGACGACGATAATCATGAGAAAGAAGATCATGAGAATAAAGATCATAAGGATGATCATAAGGATAATAATGATGCTGTCACTATGAGGATCTTAAGGATTATGATTATGAGGATGAAGATCATAAGGCTGATGTTCATGAGGTTGATTAACATGAGGACGAAAATCATGGAGAGACTATCGGGCTCTCAAAGTGAGACTTTTCTCTGACTTATCACCAGATTTGCCACAACAGACATGATCCTGAACTTGATTCCAATTTCGTTGCTTCTTTTGTTTTCTTTTTCTGTCTCCTGACCATTTTTTGAATTTACATGGTTTACACAGTCGAACACTGAATTTCCGTTACGTTTATTATCCATCATTCATAAAAATATGCCCCGAATTTCGTTCGAAATTTAAAGAAAATTCTGCCCAAAAAATAAAGAGTGCCAAAAAACCATAAAAAAAGCAAAGATTTAAAATAAACGCAAATCAGAAAGGGTATAAATAGCACAGGTAAAATAATAATAAAAACAAAATAAAAAATAAAAAAAAATAAAAAATAAAAAAAATGTTATTAATGATCAATTAACAAAAACATTCTCTTTATTAAGAAATCTAAAAAGACTATATAAAAAGGGGAAAGAGTTAAAATGAAATAATAAAAAAGTGGAAAAAAAATCCAATAAAAACGATGTGTTTATTAATTTGATTATTGAGTAAAATAAAGAAGAAAAACAACAGCAACAACAGCAACATTTGTTTATATTACGTTCTAAGAAAATATGTTTTATTAATTTATTATTAATTTATTATTATTGTTTATTTATTTGTGTATTATTCTTTATAAACCATGAATAAAATTTATTTTTACAAGTGTAGTTCTAGAGAATGAATTTATACTTGATTATTTATAAATGCGAGGTTGTATGTTGATGTTGTTGTTGTCGTTGTTAGTTTTGTTGTTGTTGTTGTTGGTCTTCTTGTTGTTGTTGTTGGTCTTCTTGTTTAAGAAATCGTTTCGTTCGGTTCTCGTTTATTGAGCGAAATTGAAGAGTGCATCAAGGAACGTAAACGAACGATTGTGCTGACGCGAGCACATTCAATGATACGGGTATCAAATGAAATCACTTCGACTGCAACAGCAACAACACAAGCGTATCGCAGAAAACACGAAATAATCTCGTAAAGAAGAGAGCCGAATCGCTGGTGACCGGGTTAAAATGATTCCTTTCAAAGCCATACAAATAATGAAAAAGCAACCTTTTAGTGATGTCCACTATATGATGAGTTCGGAGAGGTGAAGAATGGATGAATCTACCGATTTTTATCACTATTCATTTTCTTGTACATAATAAAAAACCGGATCTAAAAGTTGGTCACTTCGACAGCTCAATTATTTATACTTATATTTAACTTTGACCTTGACAATTGCGATGTCGATTGTGGTTAACACAATTCAATTCATTCGATCGAACCGCAGAGACACATTATGGGAGTATACAGCGTTTAAATTAAAAATAACCGAATTAATTAATGATTTCTTCAATTGACTTCAATGACAAACGAATCGAAATCGAATGTATATGAATACTTTATCGAATCAACATCGATATTTGAGTAATCGGTTTTCTGTTTGTATCACTAGAAGTTCAAGTGCAAGATTCAAGCGAGTTTCTAACCACAAAAAACCGCAACAATCGCACGAACTGCAAGTTATGCGTTACTCGTTGTTGTTGTTGATGATTATTTTGTTGTCGCTTGAATAAATAAATTATTATTGCTTCTTTATAAATTTCAGAATTTTTATTATTATTGGTTACATTAGTTGGAAAAGTAAGAGAAAAAAATATAATAAAATACTGAAAAAGCTTGCAATCGCATGCGTTACCTCATTTTTTACACTGAGAGAAACGACATTTGATGGGAGATGGTTTCACTTTGTAGCGAGAGAGAGAGAGAGAGAGAGAGAGAGACACAGAGAGAGAGAGAGAGAGACACAGAGAGAGAGAGAGAGAGAGAGAGAGAGAGAGTTTTTTCTGACTACGCAAAGAGAACATTTAAAAGAATTCTCCAGGAGAGATAACTAAAGGAATGGCTGTGATCACACTTCGCTAAAATCACTCTAATGGACTTTGTTGTTGCTTCGCAGCGAAATCGAAAATTAACACTTTCTCATGAGAGGAATGAACACTTTCTCATCAAATTTATTTCAGTTTTCATCAAAGTTATTTTTAATTTAAAAACTTATCAACTTATACGAGTATAAACATTTTTTTTCTCTGAGTGTACTTCAAGAGAGAGCGGCAATTCATCGTAAATGTGTGTGAGTTTGTGTAAGTGACTGATTGAGAGCCAAGAACTTCTTGATTGTATCTCAATCTGAGTACCTTCGAGTAGTAGCAGCAGCTACTTGATGACGCCAGACAAGGCGCTGTTTAATTTAAACTTAATTCAAGCTGTTTGTTGGGTGTTGTTGTTGTTGTTGCCATTGTTGTTGTTGTAGTTGTTGCCAATGTTGTTGTTGTTGTAGTTGTTGCCATTGCTGCCGAGTTTGCAAAACAGTAAGAATTACGTTAGTTTAATAGCTACAACAACAACATCTATAGAGCCAGCAACGATTAACTATTTGTAATCATTTGTTAATTTTGTTGTTGTTGTTGCTTTCTGTGAAGGGACCCAAGAAAGGGGGGGGGGGGGGAGTATACTTGTTATTGTTTTCCTAACTCGGATGACGTCGCTGTCTCTGCCGCTGTCGCAACAACACGATTGCGGAGAGCTTTTCTCTGGTTCTGCTTCGTTCTCAGGTTAAAGTTTTTATTTATTTACTTGCATGTTATTGTTATTGTAATTGGTGCTGTTGTTATTGTAGTTGGTGTTGTTGTTATTGCAGTTGGCGCTGTTGTTATTGTATTTGTTGTTGTTGTTCTTTCTGTTGCACTTGCGAGCACTCAGATTTCTTTGTTTGCTGAATTTGTTGTTATTGTCTTCTTCTTTTTTTCCTGCTGTAGCGTTCAAAACGTCGTTGTGTGGCTTTGGCACTCTTTGGACTCTTGTTAATATTTGTTGTTCAGATCGCCGTCTCTCTCGACGCCATTGCGATTGTTGTTGTATTCTTCTATTTTCTGTGTAGGTGTTGTGTACTTAAAGTGCTATAATGTGGCTGTTTCTGTTTTCTTTCATTATTTATTATTATTATTTATCAAATTTCTGTTTTTTTAATATGACGAGCTGCTGACTTCAGTTCATTTGTAGTTGTTGCTGTTTCTGTCGTTGTTATTGCTGATTTATGATGATGATGTTGTGGTTTCTGTTTTTGCTGTTGGTGGTTTCTGCGGTCGACACCGTGATTTTATTTTATTTCATTTCCTTTGATTTGATTTCGTCGCGTCGCTGAATGTCGCTCGCTCAGTCGTGTTTTCAACTTACCGCCCATCATCGTCGTCGTCGTCGTCGCTCAGTCACACTCATTCATTCATTCACGAAACACCCGCTTCTCAGTAGCCAGCCAGGCTCACCTTCAGCACGCCGGCTTCCGAGCGCGCTTTTTTTCGTTAGTCTATCGTCGGTTTGGTTCCCGGTTTTTTGTGGGTTTCACGTGGTTCCTACACACCGTGGCTCAGTTCAATACGCGTCCGCGACTCATGAAGCAGACGCGTTTTCCTCCTCTTCATTATTGTTTTTGTTTTTGTGTGGATTCAGAAAAATTACATTATTTTCGCCACCGCACTCGTGTCCGTCACGAGTGCAAGCGCATTTTTTTAGGGTGCAGCAACCAAAGTGAATAACCCAGTTTTGCAACGTGTACGTATACTATATATCTCTATATTCATGTGTGTACCGCCTACCTATTAATTTATCGTTACTTCGTTACTTTTGCCGCTGTCGGTAACCAGTACCAGTGAACATGACTCGCTGTTGTTGCTGTTGCACGATTTCGATTAGATAACAAAACTGAAAGGTTAAAATTCATCGAACCACTTTAATTGGAGTCTTATTCTTTTATTATAAGGTAAATAAAACTTCGACTGTTGTGATCCGATTTTATGGAGAATTGGTCAAACATTCGGATATGATAATTGAACCCTGTCACCAGTTGGAATTGTTGACAGTTTGCATTTAAGAGATATCAGCTGAGATTCATTGTCAAGAGTCAAATCTAGTCAAGCGCCAGGCCCTCAGACAGACGTCCAGCGATAAACAACATCCAACATCTTGAAGCTCAAACTATAAGCCTCAACGATCATGACCTCAAAGATCTTGAGTCTCAGAAATAAAGGACTCTAGATCGTATATACAATATACTGAGCTGTGTATCTTTGGGACATCTTCAAAGATTGAGACCCACCACATCATGAGTTTCTAGATAAAGACCTCCAAGATCTTGTTTCTAAAAGATCAACCCCTCAAAGATCAACACCTCCGGGATCGTGAGCCTCAATCACCACGTCCTCTGACATCATGAGCTGCTAACATCATAAACTCCAAGATCTTGTGCTTTTAATTGACTACATTTCAAGATTTCCTCTGGAATCGCTTGGGACGATTATGATCTCAGGTGCCTGAAAAAGTGTTGGAAAATGGGACTAACCTAAAGCTTGTTGAGGTCGCTATACCTGTGATCTTTAAGAATCCATTTGATAATTAACAGTCCATGTGATCCTTAAGAACCTATGTGATCTTTAAGAATCTGTGTGATCCTAAGAATCTATGTGATCTTTAAGACTTAATAATTCAGAAGATTGTTATTATTCAGATCGATCGCTTGTTATAATGATGAACGAACTACATTTTCACGAGATCAGAAACTCTGTGGATATCTAGAGATATTTTATTTAAGACCAAAACATTGAAATATTCGTTACGAAGTTGCAATACTGTCCATAGTTTTGATTTCTGGCATCTCTTTCTGAGGTCGATCGTCCCCGAGGAATTCTCAGCAAATACGTTGTAATTCTAGAGTAAAATTAATTAGAAGGGCGTTTCCCGTTATGCGAACATTTCCACTGTGTTTTGCCAAAAATATTTTCGAATAGCAAAAGAGCGCCAAAAGAAGAGGTTCCATTTTACAACTCTTACAATTTTTTGTATATAAAAAAGTCTCTTCTTCTGGAAAAAATATTTGAGAAAAACTGCTCTTTGCTCTTTCAGTTTCAACGCTTCTCTCTCTTTCTGTATCCCTCTTTCTCTCTCTTTATTTAATTTTCTCTTTGATTTTTTGTACATATTTTAAAATGTTGTGTTTTTTTTTAAATTTCGTGGTTGTTGTTGTTGATTTTTATAGCTTATCGTAAACATTTCTGGTTTTCATTTTAGCCAAAAACTGATTTTCTTGCACATGAATTCTTATGTACATGTACAAACGTCTATATTTATGGATACCTATCTATCGTAGATAGTATTTGTTGTTGTTATTGTTGTTGTTGTTTCTAATAATAGATTTAAAGTTTTTTCGTATTTCGCAAATATAAACAAAACGTTTGATTTTCATTTAAATTTCATTTCCTTCTTAATTTTCATTATTTTTTAGGAGTATTTTTAAATTTAATTTCAATTCTGATACATTTTCTACACACATTACATTTTCTGTCTCTTTTTTCCTCTCTTCTCTCTTCGCTTTTCTTTTTCGTGTTTTTAGAAAAGTTCTGAACATTTAAATATTTTTGCTTTTTGCTCTGTTTCCTTATTTTTTGCTTATTGGTTTCTTTGTTTCTTTATTTTTTTATTTTTTTCTTTCTTCACGTTGGCAACTATTTTAAGATTCTCAATAGTTTCTCCAGTTTCTCAATAGTTTTGAAATAATTCATATGAATTTGCAATTCGTTTATCTTACATTTTAATTGCTTACAGATTTATTTTCGTTTTTCAAGACCAAAGAGTTTCTTTCTTTGAGATTGATTCAGATTTCTTGTTAACTGAAATTGAATTGTTTTTCGGAATTGAATTGAATTCAATTAATCTGAAATATCTGAATATACGATGCTTGATTACTGTACAGCATCCAATGAATTTTTAATAAAAGTACTCTTAAAGATCAAGCAAATGCGAACTTCTTAAAAACCATTTCAACTCAAAACATCAATTAAATTATACTTTTTAAAGAAATGATATTCAAAGCTGAAGATTCCATAAAAAACTCCTTTCTCAGTGATATTTCAGTAATTATTCAAGATCAGTAAATTTCTAAGATTTGAAAACTAAAATCAATGCTTCTCTGTAGTATTTTTGATTCTAGTTTCTTTAAAAATCTTCTTCTTTTCACTTGATCTCGCTCCCTCTCGCTCACTCTCACTCTCTCTGCATCTCTCTCTCCCTCTCACTCTCTCTATCTCTCTCGGTCTATAATTATGTGTATTTATTATAAGAATTCCTTCAAAATTTTGCGATAATCTACTGTATTTAACCCAGTTTTTAGATTGTTTACGAAAGTCTAAATATTTTCATTTCCAATATAAAGAAAACATTGTTTAAGAAAATCAATATTCTATTTTTTATGTCTGCTTGGATTTCTTAACTCATCCGTTGTTCTGTGACCTGATTTCGAGATGATTTTTTATTTATTTATTCAAATTGTTTAAATTTAAAATGCATTTTTTTATATTTCTATTCTATATACGAGAAATAAGAACTCGTCGATCCAATTTCATTCGAAATGTTGGGTTTTTAGATAATCTTTTGGGGTTTTTATGAACTTCGCTTTAGGTTTTCATATATTTCTATAGTATTCAGATAAATTTTGGCAATATTTTAATTTTTAAAGTCTTAATTAGATAGAAATACAATCATGCGATAATATTAATAATAATATTAATAAATCATTCACGATTCTTTCTTCCGGACTCAATATTATCATCAGATATGAGATCATCAACAATAATTATCATCATAGCTGTCATCATAAATGTAAAAATATACGAATTAACTAACAACTCACTTTGAACATAGAGTTTTTCTTTTCAGTTCTTGCTTTTTAAATCACAATATACACTCTTTTAGACATCTCATCAATAAAGACATCTGTATTGTAATCAATTTATTACGAATTCGTAAACAAACCATTTTGACGATAAACAATACAAGAATGAAGAAATCTTTAAAAAACAGCTGAAACATTTTATTTGTCATCAACAGATTCTGAACGCCCCTTAAATAGATCGCCTTCTTGTTTTTCTCGGTTTTTTTCCTTATTTACAGCCCTCTTCTCTTCTCCGCTCTTCCCTTCTCTGTCTATCTACCTATAAGTCATCATTTTATGGAGATTACAAATTTTATTAATACAAGTGAAGTCTATAAATAAACAAATAAAAATATTTTGATGATTTATTCTCTGGTTGCCGAGGTTTCGCGGTGTTTTTTTCACACTTATTGTATATTTCGATGCTCGCCGGTCAGACGGTCAGTCAGTCAGTCGATCGGTCATTCTGTCTCACTTTAGTCATGTTTCGTCTGTTCACAGAACTGTCTTTTGTTATTTTGTTATTAAAAATTCGCAATAAATTGAAAAAGTGTCGTTGTTCAATTATTTAATCAATTGATATGGAAAATTTTAATTATTTTTGAATGAAAGTTTTGTGTAATCTTTCTCAGAAAAGCTTTTATAGATTATTTTTTCCATCTTTTAATTAATTTTGGTGACTTGATAACGGGATTGAAGTGTTGCTAATCTTAGTGAAAAGAACAGAATTCGTATTAAGAATGGAGATTTTAATAAAAAAATCGAATAAGAATCATAATTTATACGATAAATTCAAAAAATAATAATTAACAATAATATAAAAAGTTTAAAAAAAGTTAAGAAAATTGTGGCGATATTTTGAAATTATTGACCTCATGAGTTAAACTACAAAATTTAGTGTGGAATGATAGAGTAGTTTAGAAGTTATTTCAGATTTCAGTTTAGAGGAGATGATATAAAAAAATATATATTATAAAATTATTTATAAAGTTATTTTATAAAATTTACTAATGAAAGAACCACAATTAAAAGCCGTAACTAAATAAAAGCTGTCAATATCAATTATTTAACTTTTTTCTTATCATTCAGTTTGTTGGATTTTCATGGGAATTAAAATAATTCCCATGCTTTGTTATTCCTTCAACTTTCATTGTGGTTACTAAATAAACAACTGATTAAATTCATTTCAATTAATATAAATTGTTGTTTATTTAGATAACAAAAAAATTATTTCAAAAAATATAACAAGTGTGAATATTTAATAAAGTTTTGTCAAACTCTTTCTTTTCCTTCTTTTTATTTACAATTATTCGTGTTATTTATTATTGTTTCTCTTTCTTATCATTGCAGATATCATTTTATCTCTTATCGAAACTAAACTTGTATACTATATAGTGAAATACTTAATGTGCCGAAACGATAACATCAATCAATCTATTCCAACATCAACGATCATTCATTTCAACGATTTTTGCATTTATTGTTATTGTTAATTCACAAAATTCAAGAATTCGCAACTTCTGGAATATCGCATGAGAACAAATGAAATAATATTTTTGACGGTTGCTCATTATTCAGGGAGATAGTAATAAAGATAAGGATACTATTTGTACGTATATATTGTATGTAGATAAAAGCATACAACAACAACAACAGTTAGTAAAGTCAACTAAGAAACTGATGAGGAGCGCAGAGTGAATTTTTAGTACAACGAATTAGTTTAAACGATACACGCGACACGAGCAAACATTTTCGATCTTAGTTCAATATATAGAAATTAATGAACACAGCAAAAAAAAGGAGGATTTGAAAACAAGGCAGCCAATAAATAAACAACTCTTATTTAAACGAATTTCAATTCAAATCGGAAAAAGCGGTCATTCACAATGGAGCACCTGGATTTAGCCGGATTCATAACGACACCAACGCATTGGACGATGCCGGCATTTGATCAACAAGGTAAGAATACATGAAATAAGAGTGTGAACTTTGGCCTGGCCGAAGCTCATAGACACCCTACACCCGGGGGTATACACCCAATTAATGAGGGTTTTACAATATATGGGTTTATTTCGAGATATGGGTTTATTTCGAGATATGGGTTTATTACTATAAGATAATATTTTACAACCTTTCCGAAACCTGAACGAATTGAAGGTTGAACATGTAAAAAATTGATTATAAGATCTTATCATCGAGTTTATTGACCTAGATTTGTCCTAGAAGAAACAGTGTAAGTTCCCAGATCTCTTTAGAGGTCTCAGTGTGTCTGTAGGAGGATGATGGGGCAACAACCTATCCTACTCAAGTATGTCCAGGGTCTTCATTATCAATAAAAATTTGCATCGACTACGAGTATTGTTTTTGTGAGGTTATTCCCAGAGTATAGTATAGAGTCGAGTCTAGAAACCCTTTAAAGAAATCCCTCTAAAGATCTCTTGATCTTGATGATCGATTAATTAAGAGGAGGGGCTGGGGGACCAATACTCTTAACAGCCCTGAGAATAATTGTCGCCTTCAGAGCATTCATACAGAGCAACGTTATCTTTGCTACAACTTCAGCGTCAACGAGATGCGACGCGATGGAGAACTACAGACTTCTGACTCGTTCAACAGCCGTTTTTTATTATTTTATTAATAAAATTATAATTAACAGCAATTTCTGCACATGTCGCTGTACTTTATACCTACATACAACATGTACACACGAATGAATGAATCATTTTTTATGTGCATTCATGCGAGGGGAGCGAATCGGGAAGATCGCCCGGATAGCGATCAAAGGGAAGACGGCTTCTATTGAGCAGCAAGAAGACGAAGCATGCCATGCATGTGCGATGTACTCACATGCACGCTACGGGGTCGGGCGGGGTGAAGTGCGCCATGCCTCCGGAGAGGACATCGCGAACTTAGGATTCAGTCAGTCAGAAAGTGCGCGTGTCTACGAGCAGTTTATGTATCGTGTAATGAGTTGAAAGGACAGCGTGGATAGAAAAGTTCTCTCCCACGGAGTTCTAGGAACTCGTGGATGTTAAACGGGCTAAAAATGTCCAAGCGACGTTCCCTATTTTATGGTAGCTTTATTAGTTTCTGTGTATACAGTCTTCAATCAATAAGTTTCATAAATAAGAGTTTTTCATTCTCTCTCTTTCTCTCTTCCTTAGATGCCGTGTATCTCTCCAGCTCCCGCCAGATGCTGGAACCTATACTCGAAGAAACCTCCGAGGATGAGGAACACGCTCAAAACAACTGCTCGTCCTATGAGCAAGTCTCGAATGTCTGGAGTTCTGCGGAGTCGGAGACGGGTTCAGTCATAAGAATCGAAGTAACGAAAGGTACTGCAACCGCATCTATTAAAGTAGTGTATACGAAACTCATCTCTTTCTATTTTTCAGATGCCGATTCTATATCCGAACGCGACTTTGCCTGTCCTGCCAAACGACCGCGCCGCTCCGACGAATGCCTCAACCTCAGCTGCTCCGCCCAACCCACCAGCTTGGATGACTCCGTGATACTGCGTCGGTTCCAGCGCTCGAATGAAGCCTACGACAACAACAGCTTGGAGCGCTTCTTGGCCTGCGAGCTGCAGTTCGGCAACGCCACTTCACGCGACAGCCTGGGAGCCAGCAGTCAGCAGCGTAGCAGCACGGGCAGTCGTCGCTTCGACGACTTCTACTCGGACTCCGATAGTCTCTCGTACCACTCGCTAAGTCGCTCCTCGTCGCTGATTCAGTTCGAGTCGCTGGAGCGCCAAATGCTGCAGGATCAGCACAGCTCCTTGACTAGCCTGGGCAACTCATCGCCTTCGGTGCTGAGTTTCGAAGGTGCTTGCGTGGGCGAGGAGACGCGCAAAAGCAACGGCGACGTGGGCAGCAGTGGAGGCAGCGGCGGCAACAGCGGCTGCAACTCGGGCAACAACAGTCGACGTGGTTCGCAGAGCTCGCTGCTGCGGAGATTCGAGTCAGCCGATGGACGCTTGCACCAAACGTATTACGATCTGGATAAACTGAATTTTGACGACACCGAAGAGAAGATGAGGCGAATCGGTGGGTCAAAGGCAAACACGCAAACGGAGGCGAATAAGATAGTGGAAGTGAAATCGGACTCGGAGTCCTCTACCACCTCCTCGAGTTCCTCCGGCAACAGTATTTTGAACGCGTCCAAGCCGTCGGCCGAAGATTTGACGGTCAACCACAGCGGCACCACTGCAGCCCGTATTGCGGCCTTCCAACGCGGCGGCGGCAAGAACTCTGCCGAGAACCTGAGCGAAGACTCGGGCTACTGTGAACCGTCCACATTGAGACGCACCAAGTCGAAAAGTATTCCCAAGAACTTCGAGAAGTTCTGCGAGGAGGAGGAATTCTTCACCGAGCACGAGCACAAAGCCATCGAAGCCATCGATGTAGTGGTGAATGCGTACGCAGATGATGACCGCGACGAGGAAGACGACGATGACGACAACGACGGCGACGAGACCCGAAATACACATTCCAAAAACTCCACAGTCATTGAAAATGATTTATGCCAGCCGAAAATAGCCTCGCTCGACTCCACTTTTGTAGTTTCGTCCACGTACATGTCCGCGTCACCGACGCTAGCGCCAACCGACACGCACTCGTCTTGGCTGCGCTACGATGGCATTAAAAATAGCAACGCCAGAGAGCCACCGTCGCTGTCAGAGCACCTCGCACAGTATCAGCAGCCACAGCAGGCCCACAAGCAGGCGCGCTCGCTGGCGCACTCGCCATCGCCAGTCTCGGATGCGGGTTCCACATCTTCGAACGCCTCATCATCGTGCGCTTCGGCGAATTCATTTACGTGGCTGCCAACGCATTCTCAACCTAATTCTCAGCATCCACAACCACAGCATCCCCCCATGATGTCGCTCAGTAATGCTCAACGCCACAAACAGCTGCCGCACTCGTCGACGCCCGACTTTTCAGAGCAACTACGAAACAGTTTGCCAGACATACGCGAGGCGAATGGTTCATTCGGCGCCAATTACTATTCGACTCCACAGAAGAACAGCAGCTACGTTGTGGATCCACCCAAAGAACGCGCCGCACCCCACCACCGCCAGCAACGGACGCGAACGTGCTCGTTAACCGATTCAGAGACATCGAGCAGCAGCGACTCGACCACAGCCACATCGCCAGCCAAGACGTCATCAGGTCAGCCGTCTAGCGAGGGCAACACGACAGCGAGGCGAGCTTGTGGGCGAGTATCGAGCGTGCCTAATGAACTAGACACGATCGGCAGAAGCAGAAGGCGTGGCAAGACGAAGTACACTAAAAGCGCTGCACAGCCTGCATCGGCGACGGCCTCCAGTGAGTCGGAGCTAACGGACGAGGACTTCTTTGATGCCAGCAACGCACGCAGCGGCCGCAGCTGCAGTTGGAGTGAAAACAGGGGCGACACAGCGCATAGTTTCGAGCCAGCGGAGGGCGACAGGCGAAAACCTCTGGAGGCGCAGTCTCTGGGCTACATGAACGCCAGTTACCACAATCTGACGTTGCTGGATTACTCGGGACACGATCCAAACAACAGCCAAGCGAACGGCAAGCGTTCCGGCGCCAGTAAAATGGACTCACACAAGAATTCGGGCGACTACGAGAGCATCATCTGCAAAGGAAACTTTTTGCTGGATGAGCTCTCTGAGATTTATGACAGAAACGCCTCCATACTGAACGATCAGCAGCTGGAAGCGCCACCGAAGCTGGAGGTTACCGCCGCCAGCAGTGGTAATGATGGATCATCGGTCCCCAAGGCACCGCCTCGATTACGCAAGCACTCCAACTCCAGTCACTCCGACGTGGACACGGCGGATGCTTGTGAGCGACAGGTACAACATGTCCAGATCACACTACGTAAGCCTCCAGCACGGCAGAAGCATGGACGCCGCCAGGAAGCACCCAGCAGTTTGGTCAGCGAGTCGTCGGCCGGCAACTTCGCCAGGACTTTCGACCAGGACCCAACCAATCTTCACACCAGTTACGCTCAATCATTGGAAAAGTGCAACTTTGATGCCAACGAGCTCTCAGTCAGTGCGGACCAGCAACAGTCACGATCCTTGCCGAAGCGTCGCTTTCAGTCGCACGCTGTTGTCAACAAAAAACGATCGCTGGTATCCAGTACGCCCAACCTGAACGCCTTCGATCCTTGCGGCGATGAGGACGACGACATCTACGTCTCCAGTGCCCACAACTCAATGCATCAGCTGCCGCAGGGGAGTGTGCCGAAGCCGCTCGGGATACTGCTGCCGATCGGATCGCGCAGCTCATTCGGCAAGGGTGTCAGCTTCTGTCCAGTCGTCTCGAAGTATTCGTGGCAAGAACAATCCTCGGAGGAGTGCAACGAACCGCCGACGAGTATGAAAGGAAGGGAGGAGGAGGAAAGCGACGATGAACTATTGGACAACGCAGATGCCACAGTTATTTATAACACTAAAGAGAACGAAATGATTGCAACACGTTATGCGGAAGCAGCAGCGGCAGCAGCGGCGGCGCCGAACCAACAAAGAGCAGGCTACGACGATAAAGAGAACTCCAAAGAGAATGAAACACTAAGAGAAGGTGAAACTCAGCAAAGAGAGCCGGAGCAAACTAAAGAGCAGATAGAAGCCAGAGAGGAATTTGATCAAGGAAAGGAACAAAAGGAAACACTAAGAGAAGAGAGAGTCTGCGCTGTAATCGAAAATATAGAAAACATCGCCACTGCAGAAACATCGCACAGAAGCAACGACGACAAACGAAGAGCAGCACAAAACGAAGCCGCGGAAAAACTCGTTTCAAGCGATCGCCCTACAGCTGAGGTTGTTCGGTCGGCGGTCGAGCCAACGCTAGTTAGTCACAAGTCAACATCGAACGTCGTAACTTCAAATCGAGTGAACGAAGCGCCGTTAACATTGAATTTGAGAGTTAATAATAATGCAAGTGCAACGACGCCGCGTCCGGTCAGCCTGCATTTGCCAATCCTCAGTGAACCGCCCACAAATCGCGCCCACATACTGTACGCCTCACAGCAGTTGATCGACAATTTAGCACAAGAACAGCAACAACAAAAAGCTCGTGAAAGTATTCCACCGGTACGCACGCAAAGTGCAATCAATTTAAGTCCTCGACAACAACAACAGCAGCAACAACAACAGCAACAACAGGTAGATAGTAAAGTGCGCGTCTCGAGAATGTCTAATCTGGCGATTAAGTGCAGTGAGAGAGAAACAGTCGGTGCCGGTCTCGATCAGGCTGGCCTGAAGCATTACAACAACAACAACGAGTTGATGAAATCGAAATTCAAGGCCGATGAGAAGCATCCTTCATCGAAGGGTTTCTTGTCGCGTTTCGCGAATGGTTTTCGTTTTTCACTACGAAGAAATAAAAAGAAGCAACTGCAACAGCAACAGCAGCAACAACAACTACAACAACAACAACTGCAACAACCACAACAGCAAGCAGAGCAGCAAAGCTCGGCTAATCGTCCTGCTAAAAACGCATCGACATTCTTTGTTTCGAATGGAGCCAAACAAAAGACCGGCAAACAGAATTCTCCGGATTTCATTTACATCCCGCTAAAAGGCCCACGACCAGCAGCTGATGCGGCCACTGATTACAATGTCTCCATCTCCTCCTCGTCCTCCCCGTCTTCAACAAGTGCGAGTGTCACTTTGTCGCCCTCGAAGCCGAGTGGCAAACAGCACGTGTCACAGTCGGCTTTGGCGCCGATGGTAACCGGTAAGCCGCCGTTGCCAAAACAACCACCCCGCGTTGTGGAAAAACCACCCCAACTACGACACAGCGCAGGTGGACATGCGCCCCACAGTGCAGCTAACTTCGCATCGCAGGCCGACCAGTTTTACACCAGCACCAAGCCGACGACAATCGATGAATTCTTCCTCGAGTCGGAGCGTTCGTACTACGCTGATTTGTGCCGCAATCAGTTAGCCGCGGGCATGCATGCAAACGGACGTCTCTTGGATACGGTGTCCATGGATCCGACGCTGGCGCCGACGCCGCCGTCGCAGCAGTTCAGCTCGCCGTCTCGCGCTTCAGTCAGCCAAAAGACGCAGATGTTCAACAACATGAGTAACGGTAAAGTGTACGTAAAGAACCAATCGGGGGGTGGAGGGGGTTGTAAAATCGGTCTCATTGAAACTAATTTGGATACGCATGAAACCGTTATTTCCGGCAAGACACGCAGTCTGATGGAACTCGGGCCACAGCAGCACCAACAACAACGCTACAAATTCATCAAACGTGTGAATGCCGACGCATCCGGTGGCCACACCGAAATCGACGACGACGGCTACGATGATGCTAATGATGGTGATATTGAAGATGTTGTCACTGCTGCCGATGGGAGCAGGAGCATTGTTGTTGTAAAGGGAGCCACACAACCAGCCGGACAAATCGCTTCGGTGCGTCGTCCTCACAAAAGCATGGAATTCCTATTGGATAAAGAAAATCAGAAGAATGTTTTGGTAAGTACGAGTTCTTGTATTTGTTTGTATCTTTGGAAATTTAGAAGATTTATTTTCGATTTGCGATGAGGGTTGAAGAGTAGAAAATGAAGAAAACCATCTGCGCGCAGTTCCACTCACGTAACTGCGAGTAGTATTGATAGAAATTGTTGCCGAAGAGGAGTCTTCTTCACTCGCTTGCATTTCATTATCCCTTCAAATCTCCTCGAACCCCTCTCACTTTCCCCCTCGGTGTATAATCTTTTAAGGAATGCATTCGTTTGTGTGTCTATGCACTCGTACGTAACAAACAATCGTAGTATTAAAATCATTGCTAAGGAAGAGTCTTCTTTTTCTTTCATTTTCCTTCCTCCCCACCGTCACAACCCATCTAACAACCTTCACCCTTTCCTCTTTGATCCGTATTCTCTTCAGGAATGTTCGTGTATGAAAGGAAACTCGTATTTGAACAATCTTTCGTTACTCCTGATTCCGTTCCGAGTATATTTAAACTCTTTGTTAAAAGTTCTGTTGTTGTTTACAATTCTTTGGGTTTTCGTTTACTTTGCATCTTCTGCTCCAGTGAATCCCTGAACTCTCCCTGAGTTTTAGTGCTGTAAACACTCTTCTCGCTTCTAGTTTTTGTTACATTGTAAAGTTAAATAATAAATCTTTAATTAATAACCAGTTATATTTTATATACACATTATAACATGTGCCTTGTCCTTGTAACTTTAACCTTCAAAATAAACCCTTGATTACTTCGTAAAGATAAATTCTCAAAAAAAACTTGATAAAGACTTCAACATGATTAAATTTACGATAGTGTTACAAATCGGAATCGGTTACTTTGTACATCGTTGAAGACAACAACAGAAACAACAAATTAAATAGAACCCTGAATGAGCTCATCGATTCGGTCGAAATCATAAAACCAGAGTTCGAGGTCTCGATTTTATGAGGCTACCTCTAATTTTATAAGGTTCACTTGGTACTCTTCTTTGTATTCTTCTGGGTAAAGAATAAGTTTTAAGAGGAAAACGAAAATAACGAAAAATATGGATGTTGTTTCGGATGATGATGGTTTTATAGCGCTCTCTCTCCACCTCTCTGGCTCTCTATTTGTGCTTCTTTTTCTCTCTATTCTATCCTAAAAGTATGAAAAGCATTAAATTGTTAACAGGTTCTTAGGATATTTATTCATTTTCTTTTTACACTTGATTACTTGGAAAAACAATTAAGAGTAACTTGTTAAGAAAAACATGAGGAAGAAAAGGGAGGGGAAGAATTAAATCTTCGACTGACAGCTGACAGTCTGGGACAAGGGAAATACCACATCCCTTCTCTTCGTACACCTGGCATGTCAAAATACTTTTCTGCCAGACGATGTTAAGTGATGACGCGTTACAACAAAACATTTAAAGAATGATTAGAGAAGGTGGATTACGAAAAAAGGTAGCAGAGATTAAAGTGAGGACTAAAATGGGGTAGGTTAAGGGTAGATTATATTGGTAGAGAGCAACAATAGAGCTTGATTAATCAAGGTCATTTCAAAAATATCAACTGTGTGATATGTCAAGTAGCAGTAACAAGTTTTGTAACAGAAATGATACTTTGTTCCAAGAAATAGATTAAGATTAAGTTACGATATAAGAATAGGGTCAATTATAGCAGATGGATTAAGATATTGTAAAGTAGCTTGAGACTGTATTAGTAATAATAAGTAATAGCTTCTTAGAAGATTAACAAAGTAGACCACAAGACCTCAAAGTACACCATCGTTTTCTCTTTCAACCAACCAATCTTCGGCTATTCGATTGAGGTACAACTTTCTAAAATAATCAACTAAAAACGAAACTCTAAACAACTAAAAATCAGATTGAGTACAATTGAGGCTTCATCAATGATAGCATGAAATAGAGTAGAATGTTAATTATTATTATTATTAAAATTATTATTATTAAAATTAATGTAAGATTTATTAAATGGGTTTAGATAAGGAAATAATATTCAGAATAATATTAGAATTGAATATAAATAATCATAGTATAAGTTATAATAGACTACAGTAGTGTTAAAGGGAAGAGTATCCTATATAAAACATCCCTTTAACACATTCGATTAAAAAGGGGGTTGAACAAAATAAGGACTTATAATACAGTGTAATAGAGTGTAGAAATTAAAGTAGGTTTTAGTAGATTGGATTTAAGTAAAGTAGTTTTAAGTGGATTAGTTTTAAATGGGGTGGGTTTAAATAGAGTGGGGTTAGAAAAGTAAAGAAAAGAATAATGTTGGAGTATCTCATCAGGGAAGAAAAGGGAAAAGTTTGAAGAAATACATATTCTACAGAAGTTTAATATTGAGGGTACTAAAGAGAGGTGTTTATTGATGTGTAAGCTCTTATATTATCGCAAAATCGTGAACACAGAAGTTAAGTAGTAATACAGAGTTTGGGTTACATAAAATATTAAAGAAAGATCTATACGAAGACATTATAGACATATACCCTAGTAGAACAAATTGAGATTGATAAGGATACAAAATAAAGGGATGACGTTAAAGTACATTGCAACAGGAGAGGGAAAAGAGGAGAAAAGATAGATACTCCATGTTAACTTATGGCTGTATAGACATATTTATGGAACTTTTAAGTGCAAAATATTTCAAATATAATATATTCGACTGTCACAAAAAGTAAGCTTTATCTCCGTAAATCATCTTCTTCGTCTACATTTGATTTAATTCAGTTTTCTTCTAACGTGTAGCTTTTTATTGAATTAAATTCAATTTAGTGACTTATTTCCATTATCAACTGTCAACTGCTCGTTTATTATTTCGGTCTTTCTATCTCGCTCTCTTTCATTCCGTCTCTTTCGCTCTCTCTCTCTCATGCTCTCGCTTTTAATAAAATTTTATATCAAACTCAAAGCAGAACAAAGAAAATTCAATTAAAATATTGAATCTCCTCTTCATCATTCTTCTCCTCTACCATCCTCTCCTCTCCTGACCACTGTAGTTCCGCTGTTTTTCACTTCTATCCTGTTTTTCTCAGCTCCTCTTCTCCAGCCCCCTTCCTCTGTCTCCGTCTTAGTCTGTCCATCTCGCTGTTCTTCTTCTGGCTGTTTCCGAAATCACTACGTCATCAACGCCAGAGCACAGTACAGCATTCAATATTCAGGGTGGCGTGGGTGGTTGACGCTTTCTGTTTAATTTGCTGTGAAGCTCTCATCGCCATCGTCACCATCATGGAGCCAATCTGGCGCTACATCCAGCGGACTGGCGGCTGGCATAACCAACGAATGAGTGGCCGCATACTTTAGCCGATGGTGGCTCTGATTTTCTGAGCTCTTCGACTCCATCCGAGATTATTTTTCAATCCTTTTTATGGTTGGAATTCTGTGTCAGAATGGTTGGTTGTTTCGTCGGATGGTTGGTTTGGTGGGTTGTTGGGTTGGTTTGCTTGGTTGATTCGTTGGTTGTTTTGCTTGGATGGTTGGTTGGTTGATAGGTCGGTTCGTCGGTTGGTTGGTTGGTTGGTTGGGTGGTCGTTTGGATGGTGGGTTTGCTTGGTTGGTTGGTTGGTTCAGTCGTAGTGTTAAGTGGAGGACGTTTCATTCTCCTCCTGAATCGAGTGTTATTTTGTGGGTGTTGTTTTGTGGTTTGCTTCCTGGCTTTCTTGTTTCCTTTTTTAGTTTCAAAGAATTCGGAAATCGAAGTCGGATTTTTTTATGGTGGGTTTTTTCTGATGCGTTTTTAAAAAATAAACCTGGAATTAGTTGGATGGGTTCTGGAAAATGTGGATGGATGGATGGATGTACATACATTTGTATGTATTAAAATTAATAATGAAAATTGAAGGCTATAAACATTAATTTGAAAATATTCAACAACTAAAAAACAGAAAGTAATAAACAACAACAACAGAAACGGATAACAAACCATGATTCAACTTTTAACATTATTTACGATTTTATGCACGCATTTGACACTTGTTCGTGGACAAGTTTGTAGAGTGTGTTGTTGTTGTTGTTGTTGATGTTGTTGTTGTTGTTGTTGTCATACGGGTACTATGGTCATTGGTGGTGGTTATGTTGCTTTTGTTGTTGTTCACATTACTGTCAGTATGCTTGTCGTTCGTGTTGTTGTTGTTGTTTGTCATAAATGGGCACACAGCGTTGATGTGCAGTTATGTGAATATTATATGCATAAATATGGTCAAACAGACATACACTAATACACACACATTTAAACACACATTTACACACGTAAACATACAATACACACTTTTATGTATGTATGTATTTAGATATATAATATAGATGTAATGTATGTGGATATGTTTACAGTTATGCGCTTGAGCTTCCTCTTCATCAGCAACCGGCCACCGCCCGCTCCCCCCTCCTCAACGCCTCCTTCCCCTTCACCACTTGTTAAGTGGTCGACTTCGACTTAAAAAACATTGAAGCGAAAGCAAACACCGATTGAATCATACACACTCACATACATACGAGTATGTAGCATGTTTTTATGGATCCTCCTTTTTTAAGCTGCTGCTTTTTCTGTTGCTTTTAATATTTTATCAATTTTGTCGTTTCTCTGCCCATACCAATAAACAACAGCAACAGTTAAAAGAGCAACAACAACAACAACAGCATATTTAATGTTTAACAAACTCTTCCGAACACTTGAAAGTCAAATACTAATAATAACAACAACAACATCATAATCATGACGTACATGTGTATAAACGTCACAAATAAAAATAATAAAACACCTTAAAAACCCAACAGCAACAACCACGCCCATTTACATACTCGTATTTTCACATCCTCTTGCATTATATAATCCACAATAATAAATAAAAACTGTTTCCTTAAAACAAAAACAACAAGAAAAAGTCTACCGCTCGTTAAGACGACGACGAGGATGCTGATGATGATGATGACGACGATGGTTCTCGTTGGCTTTTTTGTCCGCAAACACGAAAAAATACGAGAGAGAGGAAAAAATTGCATTTCCTCTCCTACGATTTTTTGTTTTTTTTTCTATTGATTGCTTGAGACTGAAGTTTTTTTGCTAAATTAAGAAACAACAACAACAAATGTTGAGACACAAATGCATAAAAAATGTTGCCAAACATTTCGAAAAAAAAAAAAAAAAAAATTAACACCTACAACGAAAAACAACTAAATTTAATAATAATAACAATCTTCTCATTTTAGTCGTGTTTAACAAATTAGAAAACGTATGAAAAAATGTCAGAAATGAAAAGAAAAAATTTTAAGAAAAATTATAAATACAATAAATATCGATAAATAGAAGAAAGAGAAAACAAATCTTCTTCTCAATCAAATTTTAAATAAAACTCTAGAAGTCTTGAAATTCATTCCATAAGCAATTCGAAAACGAAAAAAAATAGAAAACATTTAGAAAAATTAAGGTCAACGTCTAACAAAGGAATGTGTACAAAATATGCAATAAAAGAAAAAAAGAATAAAAAAAAATCCAAATAAAGAACATGATTTTAAAAAAATGAAAAACGTAAAAAAATAATAAGTAAATCCGTAGAAGAAACACAACACAATCAACATGTTCTACATTCAATAAATTGCGTTTCTGGAATTCTTAAATTTTTTCTACACTTTTTTAAGTTGTTTTTTAGTGTTTTTTATAGGCAACAAAATTCAGGTTTCTTCTATTTATAAATATCAAAGTTTTCTTATACAAACATATGTATATAGTATGTAAATATGTGTGTATATATTGTATGTGTGTATCTATTGTATGTGTGTATGTATTTTATGTATGTACATATGTGTGGATGTTTTTTTATTCAGTTCTAAGTTGATTTTTTGACATTTTTTCTACTATTTTTCTATAATAGCATTTGTTTTGTATCGATTGCAAAAAAATAACCTGTTCCTGATGAATGATGATGATGCAAACAATTTTTCGCAACAAGGTTGTTGTTGTTGTTGTAACTGTTGTTATATCTACTAATAATATGATTGTTGTTGTATTATTCACTCTTATCGACTTTCTCGATAAGCCAGACACAAGGACAGACACTTCACAAGTGTTTTTCTATTTCGATATCAATTAAATAGGAGAAAATAAATTGTAATTTAATCGCCATCACTGTACACTCAATTGCACTGAAACAACAACAAGAAAACAGGTGAAAAAACAACCGGCAAAAACGCAATTAAATGAAATGACACACAACAAACATTGACATCGTTGCTGTTCATCGTTCTTTCGATGGCTTTCATCGATTGTCATCGCCGTCGACGCTGTTGTTGACGTCAGCGTCATTCGCTGAACGTCGCCGGCGTCTACGTCAACCGTTTCTAACAAATCGTCGGCTTCAGTGTCCACTTTGCGAATTGCAACAAAGAATTAAGCTAGGAAAAAATTGTGCACAAGTCAAATTCCACAAAAAACTGCAATAAAATCCAATCCAATCTGCGGATAAATAAAAAGAAACTTAAGCTATTTAATTAAATTCCATGAAATGATAATAATAACAGGATTATTAAAGTAAAAGTAAAATAATATCTTTAAAAAACATATTTAATGGTGAAATTAATATTAAAACTGTTTTTCAATGTCTTCAATGACAGGGAAAGAGAGGGAGAGAGAGAGAGAAAGAGAGAGAGAGAGGGACATGCAGTGGACAGTTCGATGATTTGTTGATTCAGTTGACTTGAAAAGAAACCACAATCACAAAAGAGTGGGGGGAAAAAACAGAAAAAAGAAAACTTAAAGAAGTTTCAGGTTGAAAATCTTGTGAATTATGAGAAAAGAATTATTAAATAAAAGTTAGTACTGAAAAATCTGTTTAATGAAAAAATGTAATATTTAAACAGCTAACGCTCCCTACTTCTGTCCCACCACTTCGCACCTCTCCCCCTCCCATCCACGTGTTCATTCCCAGAGACGCACTTCTACTGTCAGCAAACAGAAGCGCTCATAAACACGCTCCCTCGTCGACTGTCTGTCCGTCCGTCTGACTCACAGGCCGAGCATAAAACGTGTGTGTTTCACGTTGTTGTGACCTTTTAAAACTATTCGCAGCTGTTTATTAAACACATCTGTTGGTTAAGAAACCATGACAACTGATTCTACCCTATACGGTTCTCTCGGGTTCCTCTCGTACTCCCCTCCTACTCCCCGCTCCGCTCTACACATCGCCCTCCTTTTGAATTCCTTCAGCATGCGTCAATAATAACCACATTTATTATAAACCCCTTTAAAACTGTTTTCGAATTCGTACTCGTTGTTAAGGTAAACTTTACCATTGAAATAACATTTTTCTACATGGTTGCATTTTTCATTCGTGTTTGTTTATTATGGTTTGTTTTTCGTTTCTTCATCACCTTGTCATTTGTTTTAAAGTTAGTTTTACTGTTAACGTTACAGTCAAGTATACTATCAGGTATACAGTCAAGTATACTATCAGTTTTAGAGTCAAGTATACTATCAATTATAGAGTGAAGTAGTATATTCTCAACTATTCTGTCACTTTTACTTGCAATTTTGGTGTCACTTCTACGCTCAGATTCCACAGATTCCGACAGTTGCACTTTATTAGCAACTTCTACAGTCATCTCATCGAAATCTTAAACGAACTTTCAAACTTTTAGCCATCAATCAAGAGAAAAAATCAAACAAATATTCAAAACATGCAACAAAAAAGAAAAAGTAACAACATCTAAAAATAAAGGATTTATTTTCTTTTCTTTTGTTTTTTTTTTTAATTTCTTATTCCTTTTTTTATTTTATTTTATTTTCTTTTTATTTATTTTTAATTTCATTTTTTTTTTATTTTGTTTCTTTTTCTTTGCATTTCTTTTAATCTTCTGAGTGCAGATTTATTTTGAATTTTCTTCCAGAAAAACACAATAATTTTTAAAATTTTCTCAAGATTTTTCAAGATTTCGCTTTAGCAGCGATTTTTTTGGCAGATTTGTTTTTGTGGCGGTTTTTTTTTTTTGGATTTTTGTTTTTGCTGGTGGGTGGTTTCTACATTTTTTTTCGAATTAATTTTTGTGTTGAACTTGAAGTTAAAAATACATCGAAAATTGAAAAAAATAATAATAAAAATTACTCGTTTATAAAAATAAATAAATCAAAGTCAAATAAATACGAATCGAATAAATTTAAACACTTGAAAATGCATTCAACAGAGCCAAATATTTTGTTAAAGTGTTGTTGCTGCTGGTTTCAATTCTGTGTTGTGTTGTGTTCAAAATAAATTGATGAAAGAATTTTTTAATTTGTGTGTGCTTTTGTTTTTGCTTTTTTACGTGTAGTTTTTTATTTTAATTAAGTTGTTTGTTGTTATCTCAGCGGCGAATTAATTATGCGCTGGATGAAAGCAATGCAATCGTGCAGTTTATCAGACTGGAACGAAAGGGATGGAGGAATGACCGCTTAATGAGCCTTCTCACTCGGTCAGTCGGTCGGTCGGTCGGTTGGTCGGTCATTCAATCAGTTATTGATGAAAAACAAACAGGAAGCTGGCTAGTTTTTGAAGGTATCCTTGCTCTCTCTCTCTCTCTTTCTTTCCGTCCCTCTCTCCTTCTCTCCCACACACACACACTCAAATATCAGGCTCGGATTCACTTCTTTTGTTAGCTCAGTTGGACTGTTAACGGATTTTGCAACTCTTCATGATGCACCAGCTATCAAAAAAACAACAACACCAGCAACCACAACAACAACACATGCGGAAGTTCAAATAAAAAACCGTTGAATGGCGAACATACTGAATGATTGGAGTAGGATGGAGAGAATGTTTGAAGAGAGAGACAGAGAGAGAGAGAGAGAGAGAGAGAGGAAGGAAGCAACGAAGTAGAATGAAAGGATCTCGTTTCAAGCAGTACATTCAACGGGTTCATTTTTCTGCTATACTTCATTCGCTTTCCTCCTTTTTTCGCTTTATTTCGCTTTTATATGTTATTTAATACACTTCTTTCACACGCAAGGAAGCGGAAAAAGGAACAGTTTTGTGAGTGTTCATAGAAATGCATGTGATAGTATGTGTGTCTGTGTGTGTTGTGTGTGTGTGTTTGTTTTGCTTGCAGCATCTTTTGAAATATTTAAAAACTGTCCAGAATTCGTCATTAGAAACAAAGAAAGGAAGGAAGGAAAAAAGAAAGAAGGAAAAGCGTATCATTGACACGAAATGTAATAAACAAGAAGAAGAAGGAGAAGAAGAACTAGAAAAAGAAGTAGAAGAGGAAAACGATTAACAACAACAGAAACAACAATAAAGCTAAAAAGACTATAAATAATAAAAACAACTCTAAAAACAAAAGCAAAAGAAAAAAATAGAAAATATAAAAAAAATAAATTTAGTCCAGAGCCAGATCCAGATCTACATTCTGTGAGAAAGAGAAAGAGACAGAATGCGAGTGAGTGATTGAAAAAGATTGAAATTTTCTTGTTTCATTTATGATAAAAAATCCCTTCAAAAAACTTAAAGCAACAAAGATTAAATAACCAACCAACCACAACAACAACAACTGCAACCACCAAAAAAAACCCCCCAAAAATAAAACACAACAACCAGCAGTGAATAATAGCAAAAATTCAGTGATTTTTTAAACCAGTTGGATTGCCACCTGAGCAGCAAAATAACTGTAACTGGGATCTGACGCTGCTGTTGCTGTTGTTGTTGTTGTTCAACTGCATCCGCTTCAGCTGCTTCCTAATTTTAGTCTGAGGGAACTCGCAATCAGTCACACTGATTCACTCTGTTCTCTTCTCGTTCTTCTTCTTCCACCTCCTCCTTCCATCCTTCCTCCTCCTTCCATACCTCTTCTTCCTCAACCTTCTCACTGTCAAATTTAGTTACTGCAGAGCAGCCGGATGAAGTGTCAGACACCTCAAACAGACAGACAGACAACAGGATGTACACGAACACGCAGCCGAACACCTGCAGGCGGTAGCAGAGACACGCACACAAGCAGACAGACAGACATACATACAAACACACATACATACACACACACAGACATACACACATACAAACAACCAACATCGGAAAGTGATTTCAATATGATTTTGTGTTGGTTTTTTTTGCTTTCTCTCCTTTTTTACTCGCTGAACATCAAAGGATGTGGCTGTTGTTTGTTTGTTGTTGTTGGTTGGTGGTTGTTGTTTGTTTGTTTGTTGTTGCTTTTGTTGTTATTGTTGTTGTTTTTAGTTAACGTGTTGCCTCGTACACTCCGTTGAGTAGCTGCAGGTGTTTCAGTGAGAAGTGATTCAAATAATGAAGGAAGTGTGAAGTGTTTAGGAGGTGTAGAGGGGGGAGAAAAGGGTCGTGTTGACCCTTGTGTTAAAATTTATGATGGGGAAAAATAAATGAACTCAACCGATTCAATTACGTCACAATAGAGACCCGTTTTGAAAGAGAAGAAGAAGGATACCAGGAATGGGTCAGTTTTTATCCTCTTATAGTCTTCGAAAACCCACAAGCAGTCAATCAGTCAGTTAATCAGTCGGTTAATCACTCTGATTAACAAAATTAAGTCATATTATAGTTAATGCGTAGTAATTATTGAGGTTAGATTTGATATAAGCCTGCTTTATTAACCTTTGTTGTTTATTTGGATCAACAGACATCACAAGAATGCTTCTTTTTTCCTCCTTCACAACTCTTATTTCCTCTTCCTGCTCTTCTTCCTCTTTCTCTTTCCCTTTCGTTCGTCTGCATCGCTGATTTGCCTCTTTTCTTCATGATGTCATTTCTTTCAACGCTTTCATGATGGTTAATTGTTTGAGTGATACTTAAACTATGCTTCCTCTTAATTTTTAATTCCTCCTCTTCTTCTTTTTCTTCTCATGCTTCTTCTTCTTCGTCTATTTTAATAACACTTGACGCCATGCATCTTGGCCCATTGGCCCTGTTTTCATTATCTTCTTTGGTTTTTATTCTCTCTTTTTTAAAAACATTGTTTAATAAATTTTTCAATAATAATTCAAGGATTCATAGAATAAAAGGAAGAAGAAGCATAAGAAAAACACCCACCATTTTGACATTATTAGATAATCACTCACTTTCATTGAGTGTGAACTCCGGTGACTGATGTGTGAATTTTTTTCTGAAGTGTCGATGAGGTACGTGACGTTGTTGCTGTTGTTTTTGTGCGTCTTTACGATAGTGTTTTTGTGTTAAGGTTAAACTTTTTATTAAATGAGAGAATGGCAAAACAAAAACAACAACACTACAGAAAGTACAATAAATAAAACGTAGTGAAGATCAAAGAATTTTATTCCAGAAGTGGAAAAAATTAAATTACATTTTTATTCATTTAAAGTAAGATTCAAAAGAAATTATTTCTAATAAAAGAAGTAAAAAAACGAATTTTCATTTAAAAAAAAAAATGAAAGCATCAAAAAAGTTGTCATCGCCCGAGCAGGGACTTGAACCCTGGACCCTTGGATTAAAAGTCCAATGCTCTACCGACTGAGCTACCCGGGCTGTTAGTAACATTGTGCTAATAGATGATTTTCTAACAGTTTCTTAGAAAGTGTTAATTTAATAACATTTAAAATGTTTAACGTGTCGTCTCATTTGAAGAGGGCGCAGCAAAAACAACAACAATAATACTAATAACAACAACGAGTGCTCGTCGAGTGGGTTCGTTTGATAGTAAAGCAGCAGAACAGATTTTAAAGATCCACTCCTTTAAACAAATAAAAAGAAGGCGCAGACCAACGAAAATGTAGAACAAATAAAAAATGAAGGAATAAACTAAATTAAAAATAGAAGAAAACCAACGAATGCTATAAAAAATGTTAATATAAAAAACGAAAGATAATAAAACAAAATAACTAAATAATAATAAAAGCAAAATAATACGAAAATATACACATGCACTTATGTATCTACAGAAGAAAATACAAAATGAAAGAAAAAACTGTGCCAAACAAATCGAAATAAGAAGAAAAAATTAATAGAATACAGTATAAAACACGGTAAAAAAATAAAAAACATCAGCAGAATACGGTATTAAATACGGTTCTTTAGTGGCTCGCCGAAAAATGTGACCAGTAGAAAAAAAAAGACGAAGAAGAACCGCGAAAACAGCCACTGAAGTAGAAGTAAAAGCAAACATTGGGGACATCATTGAACACACCCACCGAATACAAAAACAAAAGAAAAGAAAAAGTATGTAAGTCGGTATTCAAACTGATTTTAAATAAGTTAACATGGTTTTCTGCAGCAAACAATAAAAACCACCGACAGAAAAACCTAAAAAACACTAGAAAACAAGAACAAAATTGTTACCGTTTTAGAACAAAAAAAAAAAAAAGAAAAAGCAGAGACGGACAGAGACAGAAAGATAGAAATCACGAGAGAGACAACATAAAAAGGTACTGTTACACGAATCAATTTAGCATAAAAACCATGCAGGATGTTGTTGTTGTTGTTGTTATGTGGTTGTAGTCGCAGTTACGGTTGTTGTCATAGCTACGATGCTTCTTGTTGTTGTTGTTGTTGTTATTATTACAACAATATATGAAGTGTGTGTGCGAGTGTCTTGAGTACTAATTTGCGTACGATGACATTTACACAAGCCTCATATAGTAAAGCCTCATAGTAGTTTTTTAAGTAAAAAATTACTTTTCAAACACACCCAGTTTTTCAAAACAACAACAACAAAAATTCCCTTAAAAAAACTTGTTAGCCGGAAGAAAACAAAGATAATTAAATTGAAAAAATTAATCTTCTCTTCCGCCTTCCTTAAGAGTCAAAAAGCATCTCAACAACAACAAAATTACAACAGCACCACAACAACATTTACAAGAACTACATACAACATCGTTTACTCGCTTTTATCTAATTTTGACATAAAATAAATAAATCACATGTTTTTTGGGTTTATTTTTAGACCTGTTTTTTGTTTGTGAAAAACCAAAATGAAGAAAAACAGAAAAGAAAAAAAACGAAAAAGAAACCGACAAAAATAAACCCTCGAAAAATATCATAAAAATGTTGAAGAGAAAAAACCTTAAAAAGAAAAACAAAAATAAACATAAATAAACCCAAAACCAACAACAAAAAATACGAGTAATTAAAGTAAACGTCAAAACTGTTTGACAAACGACAGCGACGAAGAGCGACGACGACGAAGAACGAGTGACCAGGGTCGTCGCAGAAACCATCTGCGCCCCTACAAAAATTTTAAATTTCGTTTTTTTCGATGTTATTTTCAAGAAGTAAAGAAAAAACCACAAAACAGGAGTAAAATTAAATTCAATTAAAATATAAAACGCAAAATAAAAAGTAATAATTATATTTTTGTGCCTGGAGACGGGAAGAATAAATATTGTTGTCATTTAAGTTCATTCCGACAGCAATAAATTTATTTTGCGCTTCAACACTCAATTAAAATGACCTCCCAAAGGATCGAAAACAGCAACTGTTTTAAATATTTTTATTTTCTTTCTTGTAATTAAATTTATTTTCATTTATTTTTGAAATATCGCAGACGTTCTTATATTGAATTCTTTTAACGATATACGATGTTAAAACTACAAATTTTGTAATCCCTTTCTGTGAAAAACAATAAATCATTCGTTGTTGTTTCTTTTGTTGATGAAAATTGCTGGAGGCACTCGTTTTGTATGAAGTAAACGATGACGAGGTCGCTGCCAGGTCAGGTTGACGTCAGCACAGAATAAACGAGTAGAATGTGAACAACGATTACAACAACGAGCTCATTACAATGCTGCGAAATGCAACTAGTAAATTTTTTTACATGCAGTCTGAAATTCTGTGGACAGCGCCACCAAAGCTGATTGATTTAAAAAGAAAACAAATTTAATGGACTTCTTTATTTAAAGACTTATTTTAACTATTGTTTAGCACTTTTTTAACCCTTTTTCCCTTCTCTTATTGTTGTTTTCTTGTCATTTTTTACTTTTTTTTTTTTTTCTTTATTCAGCAATACTTAATGAGTACTGTATAAATTGCTTCAAATTATTTCCGCTCTTCAGCCGCGAGACTTCTCTCTCTTAGCGACATCCGCCTCGCCCTTTCTACCTCAGCACCCACCCCGCAGCACCACACCCTTCGCCCTTTTTACCATATGCATTTATGCTCCAATGATTTCTGTGTAGTTTTCCTGTTGTTGTTATTTTTTAATTGTACATCAATTATGCCGCTCCTACTTCTTTTGCTCCTTCTCTTCTTCTTCTCCTTTTTCTTCTTCTACTTCTCTTTCTTCTTGTTTTTATATTTTATGCAATTTTATGCGGGCGCAACACGAGTTTTCATGAGTGTAGCCGCGAGTTCAGTCGAGTTCAATGACATGCGACAGCAGCAGAGGCAGTGACAATGGCAACTCTAACTGCTTCCCCTTTTCTACTGTCTTCGGGGGGTTTTTTTGCCTTAACCTTGCCCTGGGTGCTTGCGAACCCTTTGATGTTGTTATTGTGGTGGGGTTGTTATTGTTACTGGTTGCTCCGTTGCATTTGCATGTAATTTTTTGTGGTTGAACTTAACCTCAAACTTCGATTGCGGTTTGCGTTGAGTTGCGTGACTAAAAGCAATTTTTTAAGGTTTAAAAAATATTGATTAAATGATGAAAAATTAAAAATTCCTAGCAAAAGAGATTAACTTCTATTCAACTGTTCAACTTTTTTTAATTCAATACTTTTTATAATATTTTCTATATTTTGATAATATTTTTATATTTTGAAATACATTTATTTTGTTTTTATACATTATTTGTAGTTATTTATCTGTTATAAATAATTTCTTGTTTATTTCTATTATTAATTTGAATTTATTAGTAATTTGTTGTTATTACATCTCGATAAATAATTCATCCGAATGAAAATTTGTTCATCTGAATGTTTTTATATGAAAAACACACGCGATGACGTGATGACTGCAATTAAATAAAAAAAAAACCGATGATTATAAAAAAATAACTCCGAAAAAAACCCATATAAAAACATCCATAAAATAATCCAATGTATCTAGTATGTAGATATGAGGTAATGCTGCAAATATGATTGCTATGAAAAACATGTTAATTGACAAAAAACTGACAATAATAGTAATAAATTTGAATGTCAAAAATAATAAAAGACCAAAAATAATTCGTATTCTAAAAAAAGATCACGTATTCTGATTTATAATTGAACAACAACAAAAAACTATTTTAAATTAAAATTTTAAATGACAAAAAAGGAAACCAAAAACTAAATATAATCGATTATCGCTTTTGCAATCGTGGAATTTTTTGAATTTCGTAGTTTTATTTCGATGTCGAATTTTATTTTAGTTTCGTATTTTTTATGGATCTCATAGTTTTTATGAATCTCGTATTTTTATTTGAATCTCATGTTTTTATTTAGATTTCGTATTTTTATTGGAATCTCGTTTGTCGTCTGTTGGAATAATCACAATATTTTCTATCAATATAAATAATTTCAATAGTAATAAACTAAAATAAGGAAACATTTTTATCTCAACTTAAATAAAGTTGTTAAATAAAGATATAAAAATACGCGAAGCTTGTTTAATAACTTTTATTTGCTTTTCTACACAGTATAGTCTATAAACACCTCGTATTAAGAGGCAAACAAACAGAGCGCTTGTACTCGTGAATATTGTATAAACCACGATATAAAAAACCGTCTATCAAATAAACCTGTTCTAATATTGTGAGTATTTGCTATCTAATCAGTCAAACTGAAAGACAACGGAACGAGATTGTAAATTGATTAAATATAAAATCAAGTTACACGTTTTCTTTCTTTCTCGCTTTTCTTTCTTTAAAAATTCTCTTTCAAAAATGATCTGTAAAGAATGTTCTGTTAAACGAATTTTCATTTAAATATTCACTGTTAAAATTTAAATTTCTGTTAAATGTTGTGTCGAATTCTGTTAAATGTTTTCTGTTAAAAATCAGCTGTTAACGAATTTCGTTAAAATGTTTCGTTAAAAATTATCCAATACAATTTTCTGTTCTGCTCTGTTAAAATGGTTCCGTTAAAAAGTTTCTGTTAAAAGTTTACTGTTAAAAATTCTCTAGAACTAAATTAATGAAGTTAACTTCGCTTTAAATTGTCAGAAAGAACAACAACAATAATAATAATAATAATAATAATACAACAACTACAACAATAATTGAAATGATGATTGACACATTTTGAAAAAAATTGTTTTGTGCAGGAAATTTTAATTAGAATCTTCTTCATCTTACGTAATGAGCGACGATAAGCTTAGTTTTTGTCTAATAATAAACAACGACAATAATAAACAGCAATAAAATTAAAACAACAAAAAAATTGAAAAACAAAAGCTTGGAAAAAACAACAGAAACAACAGAAAATTACGGTCAATTTTATGCAATGTTTTTGTTGTTGTTGCTTTCGATTTTTCGTTGTTTATCGAATAGAATCAAATCGATTCTTAAAGATTTCACTCACCTTCATTAAAATGTAAAAAGTTCGCCACTAATTTAAATGATGTTTAAATGCGAGAGATCAACGAACTCACAAGATTTCAAATTAATTCAATTTAAAGATAAGAACTGTCGGGAAAATAAAAAAATTCATCATCTTGAAGTGAATAACAATTAAATTGAATTTAAAATTCTTTTACTACTGTAGAAAAAACAATGAACAACTAGCTGAATTCTTAAAATAAAGCAGTCGTTTGATGATTGTTTTTAGATAAAAAAGAGAAAAAGAAAAAATCGCGAAAAAAGAAAATTAATGAAATTAAATAGAAACGGTATAGAATTGAAATTAAAAAGAAATAATATAATACACTACCGGCCAAAAGTTTCGAAGCACCACTCCTGTTCATAAAAAATCGTGTGTCATTTCTATAGTATTGTATAAATTTTGATTTTTTCTTTTTTAATAGGATGGTTGTAAAGTGATAACTGTAATATGGAACCCAAAACGGATTTACGGCGTTCATTGTTTAATTGCATGCTCAAGCAATGCACTAAGTCAAGAAATTGGGTTTTTTTGTTTATTGCACTTGCCATATAAAATCGCGAAAAAGTGTTATAAAAAACGTTTTTCAGGTACTCAGGGCAATTTTTTTTTATGGGGTAATTACTACAGGTAATTAATTATGAATAATTATAACCTTCCATTTTTTACCCTGGGTCAAGTATAAAAAGCTGACCCAGAATATTGACAGCATTCTTTGTTCCTCAAGATTCAAACTGATCAAACGTTAATAAAAGCTAAGCCATGCCAAAAAATAAGATTGACATAAGATCTGCAGTGATTACTCTTTTTAAGGAAGGCAATTCCGAGCGGATAATAGCGCACAAATTAAAAATTTCGAATAGTTCTGTGCATCGCACCATACAAAGGCACAGGGATTATGGAACTCTTGAGGACCGTCCGCGGTCCGGAAGGCCAAGATCGACAACAAATCGTGAAGATAGAGCAATGAAAATATCAAGCAGACGGAACAGAAGAAAAACGGCTCCAGAAATACAAGCAGAGATCAATAACAGTCGATCAAACCCGGTGTCACTAACAACTGTAAAAAGGCGTCTAAGAGATGCTGATCTTCATGGTCTCTCTCCTCCCCACTCCTCCCATCCAATCGATTTTGATCATTCAACGACGCAAAATAATTAAATTGAATGCAATTTTCATTTATTATTTGTTTTGTTTTGTGCAGTTGTAAAAAAATGTCAAAAGCACTCAACTTAATCAATTTCAATTGTGAACAGAAGAAAAGGGAACCAAGAAGAAGATAAAAAAGATGATAAAAATGCTAAAATTTAAAGAAGAAAAAGAAAAATAAGATAAAAAAGAATGAACCGATAAAATCAATAAATAATAAACAGATAAAGAAAAAAAGGGAGGAGGGGAGGATACGAAGAAGAAGAGGATGGTAATGGGAAAAAGAGAAGAGGATGATGATAATGAAAAGGATGAAAAATGAATGAATTACGATGAAAATCAGTCAATAAATAAATTGAAGTGAATTGAAATAATCGCAGTTAATAGAAGCTACAATAATTAGTTGTTGTTGTTGTTGTATTTGCTAAGCATAATGCTGATGATGACAATAATAATTAAGTTAATGAAGTCTTCGTTGTAAGTAATCAAAAATAATCAGTTTTTTCTTTGTCTTTATTAATTAACTTTCTTTCAACTGACTTTAAATACTTTTAAAAGAAAAAATAGCTTAATTTGTGTCTGCTGGAAATAATTACACTTTCTTTTGTCACCAAGTATTTTGCCATTCTCTTTACAACAACAACAATAATAACATCGATAATAATAACAATTACACGATAATAATAAGAAACAAAAAGAAGAAAAATTAAATTTTCTTTAAATAATTGTTTACTACAAACAAATGAAAGTTAATCGTTTAATTTTCGCAATTACAACAACAAGAAATGTGATATCTTTTATATTTTCGTGTGTTGTTGTTGTTGCTCTGCTCACTGAACGACCACAAAACGTTGCCGTGAACACACACACGCGATGAAACACGACACTCGACGAGAAAAAATTAAGTCAATTATTGTCAATTATTTCTGACAGGAAAAAAACAACAACATCAAATTGTTGCATACGTAACATTATATAAATTTTAATGAAAAGAAAAACTGAATTGAAACTTAAATTATATGAAAATGAAATGAAATGAAACGAGTTGAAATGAATTGGAATGAATTGGAATGAAATGAATTGAATGAATTGAAATGAATTGAAATGAAATGAAATTAAATGAAAGGAAATGAAATGCAATTAATTGTTAAATAAATTGAAATTAAAGGAAATTAACTGAAATAAAATAAAATAAAATTAAATCAAAAGAAATGAAATGAAATGAATTGAAATAAAATTCAATGAATTGAAATAAAATACAATGAAATGAACACAAAAATGATTTCAGCTTTAAAAAGAGTTCAGTTAGTTTGTTTGTTGTTGTTATTCAAATGTTTCTTACGTAATCTCATATTTTCACATACATGGGAGTTATTAGCAATATTTTCGTTATTATTATTAATATTAGTCACGTTGTACAACCGTGTTTAGGTGTCACATGAGGAATGCGATCCGTGGGTCGTCGCTTGCAGAGTGAAACTCGAGACATGAGAAGTGTTTCGTATTTTTTTGGTGTGCAAATTTGCGTGGCATAAAATTTAAGAGGGTTTTTTTGGATTTTTTACTTTGTTTTCTCCTTTTTTTTTGATTATTTATTCAAATATTTCGCAATCGAGTTTCGAGTCTCGATTAGATTGGGTTAAGTTTTGTATTTCAAGTTACGTGGTTGTTGAACTGAAACGAAAAACTGACTGTGAATCGAAGAAGTGGAATGATGATGATGATGTTGTTGTTGTAGTAGTTGTTATTATTGTTGTATTTGTTGTTGTTATTGTTTTTATTATTTTTATAGTTGTTGTTCTTGGGAGCCATCATAAAAGATGGGGATTAAAATTTTCCCCTCGAGTTGAATGAACCATCGTTGCAATAACAACAACAAATGATCTCATTGCAAAAAATTACAAATAATCTATCACTTGATTATTATTGTTGCTGTTATCGTTGTTGTTTTCCCCCTTTTTTTTCTTGTTACAATTTTTCACATTATGAAAGCCAATAAATAAAGAATTTAAATGCAACCACAAAAACTATTTTCAACTTGGATTAAAATAAAGACAGAAGAAATAAAACAGAAAACTAAAAATAAATAAATAGTTGAAAGAAGAAGAAGAAGAAAATCAAAACAATTCAGACATCTGTAGAGATGAATAACGATGGACAGACTCATGATGCTGCCGCTGCTGCTGATGCTGCTGTTGAATGGACGGAAGCTATCAATGACGCGCGTGCTTAAGCTTAAATGAAAACAAAAACAACAACAACAACAACAATGTACCAATATGGCAACCATAATAAATACAACAACAACAAAACAAATCAAGTGGCAGCAGAAGATGAAGAAGAAGAAGAAACTATAATAAATCCATTCATTCTTTGTTTATAACTCATGCAGTAAGTTATTCAGTTCGCTGGGTCGTGGCTCCCCTTCCGCACCGTCTCTCTGTCTCTCTCTCTCTCTCTCCCTCTCGCACTGATGCTCCCCTTCTTTTCTTCACACCAGCTGCGCTTCTGTTTCTGCTGCTTCTTTTGTATATAAAACGATCGACGGGCAACAAAGAATCGATCGATGGAGGCACATTTGATGTACCATTCGGTCGGGAAATCCATTAAAACCAAGAATTCTTGTAATTTAAAGTTTCCTCAAATCGCTTTTGGATCCACGTACAATCGATTCGATTCAATTCGTTTATTTTTGATTTGATTACAATAATGAAAGTAAAAAGTAATCTACGCAAAACATATGGAAACAAAATTCTATCAGTCTTTCCATACAGTGTATATATTATATGCATAAATATTGAAATGCAGCCACATTTTCCATGGCTGTGATTTGGTTTTTTCTTTCCTTCTTTCATGGACAGATTTTTAAAATTTTTATATTAAATTGTTCCCTGCATTCTTTCGCATGTTTTCACAAGTGACCCTGTTTTCTTAATTTGCCGTGGCTCCTTCCTGTGATGCACAGAGAATTCAGCGCATTTAAATTGATGCTTCCGGCTAAAATAAGCTGAAAGAGCAACCAAAATAAAGAGCAGAGTCCAAGCGATCGTTAGATATCACAAATAAAACGACTATATTTATGATTATATTATTTACTATTATTATTTATATGATTATATATAAATAAATACTGCTTAATTTTAATATTTCTCTAATAGTTTCATCTTTAATCATTTACTAATTTTTCCCATCTTTTATTTTCAGGTATGTTTTCAAAGTTCTTTTATTATAAACCATATAAACTCAGAAAAATATTAAAAATATTTTTATTCGATTCTATGTAAGTATGTAATCAAAGTTTTATTATTTAAATGAAAATTCTTACTATGAACATGCTTCCAAAAGCAACTAAAAAAGTAAAACGATTTCTGTTCATCGTTGACGTCATTGATGATCGACTCCTTTTCTCACTCCTTCTCTCTCTTTCTCTCTCGCTCTGTCTCTTGGCACTCGCTTCACAACGCTTGCAACGAAATCGTGAATTATTGAAAATTGGGTTAAAAGTTAAGCGTGTCTTTAAGAAAAAGCAATTTTTTAATTTAGTTGATTGCTCTGTGAGTTGAGTTCACTTGAGTTCAGTGGCGTTGAGTTCATTTGTGTTGAGTTCGGTTGTGTTGAGTTCAAATTTCGTTTGTTCAATTGTGTTGAATTTCTTTGTTCATGGAAAAAAATGGCTTCATCAGTAGCAGCAACTGGAGCATCGAAAAGTTCAAATGCAACAAAAGAACTACAATAAAAACAACAATAAGAATAAGAAGAAGAAGAACAACAACAACAACAGCTCATATTTATTCGGTTATTTTTGATAGTGAAATTGTTTTGTGAGGAAGAAGAGAGACGAGCCACCATCCATTTAGGAATCACAGGACAGAAAGAGAGGGTAAAAATATATTTACAAAAACAACAATAAAAAACCAAAAGAATTACATATTTGATCTGCCAACATTTCGGTGTTATTTGCAACTAAAATCATTTTTTATTCTTGTTTTTCTTACTTATTAGTTACTCACTTAGTCATTATTGATCTCATTATTCTTATTCTAAAATTATTATTTACTTATTTACATTTACAAGTTTACATTACATTACACATGACCAAGTAATCACTTGGTAATCAAACCAGGACTGATGCGTTGAATATTTCTTCAGTTTCATATATTTTATCCAACTTTTTGTTATTCTTTTTTTTTCACACTTACCACAAATTTTTTACTTTCTTGTTGAGCCCGAAAAAACTGTTAACGACTGTAAAAAGTGACACATTATAAAAAATAAAATTGCTCTGTCTGAGGGCAGCAACTACAACAACAACAACGATAAAAACAACCTCCGAAGAATTCTTCAATTATAATTTATTTTAATTTACTGTGTTGTCATCATCGCATTCACAGAAAATGTCAAATTAATGACATGGCAGCAACAACTACAAGAACAACAACAACAATAATAATAAAGAGGGAGCAATTCAACAACAACAACAACTTGGCAAATTCATTTTGTAATTTCACTTAATAATGAATAATTAATCAGTTGTTTTAAACTAAAAGGAGAATAACAACAACAACAACAATAATAATGCAGACATTTTATTCTGAAAATTCATTTAATGTTTCTTATCTTCTTCACTCTCTTTTTCTGGGTTCAAATGTCAGACGATGTTAATTAATAAAAACCATAAATCGTAATTATATAATTACAATTCGAATAAACTTTAAAAATAAATTGGTAATTAAATAAAATTTAAAGTCTTGCGAGTTTTAAATCTTTATTTTGAACTCATTTCTTCTGTTAATCCTTCGATAGAAATCTTTTAATTCGGCCCATCATAATCTTTGCTTAAGTACAAATGTCGCCATCTTCTTCGATCAATCAATCAATCATTCAGTCGTTCAAACATTCCCGAGACGCCTCCATAATCTCTGTCTCTGTCCCTGTTTCTGTCTCCACTCATAGACGACATAATATTGTGTCCATATTTCAGGTTCTCCGACCGAATAAAGGTCAAATTATTTATGGTTTTTTTGTTCTTGTTGAAAACAATCATCGAAAACAACAACAAAATTCTTTTTGCACAAAAAAACAAGCCGCTCTCGTTTTTCTTAATGACGTTTCTCTTCATGCGTTTTGTTTCATGCGTCATTTGACGATATTCATTTTTAGAACAATATTAAGAAAAACTGTCAGCGGCGACAGAAACGACGACAACGACTTCCTACGGCGATGACGCCAACAGCAATAATGATAATAATAGAGACAAGAAGAAGAAGAAGAAGAAGAGATAGAACAAAGACAACAGATTCGACTCTTGCCAATTGAGAAGTAACAGGAACCTACAAACGAAATACAACAAAAACAAGTGCAAGAAGTAAATGAAAAAAGGTCGCCTTAAATGTTTAGGTTGCGTTTTTTGTCCCCCCACAAAAAAAAAAATAACTAAATACGAGTAATAATAACTAAGGTCTGATATAAGAAGTCTGTAGCTGTGATATTTGATATTTTAGATTTTGAAGAAAGAAGCAAAAAGAGAAGAAAAGTCTACAAAAGGAAGGAAAAATAAACAAAATTTCCATTTTTTCAATTATTTAGTAAAAAAATTGAATGTAGTTGACTTTCAGACTTTTTAATAGTTAACATTTCATTTATATTACTTTCTCGCCTTTTCTTTTTTAATGATATGATGATCTCCTCCTGTTTTACTCTTCAAAACCTTTAAATTGAAATGTTTTAATTAATCAACACCGGATAGTTAAGTGAAATATTTACTAGTTAAATCAGAGCAAAAAATTTCAAACAAATATCAATATTAAGCCTATTAAACATGTCATTTGAAAACTGCACTTAAATCGTCATAATGTCACAACTGACGTGATGGATGGCACAAGCTAATTAAGACTGAATTCTGAGAACTATTAAAAAAATAATATTCTAAAACAATTACTAAACGATATGCTATAAAATCAATGAAGATTCTTTCCGCGAAATTTGAGCTAATTAAATGCACTACCTGTCATCTACCTGACATTTGAGAGGGTCCAAGCTAGTCGATGCGGATTAGTTGCACTCCCGAATGCGGATTAGGGTCAATTTCGGTACCTGCGACGCGAAAAACAAACGCTCTAGAATAATCCTAAAGTGAATGCAAGAGCATCCTTCGTTAATTTTTTTCCTTCCCTCCTCGTCTACTATAATTAAAGGGATTAAAGATTTTATGATGCCTCAAGTCTAACGATCTTGAAGAAGGCTTCGAAGATTCCTTCGTTGCGCGAGTATAAAAAGGCTGCAGTTGACACTGACGACAATAGTTTTACTTGAGAAGTGAAGACAGCGAGTACTCTAAAAGACTCAATAAAGCAAATTCTCCATTCGGATCTTCGAAAAATAGTTGATCGGTTCAAACAAAAATACCAAAAAATGGCCAACAGCTTTTGCCAACCGCCTTACATGAATTCCACCACCGATGGGATCTCGAACTTTCATGTGGACACGAAGTGGTTTACGAAAAGCGATCTCTCTCTGTTCGTTGAGAGCCTGGAGACCATCTCACGTTTGGAGCGTGAGAAACAGCAACGTCAGCAGCGTCACAAGGAACGTCGAAAGCCAGTCATGGATTTCATCCAACAGATTGAAGCTTTCACACTCACCACTCCACCGAACACACCAGAGAAACAGTCGCCATCGAACTCACCATCATCAGCTGATCATCAACTAATAATTGCCAAGTATTCGAATGAACAGATCGAATATGGTTCGATCCATGATCAATTGGAAGAACAGGGACAATGTGTCATCAACGAAATGACAGAGCCTCCCTCAGCGGATGGTAAATCGTTACCCGACACGCCTCTTGCATCTTTGAACAACTTTCAGGAAGAAGCTTACTTCAGCAGCAGCGAACAGAACTCACCACGCAGCAGCAAGAACTACAACGACAACAAGAGCAACAGCAATTCTGATTCCGAGGAGTCGGGTGTTTTTCCTACTACAGGGGAAGGGGAGGTCATCTGCCAAAATGGTGAAAATCCTTCTTCACTTTCTGCCCGACGAGGATCCTTGAAGATCGCCACAGCTACGAAAGACAGCTGTCGTCGTTCACGAAGGCGTTCCAGAATCTTTGAATTCGTCATGAAACGCGAACACGTGACACCGACACCGACACCATCGGTAACAACTTTGAGCCAAAAGCAACAACGAAAGATGAAGAAGAAGGAGGAAAAACTACGCCGTGCCGAGGAGAAACGTGCTCAACGACGAGATCGTTTGATCGATAATCTGGTAAAACAAGGCATGACCCATGTCCAGAGAGGCGTGGCAGTCAAAGACAGCTCCGTAAATGTACGATTCTTGAGCAAAGCTCTGAGGTACATGACATTGTGAGGAGACACAGAAACGACTTATGGAAGATGTAGTGGGTTGCTGGAGGGAGAGGACCATTGATATATATTAGAAAAATACCAGTTTCTTTTATAGGTTATTATTTGTAATTTATCAAAAACTGACTTTAAATTGATTTGATAATTTGTCAGTATATCGTGAAATATTGTAACATTTTTATCATGAATTTAAAAAGAATTTTGTGATGTAACATCATATTAAATATTATGTTGTATATTAATAATAAATATGTACAAAAATGTAATTCAATGTAAATTTTATACAAAAATCCTTTTATAAATAAAATCAAAAATGATCCATACTAAAAACTGATTTTTTAACAAAACATTTGATAAAATTTGAAGGACTTTATTTTTCAAAATCCGTTGAATATAAAAATTTTCAACTGGCAACATTTTTGCAAAGTTCTAGAAGCTCAACTTCTGAAAAAAAGCTTCGTTCTCGTAGATGCTCGGGTTGTTTTTGCTATTCACAGTAACGGCCTCCATGCACATCCCCCAAAAAGCACAACGCAATAATTTTCCATGACTTTTCCAGAGCTTTCGATGATTATTCAAAAATTCTTTTTTCCTTTGACATTTCTTTCTGTGTTTGTTGCCCGTTCGTTCACCCAGTTTCATTGCTTCGCTTTTGGCCAAAAAGCTCACGTTTAAGTTTCACTCATGAGAAGAGTAGCTGAGGCTGAGCTTTTTTTGCTCAACTCCCCTGCTGACAACCAGGAACTTGGAAATCTTCCACGCTTCCTGCCAAACAGCCAGACATACCTACATTCTTCACAGATACCATATTATTTCTTCCTTCATATAGATACATACTGTTACGTATATAAAGATAAATACTCGTGCTGGTAAACTTTGGCCTCTGTTGTTGTTGTTGTTCTTGTAGGACTTCGCATCAGGAGAAGGAGGAGGATTCCACGCACACGGAACTGAAGCCTATCTAGCTTCAGGTTGTCGTTGCAGGTTGGTGGAAAATGATGATGATGATGAAGTTGGTTATGATGATGATGAAGTTGGTTATGATGATGATGATGGAGACTTAACAAGAAGTCAGTGTAACGAGTGCGTTCAATGGAACCGAAGCTACGTTTGTTTGTTGAGAGTGAAGTAAAAATCTTGAAAAAATTATTTAAAAAAGTTAAAAAAATTCTAAAATATTAAACAACCGAAAAAATCACAAAGATTTAAATTAATATAATAATAATAATTAATAATTTAAAGATAGTAATTTAAAAAAACCTCTCTTAGCTAAAAAAAACAATTCAATACTAATGTGCAGTTATTAATATTAGCTTGCTCATTTGTTGCTGTAGTTGTTGTTTTTCTTTCCGTTAGTTTTCACTATACTATTTCATTCTCTTCGTCTTCTTTGCTTTTTTTTGCTGAAAGTTAACACTAACAAAATTAACTGTACAAATGGTATACGCGAGCATGCGAAGTCACTCTCTTCATGTGAATTGGAGAGAGAGTGATTGTATATAATCGTAGAATATGTGTGTTTGTGTGTGTGTCACAATTCAGTTCGCTCTTTAAGGTCATTCTAGAAGCATAGTTTCAGGTGCTGCAACAGAAGCGCTTCAACTCCGCGTTCGTTCTCCGCGCGACTTAAAAAATCCAACAGATTTTCTTTAATTAAATTTAAAATTAAAGGGAAGAAAGGTGTTTTTTTTTTTTATAAATGAAAGAGAAAAGAAATCCACATAAAATAGAAATTTTCAAAAAGCTGTATTAATGCGGGTTGCGCGCTTGTGTGTGTCATTGCCTTGGGTGTGCCAAGTTGTGGGCTACTATTGTGTATATTGTAAGAAAGCAACGTATAATTAAATGAAGTAATGAGAAAATTAGAAAATGAGTTGAGTAACAGACGGTTCAATGGTTCATCCATAAAAATTTCTCAATTTTTTTTTGTTTTTCATAATTGATTAATGATTTTTCAATCTATCCTAGTTGAGTTCTCTTATATATTGAGTTCTATTATATTGAGTTTTACAGTAAAAAATTGATGTCACCCGCTGTGTGAATATCATCGTCACACCGACGGCGGGGAAGGAAAGAAGCTAGAACAAGATTTCAGTTTAAAGGGGGGAAAAATATACAAATTGATGCTATATTCCTTGAACATTCTCTCTATAAGAAGCACTATATTCAACTTTTTCACAATTCGATACTTTGAATACTTCAATAGCATCAATAATCTTCTTTCACCTGACTTCAACTCAAAATAATGACTTGATCACTCTTTCAATTTAAAAGAAAAGATTTCAATTATTTAACCTACTTTTAAAATGTTTAAAAATTCTTTATTGTGTTTAGTAATTCTACAAAAAATTGTAGAAATTATCAATAAAATGGTTGTGTTCAAAAATCAATGTTTTAAAGAATAACAAAATGTTTAAAAGGAATATAATTTAACGGTAAAAGTCTATCGGTAATGTTTGTAATCCTTAAAAGACGTCGTTTAAAAAAATTCAAATAAATCGTTAATCATGGAAATCAAAACTCATTTAAAGCCAAACGTGTTCGAATACAAGCAGGTAAATTTTATTTATTATATACGAACTATAATAAGTAATATAAAAATATTTATATACAATTCATTAATGTATCTAGAAAAAAAATTAAAAAGAAACCCGCCGCTGGCCCACCCTATATTTCATCAATTTTATTTTGGAATAGTAATTAAAATAAAACAAAATTAAATATAAAAATTAAAAATAAACTACAAATAAAATAAAATTAACTAAAAACATTCATTAAAAGAAAAAACAGTATTTCTGTATAATTAAAAGTAGAGCGGAAAATTTGCTTTCTTGACTTGCTTTTTATAAATCTAATTGAGGTAGCGGTGAAGTGGTAGGAGAGGGAGGAGGAGGAGGAGCATGAGGCGAGGTGAAAGGTTGAAAATCTTTAGTGTTCGTCTGTGTTCCGTTGCCGCTCTTATCTTCTTTCAAGGCCTATCGTGGGGTGTGCATTTAAACTGTAGCTCTTGAGGGGGCAACGAAATAAATACAGTACTTAAGTGCTTGTAAAAAAGACACAAACACACGCACAAACATACTCACTAACACGAGCAAACTAATAACAGAAATAAAAACCATCCACAAGTTATATTATATGAATACTTGTGTACCTTCACTTTAGTTTTGACTGTAAGTGACTTAATCGGAATTATGTACCAACAACAAATGAACAGGCACGTCATACAGACACGTCATATAGACAGTCAGACAGACAATCATACAAACAGTTTCACTGACAGTCGTAGAGACATGAAGGTAGTGATACAAACAGCTATACTGAATCTATACTGAGTTAAGATAGTCTAAATGCAAAAACCTACTGCGAATCCTTCGATATACGTAAAAATGTCAGGGTTGTGTGTTAAGTACAATTGTTGAGAAACTTGTGGTCTTGTACACTACGGAAATTGGCGGTACCTCCGGTTCTGCGACCACCTGATAAGTTTATGGGACACAGATTTTCAGATTTGAAGTCACGTCAGTTCTAAAGCATAATAATTTGTCAAACAGCCCTCGAAATATGAGTAATGTTATGAATATAACAAATAAAAACCTTAGAAAAGTCGAAATCCATGATGTCATAAAATAACTTTTGTTTAGCTTTATATTATTTCTTTTTTATTTCAAACAGAGTTTCTTCTTCAACTTTACGAATAACATTTGTTGTAAAAAGTGGGCCAAGTGTAGTATCTTTGTCGAAAAAAGATTTCATATACAGAATTAAAAAAAGCAATCTTTTTGACTGTTTTGTGACTCATTCGACGACTCCGCGGAAGTTTTTTGAAAGAGATGACCTTCAAAATGTTGGATATCTTTACAGACTCGTGTTCTTTCTCTATCTCTCTCACCCCCTCACTTTCTCTTCTTTCTCTTTTCTTGATCTCTTTAAAAGAAATAAAGGTCATTGTATTTGATTCGTTTTAGTATGGTTTTATACGGTTTTTGTTGTTGTTTATTATTCTTTAACCTTTTAACCGTATAATCTTCTGATAAACGCAACCTCAAGGTTTTTTCTATGCACAAAAAAAGTTTATTGACAAAACAAACAAAAGCTATAAAAAAGATACCAAAAATTAATTCAATAGCAGTTGGCTGGCACTCACTACGATTGACTCTCGTTTGTTTGTCCCAGCGAAAAGTGAAATGTTTTAAAATAATAAAAATTGAACAATTTTATTTCTTTTCATGGTTGGGTGTGCAACCATCCTTGATGTTGTTATATGACAAATTTTACGCAGAGCTGCAGAATATTACGTGGCGTTACGTCACTTCATTTGACGTGACGGTTAACTGTTTGTCATGTGTCAACATGGAATATCAAAAAAAGACAAACACAAAGAAATTCACTGCAACACACACACACACACACACGTATATACTCATATACATATATACACTTGCTCTTTCATATTAAAATACGGTTTTGTTTTTCCTATCAAATGGAAACGGAAATGTTGACATTTTCTTGTAAATTTATACGTAAAATGATTTAATAAAACCATGCAAGATTTACATATACACTACTTATACTCGTATATATGTATATCTTTTATATTATAACGTACATGATTTATATATGAAGACATGCATGTCATGTGCTTTGAATGTATGTCATGTGTATGCATTATATACTCATATTTCCACAAAGAACTAATCGAGAGTGAAAACTGTGTCACAGTGAGAATTCTATTGGATTTATAATATTGTACAATTGTACTGAAGAACAACTTCTCAAACAAGCAAACTTGATCCAATCGATTATCTATATTAAATAATTATAAATATTAAATAATATATTAAATCAATACTAAGCAATTGAAGTAAAATCCAGAAAGATTGCTAAAAAAATTCCTCCAAGGATTCTAGAGAACTATGGATAAAAAAACCTATAAATAACATCGAAAAGAAATCATTATTTCAAAGTGGGGTACCTGAATCTCAATACACCACTGTCTTAAATGGTGCATAATAAACTTTCAGGTTTTGGAAAATTTCCATATTAGTGATAATTTCCGGGTAACAAATGACATTGTAAGCCTCAATGAAAGGTTAGGTGAAAAATGGTTGAAGGGTATTAATTTTTTTCATCATTTTCGGAATTTTCGCGGAATTGAATTTATTATTAATCCATCCATCCTTTTTCCAGCCCTCTCTCACGCTCGCTCTCTCGCTCTTTACTTCTTCGGAATTTAGGGTGAAAAACGGAATGCCAACCCATAAAATTTCGCTAGCAGGTAATCCGTGAATCAACCTGATCCTAAGTGATTGTTTTTCATCGGAAAAGTGTGTCTATTTTTGTTGTCTCTTCGCGTGTGTCTTTTTTCTTGCGTTACCTCTGCGAAAACAAAAAGTTTACCTGACTCTGGACTCTCCTTTCGTAACTTCGTAACTTTGATATAAAAACTGACCGCGATTCGTTCTTTGTACTTAGTGTGGAAAAGTTCTCTAACATATTGTAACCCAGAACAATGACTATTGACGCAACCTTAAACGCAGATTCCACGGAGTCGAATTCAAATCCGAAAACAAAACTGATTGTGAATACTTCGGCGTTTAGTGATGAAGACTTCAATACTTACCTTCATAGTTGCCAGAAAATTGAGACCAACGAAAAGCTTCGCAAATGGCAAGTACGTCATAAACGTTGTTTCGCCACCAACGCCAGCGTCGCCGCCCCTTCGTCCATCCTGTCAAACAGTTTGATCAAAGCCACGATGACACGCAAAGAAATTTTCGAATGTTCAACATTGGAAGATGATGATGAAGCCAACAGTTCGCCTCGAGCGAATCTTTCAGAGAGCATCAGCAATTTGTTGAAATACTTTGACGAAGATATTCGAGTGAACACGAGCGTTTCGTCCAGTGACAATACACCTGTCAAGCTGCCTCCGGTAGCCTCAGTTGTGGAACACTTCAGAAACAAAGCTGCGATTTTTACGTCGACAATGATGACATCTTCTCCATTTAAACAGCGTAATCGCGGAAAGGACATTGAAGTGCGTCCCAAAATTCAAGAGTTGCGCAAGAAATATGAGTCCACCTCAGAGCAGGAATCGGAACGAGTTCCGAAAATCCACGTGCAGAGCGATTTGAAAAGAAACTCTCTGGTCCAGCAAATAACCAAGTTGTTCAGACCAACGAGTCCCAAATCAAGTCCGAAAAAACGCTCTAAAAGACCAACGTATCGACCACAGATTCTACCCAGTCCAGTACCAAGTCCACGATCTCAGCGAAAACAGACATCATTAAGAAATAATTTCCTGGAGGCTGAGGAGGTCTTTCATCAACTCTCCGTGAAAGATAAAGCTTTACTTTATGCCAGATTGTTCCAGGAGAATGGCAACCCCAAGGATCTTCCGCAGAAAAGAAAAAGTCCAACAACACGAAGGCGACATAATCAACTTAAAGGCGAGATAATCACGGAAACACAAGGTTCTGTCAAACATCTCACTCAGAAGCTAGAGGCTTCATTTGCTAACCGATCCACTTCATCAACATTTGGTGAATCCTCGAAGAATAGTCACTTAAGTAAGAACTCGGATCTCGGAGTGCAGTCAGAAAATGCCGAAGCTCTAAGTTCGGAACCTATTCAAAAGACTCTTTCGAAATCGAAAGATGACCCAATTGAAGAAGAACCGATTACAGTTGAAGCCGCTTCCTGTGGTTCTGGCGCAGCTCAAAGTGATTCCAAAGAATTTGAATCCGATTCATCGAGCATAGAAAAGGTACTTTTAAAAAAATTACGACTTCAACTATGTATAGCTAATTTATATTTTTAATTTTTCAGTTGTCAAGCGATGAATGTCAACTCACCAAACCTTTAAAATCCATACGAAAAAAGAAGGTACGTCGTCATCTTTTATGGAAAAAGAATCACTCGAATGTTGAGTTAAAAGATCGAGTTCAGACGACAGATTCAGATTCCGATTGTAAAGTGGTACCAAGGGTTACCAAGAATCCAAGTTCACCAAAAGAACCTACAATTGAAAGAGATCCTTCTGTTGAAGAAGATGACAAAGGCGACAAGGTTGTTTTCTCTCCTCTTTGTAAGAACAGCAAAGAGCTGACTCCCGAAACCGGCTCTGAAGAACATATCAACAGCACAACCATAAACTCGCAGCCGAATGAAGAAATAGAGCTACGAACTTCTCCCCATTTAATGGTGAGCTATGAAGACCAAGGATTTGAGACTGGATCCAATGAATTAAATACCTCCTGCCGTTTAAAGCCATCCAACACTTTCGATTGCTCTACACCCATCAGAGGACAGACGCCACAATCCCTCAGCACGACCGCTGACCAACCTCATCGAGATTTCAACTTTAGCCCTATATACATAAAATCACTTAGTGAGCCCAGTGCCCAAAGTGACCAGAAAGTATACTCACCTGTTTCACAGCAAGTGAATTCAGAAGATCATTTATTGGAAAAGCAAGCGACATCATCACCAGATATCATCTCCTCGAACCACGCTACGATTAGCATCGTGGACAAGAATAGCGACAAGACGTCTGTGTTCTGGGTATGCATCGGTGACTTCGCCATTTCCATTGACATTTGTTACAACCCCGAAGAAAGACTTCTATGTTTGTACGATATGTTCAGCCAGAAGAGTTCCGATGCAGAAGGACCGACATACTTTGGAATCGGTATCGATGACCAGGTGTTTAGCGTGACCGATTCACTTCTTGAACAGCAGAAGACTTTCAAACGCATCCCTCTGAGAGAAAACTGCTCACAGTATTGGTTCGCTAAAGATGACCTGGCCGTGCATTTCACCGGCAAATTCATGTGTCCAGAAAAGGCGAAGCATCTCTTAAACTTTCTACAACAAGTCGTAACCAGCAGCACTTTTCTACCTCTGCACTTCGGTGTAGATTACATCGACTTCTCCAAGGAATTGTGGGGAAGAGACATGGAATTCTTGAAGAATAGCGAAAACGTTCGAGATGATTGCAAGGAACGTGTACCCTGTACCGTACAAAATGCATCCTGCAACTCGAGTGAAATTAAAACCAGTGACTTAGATCATTCAGATTTTGAATCGGATGAGTGTGAGAACAAAGACAGCCGAAGAATGGTGACATTTAATTTGGCCAAAAGCGACCAACGCGAGGAGAAGTCAAAAACATTCACTGTAAAGTGTGATGGACCTCCGAGAGATAGAAAATATGATGATGCTGACCTCACCACCTCTAGTAATCATTCTAATTTATCCTGCCTTCTCTCAAATATTGATATCGACAAGCTTAAAGGTTCACCACAATATTTCTCTAAATTACAAGAGATCATTTCTGCGATACACGATATTAGTGAAGAAACTGACTTCAAGAACTCTTCTACGACCGAGCTCGAGAATTATGCTTTCTACTTGAGTCGATATGCAGATACTTGCTTGGACACATGCATGAAACATCTGGACAAAGTCCTCGATGTTCTTAATAATAGACCTCCTACGCCTTCAAATTGATTGTGATAAGACTCTAGTTTTTAAAAAATGTTTAAAATTCTATTTTTAAAATAGTTTTAATTCTGTTTTGTAATCTATCCTCTAGTTTTTTCCATTATAAGTTTCCAAATTATTATAAGAAAAATATAATTAAAATAATAAATAAACTTTTATTTTAAAACTATGTTTAAAAAACTATTTATTGGTGTCTCACGTAGGTTATTTAATGGAATTTACTGTTAAATGTTTTTAATAATGTGTATTTGGTTTCTAAGTTCGTTTTTTAACATACTCACGACAAAAAGGTTTTTGTAAAGATTATTCAATCTGGTTCCTGAAACTTTCATTTTCTATATGAATCTGATTCAAAGGTTTATAAAAATCTGATTTCAAAATAAATAAAATCAATAAAATCTGCTTTCTTAAAGAATTTGAGTTTGAATTTTTTGAATCCTTGAATCGTTTTTCAATACTCGTATGTTACTTTGTTAGGATCTTTTACTCTCTGGATTTCTAAGACTGTTTCTCTCGGTATGATACGCAAAACACTCATATACTCTTTGAATATATTATGATCCCGACAATATTTCTAAAACTTTGATTTTGATTTAAAAGTTTTTATAGAACAATAATTTTTATGAACAAACGTTATTAAAGAGATGATGTTAAATATGCGATGAACCAATGGAGTGATGTTTCAATGTACTTGGGTTCTTAATATCTCTGAATGTCTGAAAATTTTATAATATAGCCGAAGAATGGTGACATTTCTTGATGATGATTCTAATTATCAAAAATACTTGATTTTTACTATATTTTTCTTTGGATATGAATCTTTGATTTTGAATGTTATTAAAGCCGTTTTTTGTTTGGTATTCAAAATTGTAATTTCTTATATAAATCTGATACCTGATATGAATATGATTATATTCATCAAAAAAGCTGAGCCCTTCATATTTGCATTGTGAATATTTCTATAATACTTCGCGATGAACCTTATAATCAATAAACCAGATTTTTTTCTTTTCGATTTTAATCTCATATGATATGTTATAATACTAAAACATATCGTAAATACTTACGATATTCCAAATCGAATTAACTTTTTCTGGAAGTTTTAAAACTTATCTTTTTTTTGTTACTTAAATACATATTATATATCATACTAGTACAGTATTATGAATATGATATCAACGTTTGTGATACCGAGCTGATTAAATATGGTTTCTCAAGTTACATCAGTTACTTCATATTCAATCTTTGATTTATATAATATTAAAAACTTTTATTAAGATCATACACTGTTTAATTTAATTAAAATATTTTGAGTACTATAACATTTTCATCTTTATAAAATAAATAAAATATTTCCAATTGTAATTAATTTGAAGAAAATGTTTTGTCTGTCGAAAATTTTGAGTTGATGAAAACTACGCAATTAATTATATAATTTTTTAATAAAAAATTAGTTTTTTAAAAACATCGTGTTTGTAATAAATATAAAGGGATCCTACAATTCGTACTCAGGATTATTAATTATCTCTTTTATTAAGATCGTTAATTATCTTTACAAAACAACCTTGCTTTCGATATAAAATCGGGCAATTTTATTGAGGTCTTTACAGTACAATAAGATCATTTAGATGGTCAAGGCATCTTATAGCATTAGATTGTTTTATTTTTCCTTAAAAACTATTGTGGCTATCTTTGTTATTATTTTTATTAATAGTCACGAGCAGGGTTTAGAAATTCGTAACTAAAAGAATACAAATATCTCAGGAGACATAAGAAAAATAAGTTCTTAAGAAGTATTTAAAGAACGGGTATTATTATTGGGTATTAAGATCATAGCTTATAATACCCCGATTTACCCACATAATTCTATTATCATTTCAAAACATTACTTATTTTCATTAAATGATTTACTCTGAATTATTAAAGTAATATCATATCAATAATAAGTTATATCAAACAATTGCAATTTGTTTGAAAAAGATTTTAAAAAGAAAAACGTTGTCTTAATTATTATAAAAAGAATTATCAGAAGTAAGAGAAAAAAAATTTTACTAAAAGCACTTCGGACACCTTTTCTGTGCCTTCTTACATCACTAAATGTTAAAGTTAAAAATTGATATTTTTAATAATTGTTTGATGACGGATTATAAAAATCTTCCCTCCAACAAAAATCAATCATAAAAGAATTACAAGTTTATTGAAATTTTACACTCGACCCAGAAAGTTCTTTCCTTTTCGGTCTTCTTTTCTGCTGAAAAATGTTAATTACGCTAATTGAAAAAAATTCCAAGATTTTCCGCTAATATTCTGGGATTAATAAAGACATCACCAACAGGTAGAAGGTTGAGATGGTACTCGTAACTTCACCATCCCCATCACCTGACTGCCTGTCTACCTGACAGCAAGCGAATTCGCTGTCGGCTTCAAAAGTTTACAATGCTGTATCCCTTTGTTGTCCTTTTGAGATCCTTAATTGTCAGCTACCTAAATGGCTTGAAATCATTGCTCGCATTTGTCGCCACAGCATCCTTTATAAACTACTCGCGGCTCATGGAAAATCATTAGTTTTACAATAAACGTCTAACGTAACGTAACACATCATCCAGTGAAATCAAGAAAATCGCATAAGTCACACACAATGGTTCTTAACGGTTCTGGTCGAAGTAACGGCGAACAAAATAACTCGAAAACCAAGTTGATTGTTAACACGTCATCTTTCAATGGTGAAGAGCTGAATAATTATCTCGATTTATCTCTCGAGATCGAACGCAATGAACAGCTACGTCAGTCAGCCAAGGAACGTCGCCGTCGTTCCAAAACCGTTATGGCCAATAAAACACGAGAGGAATTGTATGAGTGCTCCTATTTGGAAGACGATGCATTTCTAAATGCTTTGGAACATCAAAACTCGTATGTTGCTCCAACAACAACAACTCAAACGACCGACTTGGATGTCACCCCGAATTTGGATGGATTGATGAAGTACTTCGAAGAGGAGGTTGCTGCAGATTCAGGCGCCTCCGACACGTCTAGCAAACAACACAACAAATTCAAATTAGCTGTTGCTAAATTCAAATGCAAAACTGGAACTTTGACTCCAGGAAGTCGTCGCAAACGCCAAACCGAACCCAATCTACCCATACATCCTAAGGTTAAGGAGCTGCGACAGAAATATGAATGCGCGGCGAATGAACCCATTGATTCCCCGAAGAAAACAAAGTCGCCGAGGTTCTCGCGCAAATCAATGGTTGGTCACATAACGAAGATGTTCAACGCCAAGATATCGCAATTCATGCATCACGATTCGGATTCGAGCAAATATGAGCCTCTTAGTAATGAGTTCTCGCCGGAGGCTAAGCCAGCACCAAAATCGACATTGGCACAGACCAATATCAAAGCACGCCCAAGAATGCCTACATACCGGCCACAAATGCTACCCAGTCCAGTGCCAAGTCCACGCACTAGACGCAAAAATACTCAAAACAAAGTGAACGGTCTGGTGGCCGAAGATGTCTTCAGTCAACTGTCGGTTAAGGACAAAGTTCTACTCTACAGTAAATTCATCAATGACATGTCCAAAAAGAATCCGAACTTCGGGAAACAGGCGGAAATTACAGAGGTTCAGAGGGAACTCGAACGTCGAGAAGTTACAGAAAAACAAGGCATGAGCCAGCCTGCGGTCACTGCATTTGACCAAACCGAAGTCTCAGGTTCGCAGTTGATTCAGGAGCTGATTGGAACTACGGACCACCATGAAGCAGAAGAACACGCACCGACATATACACCAGATGTGTTGGAAACCTCGACTCGGGTCAGCTCGTTGACAGTGGTTCTGAAAGCAGGAAAAAATGACAAGAAGAAATCTAAAAAGAATCGCTTATCTTCAGGGAAAAATTGTGACGCACCAAAGAATCGCGAAATACGCTTCTTTGAAAATATCAATGTCCTGGAACCGTCGATAAAACGGAACAACGATCAGATCCTATCTACCCTGAAAATTGAAATGTTTGCGCCGCCGAAGAAAATACGCCGCACACAGATCGATCGTTTTAACTCCAAGCAGTTAATTCAGAATCTATTCTATGGTTGGTTAAAAGATAAAAACGGCGTGGATTTTGATATTACAACCACTGGACACGAGAAGAAAATCATACAAATTGAACCGGGAACGATTCAGGAAGCATCTTCGATTCTCCTATCACACGGAGAGGAGCAACACATGAGAGCTGTAGATAAAATTTTCCAAAAGACGATTGCAAAGATAGAAACCGAGGGAACTACAGCCAAATATGAACGCAACGAATACTACGTGGAAAAGGCTGTAAAAATTAACACATGCCAAACCTCTGAAGATGAAGGGTCTTTAAAACAAGCTGTGCTCGAGATTCCCATTCCACTAGAAGTAAAAGTTCCATTGGAAGTCAAAGAATTAAAGCCTGAAACTAAGAATGGACAGAAAAAGGGGCCAGCACCGCCGATACCAACATCATCTCATCCTTGCACTGTTGAAGCTTGCGAATCATCGGCGTCCTCCGTAAAACATTCGGACGGCGAAGATGTTCGATCCAGATCTAGTAATCCCAAGGTAAATAGCAAAATACTGTTTAAAACCAACAAAAGTTTAACTTTTTTATCTTTATTTTCACAGATCACCACTGAAGAATCGCAAGAAGAACAAAATGGTGCCAACATCAATGAAGGATTTGATTTTGCCAAGCCATCGAAACCACCACGCAAGAAGAAAATGCGTCGTAATCTCACGTGGAAGAAGGATAACTCAATTGTGGAATCGAATGTCATACAGACAACCGATTCGGACTCCGATTATAAGAACTTGGAAGCCGCTGCTAAACTATCCTCGTCTACTTTGATTAAACAAAAGAAACAATTCAATCACTCAAAGAAATCGGCCTTCAATAACAATCTGCCTCAAACACAACCACAGAAACCACATGAGTCTAGCTTTGATGGCCTGGACAAGTTACTGATTCGCACCATGAACTCGCCCAGGAAGATTAAATCTCACTACACGCTGACCGTCATATCTTCGCCATCACCGAATAACGAAAGTGACTATGAATCCGACATGATGCGTGTATCCGGTCATGAAATGTCACGTTCGTGTCCTTCTATTATGAACTCTGTAGATAATACAGAGCTCCAGGAATGCAAAACGGCCTCCACCGACGCTACCCTGACAGCATCAAGGGCGAATGAACATTATAATTCGGTGAGCCAACTGATGATTAGCTATGAAGACCAAGGTTTCGAAACTGGCTCCAATGAAACTGAAGGCTCCATTCGCAAGACCAGACGACCAAAGCCACCGAGACAGCAGAAGAAGGATGTGTCAGTCACTCTTAACGCCAGCGAATTTGAAGAGTTCCAACAACGACGCTTGTCAAATGGATTGAATCGTCCATCTACCGAAAATCCCTCCTGTTTCTCGACTCCAATTAAAGGCCACGATGTCAAAGGTGCAGCTACTCGAAGCAAAACTGCTTATCAACGTCTCAGCTTCAGTCCTGTTTCATCGATGTCGACAAAGTCACGCCGTCAATCCATATACGAAGCTGATCCCAGGCGTAGCTCGGTGATCATGCAAGTGATAAGTGAGGATCATCCTCTGGAACAACACGGCACATCGTCTTCACCAAACAGTATCAACTACAACCAAAACATTTTCTTCGGTGACAATTCGATTGCTGATACAACAGCACCCGCTTCCGAGATTGGCAACCCGACACGAAACGAAAACAGTTCAGTGTTCTGGATAACCGCTGGCGACTTCTGCGTTTCGATGGACATTTACTATAACTCGGTCGAGCGTCTTCGTTTGCTCTATGAGATCTTCAGCCAGAAAAGCTCCGAGACACGAGAGCTCCATTTCGGCATCGATGATCAGAAATTTTCTCTGCATGATCACGTCGACAATGAAGATATTTCCAAACGTCTGCCTCGTCCCAAAGGATCTTCACACTATTGGTGTTCTACCGGAGATTTGTCGGTGCCATTCAGCGGCAAATATATGACTCCCGAAAAGGTGAAGCGTCTCTTCCACTTCGTTCGTGAGTCGGTGGCTGAAAGCGGCATCCTGCGCTTCGGAGTCGACCGTTTTGAGTTCTCACACATACCCGAGTTTACGTACAGCAACCCCAAGCTATCGTTGGAAAGCAATTACAGTATGTTGGTCGGGCTACAAGGACCCAGCAATGGATTAGAGGGACGCAGCAAATACTCCTGGCCACACACAATGACTTCGCCGCGCCACTCAAATGGATTGAAAACCAGCGACTTGGATCAATCAGAATTCGACACCGATGAAAGTGGCGACATGCGACTCTCTTCTCCATTCTTCGGCAGCAATCATCACTTCGATATGGCCTCTCTGGACAGCAACAACCTGACAAGTCCACGCATCAGTGAGACAGCAATGAGCGGCGATATGTTCAGTCTGGAATATGAAAACGAGCCACTCGATCAACTCTTCATCCACGATAGCTCCTCTCCCAAGCAGCCCAGCGAATGCAGAGCAGACTTTGAAAAAATACAAAACAAATCCGATCAACGACTCACGGTGCCAGAGATGTTGCAGATCGTTCAAAATCAACAGAATAAATTGCAATCCATCGAGAAATCTACACGTTCTTCTGCCAGTTCAGCAGATTTTGCGAACTACGAACTGAAGAAGTATAAAGATTCGCCTGAATACGTGTGCAAGCTGCAGGAGTTAATTGCGGAAATCAATGAAATCGGTCTCAAGACCGGCTTCAAAGGATGTTCTCTGCAACAGCTGGAGACATTCAAATTCTACTTGAACCGTTATGCGGGCATCTGTTTGGCCAGCTGCAACGAACACATGGAAACCATACAGAATGCTTTGAAGGATAAAATGGCTGTCCAAGTTTAGCTTGTAAAAATATTGTGATTTCTCTTAATTAATTTTATAATTTTAAGTTTTATAATTCTAAGTTATATAATTTTATTGGTTCTAAGAATTTTTAAATTAATTGAGAATAAATAAAGTCAGAAAAACGAAAAATATTATCTTTTTAATGATCTTTGGGAACTAGGTTTTGATTGGCACATTTAAGATGTCCCAGTTTGAACTTGAAGATGGTACTATTCGATGGATGTGTTTCATGATTAAAGAATATGTTGATATGATAGGCTTAAAAGTATTAGATATAATGTGGATAAAAAATTATTCATAAACAGATATCGACCGATATGAATCAATCGGAATTCGATTCGAACGCATGGGAAGTGTTCTTGATTCTTTTTTTAAAAGAATTTTTCTGAATCTTTGATTTTACTGATCTTTTATCATTTAGGAACTAAGTCATGAATTCGATATTCCTTAATTTCTGAATAAAATCTGTTTTTCTCACATATTAATAATTTCTCCTCTCAAATTACAGCCCCCAGAAAACGAGCTTCAGAAATCCCATGAGCACAATCCGAACGCCTCGAGCGAACATCAGTTGCGCGTCCAAGCTTCGTTGCAACGTCTCAATATACCCGATTGGTTCCGTCAGTACAATCAGACGACAGCACGTTCTCCCGATGGCGGCAACCAACTCGGCGTCGGCTCTTACAAACCTGGCAACTTCACACGCAAACGTACCTCGGAGTCATCGGGCCGCTGGACTGGTCTGAACTCGAAGACTACATCTCTGAGTTCACTGGGATCACAGCGTTCGGACCGGAGTCCGTTGTTGCTCAGTCCTTCGGCGCACAGTCATCATGGTGGGCAAACAAGCGTCGGCGGCAGCAGCGGTGTACATCAGAATCATCAATATCATGCTGGATCTGCAGCAACACATGCCGGAAGCGGCGGAGCAGGCAACTTTTCACGTTGGTCCACCTCGCAATTGAACTCTTCACAAACGTCGCCCAGTTGCTCGCAGCGCGGATCCTTTTCACGTGGAGGCCCGGTCAACTCGAGCTTCATATCGGTAGCCAGTGGACAGAGTAACGCCAGCGCTGTGAGGAGTTCCTTCCGACAACCGTATTTGGGTTGGCGGAGTCAAGAGAAACTGTCGCAGCCGCGAACACCACACGAACGGTAAATGAAGTTGATTTAAGATGGAGATGAAGACATATTTTAATTCTCTATTTTTTCTCTACCTACACAGCTTGGCATCATCCTTGTTGGCTGCCCAGCAACAACAACGTCCATGCTCAACTCCAAAAACCAGCAGCAATGGCAGCGTAAAGCAACTTCCTGTTACCCCGGAAATACAATCCTCCATCAAGGAGGTGACATCGGCCATTGTGCACTATGTGAACGATCAGACACAACAACAAAGAAGCCGCTCGGCGAGTCCGAATTCGAGGTAGGATGGACACTTGTATAGCCTCCAATCAACATCCCAACAACAATCAACCAGATGTTGCTGTTGATGTTGTTGTTGCCTCTGTGTTGAATGTCGTGGGTAGAGTTTTCGTAGTCGTTACACCTCCCTGTAGGTTTAGCAAAGAACCCAACCAAACACAACATTTACAGATAAATCAATCAACCAGCAAACGAACAACACAAAATTATATAATTTAAAATAATATTTTTATCACAAACGTAGCTATTTATAAGAAGTTTGATGCACAAAGCAGAATTCATACGATTTCCCGTGCGCTTTGATTTGACGTGTATAGGCCGTGTTTAGTAAAAGAGGTAAGAGTGGCACGCAAACCACCCAACTATGGTTGTTGTATCGACTAACAAAATGCATGCAGCTTTGAGCCTAACAGCATTTAGTTACATAACTGATTTTAACATCTAGATTCGTAAGGATCTACCATCATCTCTGTGTCTCTCTCTCATCTGTATACTAACTGTTTCTAACAAAATGGAGAGATTTTACTGGAATATATATCCTGGAAGAACCTCGCTTCTTTTCCCCGATTACTCGTTCTTCTTCAGTAGATGTTCAGTCTATTTTCAGACTAGATTATGCTTTAAAGGACTCTATTATAAGCTGTGTTTTCTAATATAAAGAACTATACAATAGAGTTAACGTAGAAACCACTTCAAGTTTTATCTCGATCAATGACAGGTGGCAATATATTTCCCCTATTTTAATAATATATATACTTGTCTAATATATTGATCTTTAATAATCTTATGCAATACATACATACTTTCGTATTTTTAATTAAGACTTTCTGCAATCGAATCGAATCTATTGTTTTTTCTTTAATTTCTTGTTCACTTTCAAGATGCTCTTAATTAAATATACAATATTTTTTCCAATCTTCTCTCGATTCGCCCTCATGTCTCTTTGAGGGCCTCATGATCTACATTTGATTCTGCTACTGATTTTATTATTTTTTATTCTTATTTATTCATTGTTATCTATGATTTTTTACACCCACGCGAGGGTGTTTAAAATAAAAAATCCAGGGGGTGGAAACCCTTAAAACGAAAAGTGGTAGCTGTGACGACATCGTGGGTGGGCTGCATTTTCTGCTTTCTTTTTTATGCTTTTTTCTATGCATCTTGAGTGTGTATCAATTGCTGTTTTATATTCACTCGTTTTATACTATACTCGATTACTTGAGTTTACAAGTAGAGAGTAAAAATCGATAAATTTTCAATATCTACGTGATTTTTATTTACAGTTTCTCCCCAACCCCCGCTTTTTTATATTTTTTCAAGTGAATTTTAATGGAATCATATTGTAAAGTTCGTTATTTGCTTCAGCTGTCGCTAACTTGGTCAAGTGATTCAGCTGTTTGCCAACTGAACCAAGAGGATTTCAGGTCATTAAAATGTTGAATTAAATTCTCATTAACATAAATATATACGGTATATAAACCTTAAAAAATAATAATAAACTAATCATAAACAAAATTAGACCGTCGCCTAAAAAAGTACTAAACACAGAAATCGAAATATTCAGGTCTCTGACCTCTGTGCCTGGTCAGTTCCAATCCCAATCGCAGTCTCGAGTCTCTTCTTTGAACACAAAAACAAAACGAGCGGCGCAGAGAAACGATTTCCGCTCACTGAATCGCGATGGTTTTCGAACAAAATTCCTCCTCTTCTTTGATTGCATTAATTTTAATTTTCATTTCTCTGGTCGCTTTACTCGCCGCATTGTTGGAGGTGGTAAAATTGTTGTTGTTGATACTTCTGCATCCCGTAGCCATCACCTCATTTCAACACGAATCTCTTTGAACTCACCGCTGTACCACATCCTCGTGGTAGCTTGTGTAACACGGCAGAATTGCACTCTTGTTGGGCAGGAGCTATATCTCACTCTTTCTTTTGTGGAGCTCCCCCTCCCTCCTTTTAGCAAATACTTGGCACCATCAAAACGAGTATTCTTTATGCGAGTACACTTCGTGTTTATTCATTGCAGTTCGTACTACGGAAAGCTGAGGACGCGTTTTTTAACCCTTCGTCATTCATATATTTAAAAAGTAGAAAATAAAGTTTTAAAAAGGAAATACAATTTTTAAAAAAATATAAAACATATAAAAGAGAAATCGTTTAAAAAGAAAAACTTAAAGCTAATTAAATAAGTGTTAACTGTGTATAGATTGTATTCTTTTCCTTTCCCTCTCACTCTCCTTCTTTTGCGACTATTTAAGGTAAATATTAAAAATTTCAAAATATTTTGCAGCAGCAAAAATATTCAAAAATTCTCTCGATTTCATTCTTCAAAATGAAGTTGTTTTTCTTTTAATATTATTATAAAAAAGCTGCCGATTTGTTCGCCGATCCTGTGATTTTTTCTATCCATTGGTTACATCAGTGGATTTTCTCACCCTTCTTTTATTCTTCTTATAACAGCGCTGTTTTTGTCTGAATTTTATACTGATTTTTTACCTCACCTCACTTTCTTGAAGATAATCGAATTTCGAATTAGATTTTAAGTGTTAACTACGAATTTGACCCCATTTTTAAAGTGAACGCACGGTTTAAAATAACTACTCACTTTATGATAATTTAATTGACTTGAAAGCATACTCGAAGGATTGCTTGCTCCTCTTCCACCAACAGAATGTGGATGGTCAACAGGATTTAATGGCATCATTTTAGGGGAATGCAACTAATAATAAAGCACTTAAAACTAATGACATTTCATACTACTTAAAATCCGAATAAAAAATTAAATTTATGCACTATATATAATAAAAGATCTAATGTTTTCTTTCTCTCTATCTTCGTTTTAATCACAGAAAATGTTGGCTTGAATCCTCGTTCGTTGGTACTCGTCCCCTGGACTCACCGCAGACACCGATTATCGAAAGCACAGCAACGTTCAGTGCAACAGCAGCAGCTGCTGCTGCTGCCGCTGCTGCGGCGGCGGGACTGAATCAGTTCAACAGCAGCAACAACTTCAACGGCGGCGGCGGTGGCAGCAGTTTTTCATCGAGCTATTACAACAACAACTCGTCGGCAACTTCGTCCATTTACTCAGCGACCACCTCAACAAATCCGGATGTTTTACGCTTGAACGGTTTGAGTTGCGGTGGCGTCGGTGTCAGTGTTGGCGTTGGTGAGTCCGCAGCAGCAGCAGCGATTTTAATATGAATGAGCGATTGAATATCTTCTTCTTGTTTTAAGTTTTATTAGTGTTTTTTTTTTGTAGAATTATAGAAAAACAGAAAAACCAGCTGCAACTCTGCTAAAAATGTGCTGCTTTTTTAAAATGTTTTTTACAATTTCTAAAAAACAATGGGTTTAATTTTTAGTAGTATTCTTAAAGCATGGTAAAAATCTTGACGATTAATTTTTTTGTACACCCTTTTTTCTTAATTTTACATGCAATAAAAATATAATATTTTAATCATTTGTATATTAAAAGATTATAACACAAGTTAAACATACAAGAAAAATACTTCAGTTCTTTCATGTAGCATATTTTTTAGATAAGCAACAAAATTATTGAAAATAGACGATGCAACAATTAATTTTTATCCTAGTTTTTAAGTGCATTTTTTCATGGGTTTAAATCAATTTTTCTTTATTTTTTTGACACTGCAATTTTTGTACATTTCTTTTTTTTAGGGAAGTAATTTTTGTATTTTAATATTATTACAATTTTATTTATTTTAATTATTCTACTATTGTATTAATTTTTGTTTCTTTTAAAAAAACAATAAAAAGCAAAGCAAAACGAAATTAAAATCTGTGAAACGAAGGAAACTTGAAAAAACTCAGCGAAGCACCAAATTTTTGTCTCTCTTGAAATGTTGTACTTAATTTCTTAGAATTTTATTAAAAATCTGCAGCAAAAAGTTTACTTTTTTTCCCCACCCTAAAAAAGTATTCTTTTTTGATGAATCTTAATTTTTACTTTCTATTTTTTACGAAAAGGGAAGCGGAGTTAAAAAAGCACAAAAGGATTTTTTAAGTAAATTATTCTTCAGGTTTTTTATTTTAAGGATGATTATTAAGAAATATTCATCAATTTCATTCATTATTTTGACTACTTTTCACAAAAATAATGTTTTAATATTTGAGCTCTGGTTTGATGAACAAGGAAATAAAACACTTCAAGGAAAATTTAATATTTTCTGTGATGTTCTAAAAAACAAATCTTTTCTTTTAAAAATAAAATTAAACAGTATTTAATCTTTAATTTAATAGTACTCAAAAACACTTTTCTAATTTTATGTGGTGTTCGGAGCCTTTTTCAATTAATCGAAAATCAGCGAATTTTCTTATTTAGGCGTGTTTCTAAATTTGAGAAATTCAGTACTTCAACTACTACTTTACTTCAACTTCTTTTGTTTCTTCAACTTCTTTTGTTTCTTCCGAACACTAGAATTTTAAAAGTGTTGCGAGTAGCCTTTTTTGCCCCTCCCTTCGTAGCATCCATTTTCCAAGGAACTCTTATAGTGCCCTTCTGCTTCTCTTCCTCTTACAATAGAATTAAGTGCATCGGTGACATAAAATAAAAGGTTTCACTTCATTTGTTTCGTCTTTTTTCTGTCGTTTCATCTGTTTTTTGCTTTCTTTTGTCAGTTTATATAAATTGTGTCTCAAGAAATCATAGAAAAAATCTGCTTTTAAGGTGGCATTTGACAATAAAATGTTTTTAGTCCCCTTTTTAATTATTTTAGTACTTGTTTTAAGATACGTGCTCAACTTCATTAGTCGTCGTTTAATGATGCTTACTTTTTTTATGATATTTAATAATTTTTATTTGTATCTGTGTCTGTATTGTATAAAAAATATATTATTATATAAAACTATTTTATATTTAATAAAAATGTCATTATTTAAATGTTATTAAAAAGTATATATAGAAATTTCACCTACTTTTTTGATTGTAGTTGTAGTCAATAATTGTGCACTCATACATACTCATTTATTATACTTGCATACATATGTTTGTACGTATAAATATCTACACATTATAAATATTCACCGAATATTATTCATACGTTACGCAAACGAATACATTTACAATACGATTAAACGATATTTTACATGTATTTTGTTTTAATTATAAACATCAAGAATATTTTTATTTAAATAAAATCGTCTACATTTTAAATTGTTTTGAAACAAAAAAAAATTGTTTTGGTTTTTTCTGCATTTTTATTTGATAATTTAGTGCATTAGGTGTTTCAAGTTGGTAAGTTTTACCTTTTTATTTATTTTTAAAAAATATTCCTTTATTATTATTTCTAATTTTTTTCTTATTTCCCTGTTGGTTAATTTTATTTTATTCTATATTTTTTAACTGAAGCTATTTGCTATTTTGTATAACTTTATTATTTTAATTTTTAACAACTCAATAAGTGGCCGACACGTCACGTTAGCATACATCTAGACTAACTGCTGCTTTAATCGCCAAGCAAGTGCAATCAGGAGCAACAACGTGTAAACGAACACGAATTGCAACGAGTGCAATAAAAACAACAAATCGTTTAGTGAATTCGGTGCCGATGTTCAGCTCACTCTGATCGCCTGGTACTGAGGTTGAAATTTTTTATTGAAAAATAAAATTAAATGAATTCGAAAAAAGCAAAAAAAAAGCTTCGACTTCTAGCTGTTTCTTATTATAATTTGTTTAAGGAATTGAAGACAGAATGTAATTACATATGTTGAATTTATTTAATTTAATTCAAATGATTTAGTCATCATTTAAAATTATTATTATTACATTTTAGCATTATTATTTGTAAATCTTAAGACATTACATTGTATATTTTATTACAATTGAATTCTTGAAATAATTGCTTAGTTGTTTGTTTAGATTTTGATTGAAGTAGAACCAACTTTTAATTTCAAGAGTTTATTGTAACTGCTGGGCTTTAATCATGACTTCCTCTGTGTACATAATAATAATATGATATATTATTTTTGACTGGCTGTCGTCAAGCGCTTGCATCATTTATTCACGCATAGCTTTCTGCCAAGTATAAATATTTTGGAACACTAGCTCACACATCAGCCGCCATCATTTCTCTGAGTGTAAATCAATTTCGATGTTGCAGCTTCTTGAATTCAAATCGCTCTTATTTCTAGTTTAGTTTTAGTTTAAACGCAAAAAAAGGAAAATAAAAATAATGTTGCTCAATTACATATAATATTTATACAAACATATATCTTATGTACATTAATACATACATCTTAAAGTGGATATCCAAATAAATATATTTTTTGTGCTCAATTTTTCCATTTTTATTTTCATATACAACTCGTAATTTTCCATCAAACGCTATAAAATCGTCATCAAACTCGAACCAAATCAAACCAAAAAACCGCATCAACTCAATAATTAAAATCGATCCGATCCGAATTTTAAAAATCCTTGAAAACTGTACATTTTGCAAAAATACAAAAAAACCAAAAAATCGTAGCGCCCGAACAACGCTCGTTGAGCTCAGCCTCGCTAGAAGATGTGTTAGCTTCACTCTTGGGACTGCCAACGGCGAACACTGCGGGGACGGGGGCGTCTGCCGGTGATGCTTATACTAGGTCCACGACAGGTATGAACCTGTAAGTTTTGTTGCTCCTAAAAAAGACGAAAAGTTTCCGTTTCGTTGTTTTTTTCGTTTTCTACTCGAATTTTCTTTCGTTCTTCTTTTGTTTTCTGTTGTACTTTCTGTTTCTCTTTTTAGTCTTTTTAAAACTTCTCTCTATTATTACAAGGCTTCTTTTTAAGGCACACTCTTAACTACGAACATTTCTATCGAATGCTATAACTGTATACTACATGATGTTGATGTTTCTTCGGAACAATGAGACAATACGACTCAAACTTTTGGAGAAATCTTGTTTTTTATTTTAGTTTACGTTAACCTCGATCGATTTTAAAAATTTCGTTAAATATTATAAATTATCTCAACAATCAGTTTTTCTACACTGAGATAAGTCCGAAGAAGCATCTTCAAGCTCAGCTACACTGAAAACAAATTCTACAATATTTACAATAGTTTGAAAGTATCACGTGAATGTTTTTGAATGTCTGTAAGTCTAGAAGTAGTCCCACATCAACACTGTAATTCGTAAGTCTAACATACACACTTCGCTCTGACTCTCTGTTGAATGCTTTTTAAGTATGTACTAAGAATATAAGGAAAAAACTAACAACACAAACGTTCGTAGCATGTGAACATGTCCTTACTCCAAGCTTGACTTCAAGTATCCACTTTTTAGTTATGATAACTCAGGAACTATCTTTTCAGTTCAAGAAAGCTTTTAGGGAGAATGCTAAATCTTTGTTCTTTTCTTCCCCACAGCAGATTCAGTTAGTGAGTCGTTGGCTACGTTACGCTACGTGCTACCAACGGTCGCGACCGTTAGCTTAAAAGTAGACCCACGAACCGATCAGCGGCTGCGCAGACGCAGCGAAAGCGATGCACCACACGAACATCAAAAGCACCCGAACCAGCAGCAGCAGCAACAACATCAACAGCAACACCTTCAAGTCTCCCCGAATGCCAAACCCAACCAAGTCGGTGGCCTCTGCGCGCCTCCGCGACGCGTCTCGATGGGCGACTCCTCCGACCCCAACAAGACCACGTCCGAGCTGCAGATCAAGTGCCGCAACACCAAGTGCGACCAAAGCGCCCCTCCGGCCGACGCCAAGAAGTATTACAAGTCATGCCACAATTGTTCCCATTTATATTGTTCGCGTGAATGTCGCCGCGCCCACTGGGAGAAGCACCGCAAGGCGTGTCTGCACTCCCGCGCGTCGAATCTGTGTCGTCAAGTGCTCGCCACCTGCAAGGACGACCTCGACTCACAGCGTCATCTGAGTCTGTTGGCCCGCAAGGGCTTCCTGTCGCAGGGACGTGGTGTCGTGCGGGCTCTCTTCCGCTCGGCCGAATCAGCCGAAGGCTTTATCAAGCATGGCTTCCAGTGCATGGGCGAGGCCTCGTACGTGCGCTGGCCGGACCTGATGCCGGCAGAGATGGGGCTCGAGCTGTACTCGGAGTTGCTCAAGCTAAGCATCGAGTACAAGCCCGACTCGAAGATGCTCATCTACGTGGCGATTTGCGTGGTCTCCGAAGCGCCGGGTACTGCGCAGGCGCCCGTCAAATGGGAGCGGCAGCTGGTGTCCCGCTGTGCCAAACTAAAGCTCTGCAAGACCGTCCTGGCCCAGCTCGAGCAGCAACAGCAGGTGCTCCAGTTGCAGCAGCCGCTCGCGCTGGTCGCCGTGCCCGAACCCGCTACAGAGATCCTTATACTCACATTCAATCCGAGCGCCCACACTACAGCGACCCGGCGCGAAGTCATTCTCTCCAACATCCTGGCCATCCTCAGCCGACGTGGCGTGTTCCTGCGCAAACATTACCCGGAAATCTACCAGCGCCTGCAGACGTACACTGAGGGCCAGGCGGACAAGTTCCAGCCGGTGACGCTGCATCCGCGCGATTCGCAGACGGGCCAAAGCTTCGTATGCATCATTATGCCGCTGCAGTCGGAGAGCGGCATCATCAAGATGCCCTCCGTAGCAGACGGGGGCAACCGGGTGAATACTGTCGACGTGGGCGCAGCCAACGCTTTGAGTCATCTGGCCAACGAGTCAGCGGCACAGAGTTGATTAAAAACTTCCACCACCTCGAATGGCAACTTGAACAAGAGTCGCCCCAAAAAGGGTACGTCGAAAGCCATTGCTGGGGACCTGCTAAGGGACAAGGCGAATGAGTCGCTGGAAAGCACACGCATGTAGACTAGTTTCGGGTTTGAAAGCTTTAAGGACATACATACTACATACATATTTAACTTAATATTAGATGGCAATAAAAGGAGGTGACGACTGGAAATGGCAGTACTTGAAATACACCCATAAACAGACACATTCTTAAGCTAAAATTAGAGTTGCTATAGATAAAGAGTGGATAACAGAGGCATATACTGGTATATTAATTGTGAGTTCTGAATTCTCAAGAGTGAGCGAGTTCCTTTAGATGAAATTTCGATTGAAAGAAATTAGTTCACAATAGTCAACTTTTTCTGGAAAATAACCGAAGAAGAGAGGTAGGAGGAGGTATACTCTGAAGCTATATTCTAAAGATGTTTTAGATCCTTCAAATAGTTTAGAACCTCTCGCAGTTTCTTTCCTCTTGAGCTATTGTTGAATGTGAACTACTAAATAAACTTATTAAAAGAACTCTATCACTCTCTTTGAATTTCCCTCAATCGCTGAACTCCATCCCTATATCCGAAGTCTATATAATCGTACAGTTTTTCCATATTAAGCTTGCATATATTCGTATATCTCTCTGCTTCCATATAAACTAATCATTTAGATAACATGTACATAAAATAAGAAGTGATTACAGTCAAAATCGATGATAATTTTTTGAAAATTCGAATAATAAAGTGAAAATAAATACTGAAATATGCTTCAACACAAATTAAACGATAACCAAATAAATCTAAACGTACAATTTCTAAACACTTAAATTAAATAATCTATATATATAAAAATCAATTGCTGTTCGTTAGTCTCGCTAAAACTCGGGAACGGTTAAACGGATTTATCTTATGTTGGACTTGAAATGTTCGTGGAGGTCTAGGGAAGGTTTAAACGGTGAGAAAAATTGGAATAATTGCCGGGAAAACCCTAAAAACAGCTCTTTTCTTTTTCCCATTTCGAAGTCTCCGAAATGGGTGTGGTAAGATTTAAAATGGCCATAGTTTTGGAAGCTATGAGGAATAGGAAGTTGAAATTTGACAGGGAGCATTTTGCATTATAATGCAGAGGTACACTTGGAACGGATTTTAGAAAAATCTACCCCTGAGTGTCCGAAATGAGCGTGGCAAGATTTGGAAGCTATGAGGACTAGGAAATTGAAATTTTGCATGGTTATTAGTCGTGTACAGCAAAGGTGCACTAGAATCGCATTGTGGGTCGGAAAATTACTCCCGGAAATGGTTCAGGAAGGCATGGCAAAAAATTCAATTTTAAAACTACATGGGCGTAATTTTTTAGGGCAATAACTTTATTACATAAAAAAAGTAAATAAAATAATGCAGTATTTTAGGGATTTTCTATACTAAAGCATTTAAAAGAGGGAAGATGGGAAGGGTGTAAGGGAACGCGGTAAACAGAAGGCGGCCCAGCAAAGTCGGGCAACGGGCAAGCTAGTATTAAATAAATATCATCAAATTGTATTGGAAACAAAGCAAAGAAAAAACAAAAAAGGAACCAAACAAAAATAAATAAAAATTTACCTGAATATTATTTCAAAGCTTTTATTAAATATTTAAACTAAAAAATTGTATACCTTATTTTAAATGATGCCTTATTTATTCACATTGAATTCCTAATTAAATTAAAACATAAATAAATTCTATTAACATATATTAATAGCAAATTAAATTCAAAGTTTATATTCTGTATTTAGCTAATTTTTAGTAGATTCAATATATGTATAATCATTTATTTACACATAAAGTAGTTAATTTAAAAACTAATCATTTGGCTTGGAAGGCGAGAAAAAATTATTGTTTTAAAAAATTAAGAAAAAAATAAACATGTTTGTTTAAAATAATGAAAGGAGTTTAAAGAATAAAACTAAAACAATTAGCAGCTAAAATAATAAAACACAAAAAACAATAAACAAAATGAATCTAAAACCAACTTTAGTTAGAATTAATTTCTAGTAAACTAGCAACTTATAGATTAAATTTAAATCGAGATTAAGTATTGGAAAAGAAACTTATTTAGAATATAAGCTCATTATTTAGAAATTCAGATATAATAGTTTAATAAAAAGAACAAAAAGTAATCAGCTACAATTTATTTACATATATAAAGCAAAAGATAATAACTACCCTGTTTAAAGCATAGCTTTAAGTAAAAGAAATTGTTAATTTTATATGCAAAGTAAATGCAAGTAAAAGGTATCTACTTTAAATAAGTTCTAAAAAGGTTAATTTAGTATAAAAAGTTTAACATAAAATAATCTTGAGCAAAATTCATTATCTACGCGTATATCTACATATTTTAAAATTCCCAAAGTTTACATATAAAAATATATATACGCAAATATACACAAAATTCGTCACAAAAAAGGAAAAACAAAAACTATTTATTGATGTTAAACTCAAATTATTAAGTATATTTTAATTTTCGTTTAAATCAATTCATAAAGATTTGAGTTTTATAGTTAATAACGAGATTGTTTTGAAAATTATGTATGTATGAGCAAAAAACTAAATTATAATCATTACCATTTCGCTGTTTCATGAATTTAAAATTTATGAAAATATTTATAATACATTATAACATAATCTATATATAAAAGTTTATATCGTACCTACACATACTATATAATAAAAGTAAAAACATGAATAAAATTGACTTTGTTTAAGAAAAATATATATACCCAAAGAATGTATGTACTCTGAAAACACTCACAGAGATGGGAGGTAATAGAACCTTGTACCTTGGATATCCTGGAACCTTTTATATTTTAAAGTTTTGATATTTGCACTAAAGCTCCGACACAGACATGATGGATGCACTATTCCGTGGAAATAGTCTCTCAAACCAGACGAGTGCAAAACGCAATCGCAGTCTACTCGAAAAAGTTAGATCATACCATTTGAAAAGTATTGCGTTCGAGTTTGCGTTCAAAAATAAATGATAAAGCTGTTAATCATCCTACTTTCCGTCTCTAGAAAGTTTAAAAGCCTTGGAAAGCTGATTCTGTTGTTTGTTAATCCTGCTCATTCTAGCAATTCTTAGGATCTTCAGTCTCTCTCAGATGCAGGATGGCTTTGTACATTCTGACATAACATGAAGATAAGTTTCGTCGTTTATACCCATAACTTCTCACGCTCCTTGATATACTACAATATATTCAAATATTTCAAGTCTCAGTTAAAAACTCTAAAGAAATATAGAAGTTAATAAATTTATTTTTTACGTTTATTTAACGTATTTTTACAAGGTTTCTTTCTCTCATTTTAGAGTTTATCGAGGAAATTTCGATTGGTTTTTCTTTTCTGTCTTTAAATTCAAAGTTTCACTTTAATATTAATTTCATATATATACTTGTATTGTATTTTTAGTTACATATTACCACAGAATACATAGTAATAGCTCTTGATAGGAACAACCTAGAGAGGGCTAGAGTCCCAATATTGGAACCCACGAAGAAAATTTTCTATTTACGAGATGCAACTTCTGTATACTATTTATTCTGTGATATTACGTTGTCTTACATACACATAACGTGGACAGAGCGTTAACGTTAAATGAATCGATGATTATTACATTAAAATTTTGTATTGCTTGGGATTCAAAGCGCTGACGTGTTGACTAAATCCAGTGTCGCTGCTTACGTACAATTTTCGTTATTTTGATGTTTTAATGCTTTGTTTTTTCTTTTGTATTTTGCTACATGGTCGATTGTAATTGTAAAGATTATTTATTGATTTGGTTTCACACAGAGACACATATTGTTTTGTGTTCATGATGTTGCAGAACTTAAATTTAAATGCGACCGCACGATTACTGAACTACGTATGTATGTAATGTAATGTAATTAAAATTTAATGTTGTAATATTATTTTCTCCTCCTTTCTTTAGGAAGAAATAGGATATTTCTTAATCTACACATTATATTTAAATGATTTCTTGCTGTTTCTAGATTATTTTATGTAATTATATATAAAAAAATTAAATCCACTTGTGATGCATGGAAGATTCATTTTTTCCATTATCTGTTGTTGATTTTCTTAAAGATATTATGTTAAATTCTGTTTGTATTACGAATTAATTACTTTAGTTTAATAGTTAAGTAGTATTTTATAAAAATAGTTAATTACAAGCTTGCATAAGTTACTTATTTTATCGTGAGAGCAACAAGTGTCACTCATGGTTTTAATTTGCGAAAACGTAAATCGTTTTTCTTGCCAGCCAACAAAGATCAGGCGAGGTTTTTAACTTCACTCTGCTTGTGGCAGCGGATGCCTTCTACTGAGCTTCTAAGCGCGGAATAAACAACAAAGAATTCTGTGTTGAACATGAAATCGTTTGAAAATCAAGTGAAGTTTTAAGAAATTATTTACTATTTACACAGGCAAGAAGTACGTTTAATTCATGCAAAAGAGAAGGACTTCTAAACGATCGCTTTACGATGTACGGTAGTCGTGCGGGGCGGCGGCGGAGGTGGCGTTGGTGGAGGAGGGAACAGCATTCGGACCTACTATGAAATCACTCCCTGCAGCGTGTTGTTGATAATAATAACTCACGGCATGCAGTGGATTCGTTGTCGAAGCGTAGGTGTTAAAGTGTGGTTGTGGTATTTGTTGAGATTGTTGCGGTTGCTGATTTGGATGCTGTTGATATTTATTCACCGAAGCCACAGAACCAACACTAGTAGCAGTCGCAGCTGTTGACAATGCTGCCCCGTAGTTCCCACCAGCAGCGGCGGCGGCTGCAGCCGGTTTTTTCTATAAGCCAGATATAACCACCTCATGTTGAGCATCTTCTTCCATCTCAGTGATTTCCTGCTTATGAATGATGACCGATTGACCGTCGGTGTTCATAGATTGTGCCTGCTGCTGTGGCGTCTGCGCTGGCTGACGCGGCGCGGTTTGGCCTACAAACAAAACATAATTTCCAAAGGAATGACGAGTTAATATCATGTTTTATCTGTAAATCTTCTGAAATGAGTTGCATTAAACTTTTACCATATTTTTGATGGATTCCGCGATGCCGCTTCAGCGCGAAACGATCCGCAAACGCTGCTGAACAGATGTCGCATTTGAACGGCTTCTCGCCCGAATGCACTTTGGCGTGGTTCTTCAAGTGAGCCGCTTGCGAAAACGCCGAACCACATATTTCACATTTGTACGGTTTCTCGCCGGTGTGAATGCGCCGATGATTCCAGAGCGTGGCGTGTCGAGCGAATCCTTTGTCGCACACCTCGCACACGTACGGACGCTCGCCGCTGTGAGTGCGCTCGTGATTCTTGAGATGGGGCGACTGAGAGAACTGCATGCCGCATGTCTGACATCTACGAAGGGGGCGAAATCACAGAAAATTATAAACAAATGAACTAATAATCGTTATTTTCTTAGAACACTCAGGCTAGGAACTCACTTGTAGGGTTTCTCGCCGGTGTGAATGCGGGCGTGGTTCTTCAGATAAACCGCTTTAGCAAAAGCTAGCCCACAAATCGAGCATTTGTAGTTCTTTTCGCCGCTGTGCAATTTCTTGTGCGACCACAAACTGGAATAGCGAGAGAAGGTACCGCCGCAGATGTTGCAAGTGAAAGGCTTTGGAGTTCTTAAAGAGAAAAGAGAAGAACAAAACGAACAAAGAGAAAGGAAGAGAAAAGAATTGAATATTAGAAAAGTTTTCTGTTTTCCTCCTCTACGTTTGACTTACTCCTGCTTAATATTCGCTGCATTTTTAGTGTTCTGTCCGGCGGCGCCTCCGCTGCCAACGTAAATCACTCCAGAGCCGTTGCATTTCTGGCATTTGGTCACCTGTTGCGTGTTACGTTTGCGCACCGGATGATGTCCAGCGGTGCAGAGCTCCCGCTTTAACCCGCCTTGTGTCTGCTGGGCCACAATGTTCTGCAGCTGTTGCTGAGCCTGGGGCGTGGTTGAGATGATCTGAACCGGATGTAAATGTCCTGGAATAATATTCTGCGCAGTCAGAGAGTCCATTGAGGAGTCGGAGTTGCCGCTGGGCATTTCATTCATTTCGAATTTGATCTCACCATCAGGCGCAACAAAGATTTGTGTCGGTGTCACTTGCTGGGCAGCTGCAACGGCCTGTTGAGCGGCCTGGTCAGCTTGGACGCATTGCTCACAACGCACCACCTTCGGACCCTTGCGTTTGTTGGTGGGAGCGTGCAGCATGGGATTTCCGCATGATGAACATTTCGAATGTGATTTTGATGAAGCGCCTGCGGCTGATGCAGCGATGTTCTCTGCTTGTTGTTGCTGTTGATGCTGCTGTTGTTGCTGCTGCTGCTGCTGAATAACGGCATGTTGTTGCTGCTGTTGTTGTTGCTGCTGCTGCTGTTGCTGGTTATTGTTGTTGGCTGGTTCGAGAGCTTCTGTGGCAACGATTTGAATCTGGCCCATTTGGCCATTTTCTGTGATAATATTCTGTGTCTGCACCATGCCTTGAGCATTGACCACAGACAGTCCATCGGGCTGCTGTCCCTGCTGCTGCTGTGAGTTCTGGTCGGTGCCCTCCTGCGCGTGGATGCGCTTATGATGGTTAAGTAATGCGAGATGGGAGAACATGAGGCCGCAGACGTCACACTTAAAGCTTATGTTTGAAATTGTATTCTGAAGCGGCGAAATGGTCTAAGCAAAAGATAAAAAGAATCAGAGAAAAACAACCCGATTAATCGAGGATAGGCGCCCAGTATTTGAATAACTAACCGTTGCCATGGGCTTGTTTTGGTTGACGATCTGTAGACGTCCCTGGGCATCAAGTGTTGCAATGCCGATAGCGCCGCCCTGGTTCAGTTGCATTCCGTTGACCAGCGCGTAGTTGTAGCCGCTGACAGGCTGAGCGATATAACAAGTTTTATTGTCTTCGGTAGTTAATTGAGCCAGATTTACAGCTGCATTGCCCTAAAGGTCGGTGTACAAGGAGAAGCACAGGGCGTGGGGTGAAAGAGAAGCGAATCACGAATATTAGTAATTAAAAGTGAGGTTTAATTACATTTGTTGTTGTATAGTAGAAGGTAGGCTGTTCGGTTTTTTGGCCCTCAATCTTGGGTTGTTTTAAAATGGTGCCGTCTGCTGTCTGGTACTGAATCGTGGTAGGTTGTCCATTGGCACCAATGGCATTCGTGGTGAAGATAATATTTTTAGTCAAGTCTTCCATCATATGCTAAAAATTATAAATGATATTTAATAAATCGAAAAATTTATTAAGCATCAAATATTATATGTAAATGATATGAAAATATTTGAGAAAAGTCTTTCACGAAAGCAAAAGTAATCACAAATTATATTAAAAAAATAATAATAAAAATATTTATTTTACAAAAAATAATAATTTAAAAATATGCAAAAATAATAAATTGTTGCAAAGGAAAACTTCTGTCAAAATATATGTATTTCATGGTACTTGTCATTCATTTGATAGCAACGAGTTGTTGAAATTACAAAACATAAAAATAATTCAAAACAAAAAATTAGTTATTTTTCCATAAAAAATATAAACAATGGGGCAACGCTCTGCACGAGAAAGTGATGCCAACAGCAGCCTAACACACGAAACACACAGAAAAGAGACGACGCGCGTGTCTGTACGCGTTGCTAACTACAGAAGAGCAACAGAGAGGAGATAAAGAATTATCGTCACCATAAACTACGAATAATGAATGAAAAGCAAAATGCAAAGCGACTGCTGCGAAAATGAGAAGCAAAGCGTAGAGTAGAAAAGAAAATCACGACACTACAAACGGCGGAGAAACAAGGAACAAAGGCGAAACGGCGAGAAGGAAGGCACACAAAACGAAGGCGGAATTTCGTGAAATACTGCGATTCTATAGAAGCATAGACTCTGCCCTTTTACACCACAGCGATGGAGTTGAGACTTTTCTGAAAAAGAGAAGAGAAGAGTCCGATGAAGAAATTCAACGCGGGGTAAAATGCTACTTTATTCCGAAAATCGTGATGTTCATGAAATAGCTAACGACGATGGCGAGAAGGAAAATAAGTTTAGCGACCTCTGAATATAAACAAAACTCAAACCAGGAAAAGTTTAAACGTCCTTTAAAAACGCTCAATGGAAGCTAAAAACCTCAGGAAACGTTTTAAAATTCCACAGAACGTTGATTATATCACGCTTGAGAAACACACTCTGAGAGTTGAAGAAGCAGCAGTTACAGCGAAAATGAAGCACCACACTTTTCCACACGACAATTCGACGCACATGAAAATTTACCTTTTTGCACTTCACATGAGTTTTTGTCCGTTTTCCACGATAGCAAAACTTTAGCGGAGCGTGTTTATAATTATTATAAGTTTTCTTCTTTTTTTAGTAAAAAGATTCTGGCGTGAGACAAAAAATCCAACTGCGTAAATTTTTTCCTTCCGTTCGACGATGAGTCGCTTCTTTTTCGTTCTTTCGCCGCGACATACAAACTGCAAGCAGACAAGAAAAGCAATATGGCGTCCGACGGTGACGACGACGTCTCTCGCACCAATGGCGCAGAGCAGCAAACCGTTGAAAATCTCTACTATCGCGAAGAAACACTGGTTATTGATTCTTTTTCACTTGTCAGACACGACGGAAAAATTTGTTAATCACACTTTCTTAAGACACTTTGTGTTTTTCACTTTAAATTCACTCCAATTGCTAATTGTTTCATTGTCTTTTTCCTGCATTAACCTTAATATACATATATAATTATGTATAATTATCGGAGCAACTTCGGATTAGAACACAGCACACGTTGGAACGCTTTGCTGGCTTGTCGAGCACTAAACTGTGTTGCTTTGTAGTGAGAAAGGGATGCGACACCATTTTGCATTTCATCTTGATGCCTGTTTGTCGGTATCGCTCCATTTCGTGGTTTCGCTTTGGTCTCGTTCTTTTCCACGAACACTCCTTCTCATGTTGGATGCGAAAGAAGTACGAAAAATGAAATAGTTGACGAAAATTGTTGTGGTTTTTTTTTCAAGATTTTGACATTTTGTTGAAAATGTTTTCTGAATGTTTATTTATTTTATTCACTAAGTATATTGAACTTCAATTTATAATAAGCTATGAACAATAATTTGCTAAAAATGCATTTTTGTCTAAACAATAATAATTACTGTACATTTAAGGCATCTGGTGACGTATTATAGTGTTATTTATTCAAATCGTAACGTAACGTTCGTTATATAGATAGCCATTCTTTTTATTATTACTCTATAAAAGGTGTAGGATGGAGCGTGATAGCTATATAAGTCTTTTTAATCACTCGTTTTGTTTTCACATTTATTATTATGAATTATTTTATTTTTACTTTTGTTCTTTCTCATTTATTTACTAATTATTCTGTTTTTAATAATAATTCATACTTTTCTTTTCTAAAGCGCCATCTAGTCGCCAATTGGTTTTCAATGAATGTAAATGTTCGTACGAATGTACGTTGCAAACTTTTTGCCGTTCTGTACACGCAGTACAAATCTGAAATGAATAGCAATTAAATGGAACTTCGTTTTCATTACATATTTTTAGCCTGAACAAAAACCAGTTTATTTTCCAACGTTTTTTGAGAATCACCGAGAAAGCAACATCAACCTTTTTAATGGCTTTTTTCTGCGTTTAATTACACTTTTCTTCTAAAATGTATGCAGTTTTTCCTCCTGTTTCTCTCTTCTCCCCTTTTCACTTTCCTCACTGCTCTTCTTTATTTTTAACATGCTTTTTTATTAAAAAATTAATGACTTGTATCTAAAAAAAATACATTTAATAGATTTAAATACAAATGCTATTAAATTATTACCCATTAAAGACCACAATTAGCTCAAAGCAAACATTAAGAAATCATTTAATGGAAAATAAATGCTAAATCCTGCTCGAAGCGAAAAGTAAATTAAAATTATAAAGAAAAAAAGAAACAATGCAGCGAAAGAAGCGCAGCGAACAACAACAACAGCGGAAAACTCATCAGCAGCATCGTCATCATCGCCAATTTAATCATCATTAAGAATAGCATCAGAGCAAAGACAACAACAACATCGCTTCGTCTAGCGATCGTGTTGCATCTTCTCAATTGATAGTGAAGCTGACGTCGCTGTCGGCGTCATAGTTGACTTTGCAACCAAAACTGAAGTATGCAAAAAATTAAGCGAAGCAAAAACACGACGATATTTAAAACAAATTTCAAGTTTCTCTTTCCATGAAGTTTATCATTTATTTAGCACACATCTAAGCTTCCTCCCTCTCACCCCCCCTTCTTCGTTCATCGCGTCGGGATGCCGGTAAAAAAGCGAAAATGAGACAAGAAAATAACGACAACGATTCGAGTCCAGCAGACGGCGGAAGCGTCGCCATCGTCTGGCGCTGATATTCTGATGAATCCGCGACTTGATTGAGTTCGCTACTTTCTAAACTGCTCACGCCTCACGTCGTTTATGGCCAGCAGAGATGCCAACTATTTTTAGGAAATATTTTCGGTCACTTTTTCTTCACTTTTCCTTAGCTACGGAATTGTGCATGTTTAACGGCATTTCTTGAAGTTCATGATGAAGTTCATGAGTTCATGATGAAGTTTGTTGTTTAAATTCTCTCTCTCTCCGTCTCTTTCTCTCTGTCTGTCTGTCTGCCTATAAAATGTTTCTTCTTATGCACAACGTCAGAGTCGCCGTCGATTTAGTGAGCGTGTCCAGCTTCTCTTGCTTCTTCTTCTTCTCATGCTTCTTCTAGCGAACCAGTTTTTCTTTTGCTGCCCCCGAGAAAAGTGAAAAAATGTCTCAACCATTAAAAAAACTGATGGAGAAAATGTGACTCTACAGGAAATCAGGAATTTTTTCACTTTTGTTTTTGGACTACTTTTCGGCCACAGTTTCGACTGATTTTCGCTGCTTTTCCGGATGATTGGAATATTTGTGGCATACTTTAAATTCGCGGCATACGAGTACGAGACAAAAGAGATGGCAATCAATTTTCAACTCCTTCTAATTTTATTAGAGAAGGTATATTATTAATAATGATTTTCTACACTTTAATCAGGAATCTAGTAGAAAACTCGGTCGAAAGTGACTATAAATAAAAATGTATGGATTCTTGTGTAGTACATCCTTGAATTTGAATGAAGTACTCGTGTGAATTCGCTCACACACACACACACACTCATAGTTTGTTTCTATACAAAAATAAAGGTGTTTTTGCAACTGCCGTTAATTCGGCTGCTCGTCTTGCTGTGTCGTGTGCAGCGTCGTCAACGATCGTCTTCGCCGCCTCCAACAACAACACACAAAAAATTACACACAAAAAATTATTTATTGCAACTTTTGCTTTAATTGTTAGGTTTTTTGTTCCCTTGTTTTTGCGATTGTTGTAATTTTTTGCATTGTTGTTACATATTTGTACATTACTGTAGTTATTATTTATTTTGTATTACTTCAAGTTACAAAAAAATTGCTCAATTACTTGCTACTTGGTTTATAAGCAGCGACAGAGCAGCGAAAAAGTAGCCACAAAGCAGCGAGAAAACAACAACAAAGCAGCGATAGTGACATCGGCAGTGATAGCGGCAGCGTTCGAGCAGACTCGCTTTTGTTCGTTTTTCATGTGATTTTTACCAGAAAAACATGCAACGGAAAAATCATATAATTAACAAATGTTTTGTTTATTAATTTTTGCATTTTTTTCCCTTCTTATTGCTAAAATTATAAATATTTAATTAACTAAACCCGTGTATGCAATAAATTAATGCAAAGAAAGAGAATGCATCCAAAAAATTGCAGAAACAACTACAAAATCAAAATATTTTACAATAATAACAACAACAATGAAATCACACAAAAAATTGGTGCAGAAAAAAAATAAAGATTTCTTAATGGGGGTGTTTTTTTTTTTTGGTATTCGTTTTTGTTGCAAATCGGATTCGTTCGTTGTTCGTTAGATGTTCGTTCTCAATGTTGTTGTTGTTGTCTATGATATTCAGCGCATCGTTAGTTTTCTTGTTGTTGTCTATGATATTCAGCGCATCGTTAGTTTTGTTGTTGTTGTGTTTTTCTTGTCGTTTTCTTTTCTGCTTCGGCAACGCATGCTTGAACATGTTTGCGTTTTAAATATTATTTTAAACGTAATAATAATAATAATAATTTTTTTTTTGTTTTTTTTTTTTTTTTTGCTTATAAACACCTTAAATTTTTTTTCTCGTGCAGTTGCTGGTGTTTCTATGAATTTTTTAAAAAAGAGAAATCTTAACGTTGCTTTTAATTAATTAAGTGTTGTTGTTGTACTTACAATGATTTCTAACGCAATGTTAGAGCTTCATTTGGGATTCAATTGTATTTTGTTGTTGCTGTTTTTGTTGTTTTTCCTCATTTCACAATTAAAACCAACAGAATTCATTCAATCAATGAAACCGAGTTCGTTGCTTAAGTCTTTTATTTTGTATTGCCACCATTTTGCAATTTAATATCTTAATTTAGAAGATTTATTAAGAAATTCGTTACTTAATACAATATTTATTAAGTGAATTTAATTGTTTTATTCTTAAAATTCGCTTTTAACATCTTTTTACTGCTCTGCAGTCAACAGTGTTTACAACAACAACACTCCGCTCCTTTTCCCCCCCTCTTCCCGCTCTTCTCTTCTTTTCTCATCTCTTTTATGCTCTACTCTAAGACTCCAAGCATGTTACGTAACACTGTACATCAAATCATACTGTAGCTCATCTTAACAAAAAGTTTCGTCCAAGAAAAATTACTCCATTCTTCACACAACATTAATTTTTAAGAAAAAAAAACAAAAAAAAAACTAAGAAAAACTATAAAACTTTTCAACTTTAACCTTTTTTCCTGTGCAGCTCTACAATAGCAAAAAAAAAACAAATCGTTTTTCAGAGAAAAATTTGCAAACATGCTTTCGAATGCAATTAAATTGAAACTTAATTTAAATTCAATTGCATTCAATTGTTTTGAATTCCATTCAATTGTTTTAAATCGCATTCCATTGTTTCGAACCCAATTCAATTGAAATTCCATCGAAAATTTAAAAATAGAATTTCATTTCATTTCTGCGAGAGCAACAACAACAACAACAACTCAAACAAATTTAATGACGCAAAAATATGATAAATCAAAGCAAAGTACGAGTAAAGTAACAAAGCATAACATAATTAATCATCATTTATAATTTAAAATGTTGTGTGGTTTGTAAGTCGTTGTTATTGCTTTTGTTTTTTGGTGTTGTTGTTATTATTATTGTTGTTGTAGTGTTTGTTGAGGGCCAAGAAATAAAACAAAATCAAAGCGAACCCCCATAATTTTGGGTCTTTTGCTTTCTAAATCATTAAAAGAAATTAATACTAAAAAAAATACAATAACAACTTCCGTTCTAGTTTTTTTATTAACTTAATCTTAATTAAAAACTTCATTTAATAGTTTAAACTTAAAACTTAATTTAAAATAACATAAGATGGTTTAACATAGTTTAAAGCCTGTTAAGATTCCATGTTGAATGCGTGTTAATAACTCTGTTAAAACCATGTTAATTACTACGTTAATAACCATGTTAAGAACCATATTAATAGCTAAGTTAAGAACCATGTTAAGAGCATTGTGAGAAATCATGTTAAGAACTCTGTTATTTAAGGAAATGTTAACAGCTACATACTTATGTTAATACTAACTAATCTATCTACTATAGTCTATGCTATGATCTATGTTCAAACTAAGTTAAAACTATGTTAAACATCATATTGAGACCTCTGTAAAGCGCTATGTTATTATATTAAGATGTAGATAAGAGTAGAGTTAAAATAGTTAACAGTTATGTTAAGACTAGCATAGTGTAAAACCATGTTAAAATTGAATCATGCTAGAAACTATGTTAGTAACTATGAATGTGCGTTAAAAACTATGTTAAGATCACAAAATATGTCAAGATAATGAAATTTTAAGTACTTTTTGGTGTTGTAGTTTGTACTGATGTTGTTGCTATTTTTGTTGTTGTTACTGTTGTTGTTTTTTATACTGCTGTTGTTGCTATTTTTGTTGTTGTTACTGTTTGTGTTTTTCTGTTTCCATACAAAAGTTTGTTGAAAATGTTATGCGTTCAAAAGAAAAAATTTCACTGCAGATTTCTGAAGACCAGCATTTGTTGTTGTTGGTATTATCTTTTGGAGCATTTGTTTCCTCTTCTTCTTCTTCTTCTCCTTCTTCTTCTTCTTCTTCTTCTTCTTATTGTTGTGGTTTTCATAATTTACATAACAAAGCAATCATTAATCATAAATCATGAGTTCACGCTTTTGATGAGCTCAAAAATGAGTGCTCTTCTGCGTTGTGTTCGCTACGAGTATTAATTAAGTTCATGAAAATCCGGCGAAAAGAGACCAAAAAAAAAAGGAAGACAATACTGGGAAAATGTCACTCAAGTTTGTCACTCATGATTGTCACTCGCTGAAGGATTGCTAAAGCACTAAGAGACGTCTTTGTTTCTAACAAAGTTGACATCATCATCAACGCCATGTTCAACATCATCTTTAACATAATAGTCATCATTATCATCACTATAGTCACGATCATCATCATCATTATCACCATCATCATTATCACCATCATCATTATCATCATTATTTTCATAGTTTTCTTAATTTTATTTAAGAGAAAGTAAAATTTTGTCACATCTTTTTTAGGGTGTCATTTAAAATGTTTCTTTGCTTTTAATTGCATCAATTAAATTATTTTAAAGAATTACATAAGTGAAGTTAAATTCAATTAAATGAAAAAAAACACTCTAGTGTTGAAATTTCTCTGGAATTCGAAGAGAAAGAAAGTGAAAAACAAGTAAAGAAACAAGAGCAAAGTACAAACTTATAAAAAAAAGAAAATAAAAATAAAATTGCTACAAAAATTATGAGAAAAATTAAATTTCATAGAGAGAATATTTTCCGCCTAAAGAATGTCAGTCAATAAAATTGATGGCGACAACTTTTACTTGAAAGAAAGTCGTTTGTTCCGTTTTTTTCTTGTTTAATCTATTTTCTACTTTTATTTTTATCGTGGTTTTGCGCTCTTTAAATTCTATTTTCTTTTTTTGTAATTTTTTCATATTTTTTTCTATATTTTCCCCCATTTTTTTTTCTATTTTCCCCTACTTTTTTCCCCCCATATATTTTCTTATTTTTTCTTTAGTTTTCTTTATCAACCGCAGTTTTTTTTTTAGTTTTCTTTATCAACCGCATGACGACATCGCTTTTTTCACATGGCGACCGCATTCTAAACACGGAGTCTCTTCTTTCAAGAGACCTCCGCGAATCCCAGACTCGGAGGAATCTAGACTTTGGAATCTTTTCCATTTCGTTGGCATCCAAGGTTTTTCACAGTTGTTGTTGTTGCTTTTGCTTGTTGTTGTTGGGTTAATTATGCCAGCATTGCGATCAGTTCTGTTGTTGTTGTTGTTTGCTATGCGGTCTTGGTTGGTTTTCTTGAAATTGTTGCTGCGTGTACGGATCAGCAACAACAACAACAACAATATTGTGGTATCATTGTCTGCTTTTGTTGTTGTTTCTTCTTGTTGTCTTCCCTTCTCTTTTCCTGGCTTCAACCATTCTTAACTTTCTTAACGGTTGTGTTCACTTCGTTGATCACTTCTCTCTCCCTCTCCCGCTCACTCTCTCAGCGTTGAGTAGCTGCTCTTTCGCTGCGCCGCTACGATGCTTGGCTGCTTTCGGTTTCTTGTTCTGCTGTCTGATTTTTTGGCAATCGTTACGGTTTAAATAAAAGCTTCCGTTACGATTCGCTTTGATTACTTCAACTATAACGATGGACATGACGATGATAATGATTATTAATGACGATGATGATAATGATGAGTTAAGGTTCAAAAATCTTTTTTCCACAAAATAAATTTTATTTATTAATGGAGTTAAAGCAATGCATTTTAAAGCTTGAATAAATAAGGTTAAACTTTAGCATCTTCTAACTTCTTCTTTTCCTTGTTCCCCACATAATCCTTGAATTAATGACGCATCAATAGACGCACCCTGTATGCAGCCATTCGGAAACAACGAGCCCAAAACTGAATGCGACAGAAGTGCGGAAAATTGAAGTTCCAGCGATGCACCAGAAGTTCCATCAGAAAGACGATCGCTACAAGTAAACACAATTAAATCGAAGCGACAAATAAAAACCTAACCTGACCCTTTACGACCACCTCCTTCCCTCCCTCCCTCCCTCTCCTACCTGCTGCTCCATGACCGAACACCAGCACAATGAAAGCCCCCTGCAGCATGCGTAAGTTCAGCGGCTGTATGACCACGCCCACCTCCGCTGTCTTCGGCAACTCCGTCGATTCGGCGCCCTTGCTTCCACTCATCTCCTGCCCATCGGGTCCATTCTTCCCGCTGATATCCGGCCCACCTGCAGCAGTCGACGTCACTCCTGACAACGACGATGATGAGGGCGACGAGGAGGCGTGGCCCTGCTGCTGTTGCCCGTTAAAGTCGACGGCGATGAGGCGTGACTGCGTTTCGTACTCGGCGCTGGTCATCTTGTCCAGGATCCCGCCCTCGAAAAGATGAATAATCCTAGAATTGTTAGTTTTTAGTTCCCTGAAAGTATTTCTGAAAATATTATTATAGAATCTCTCGTTACACATCATTTAAGCTGTCCAGAAACGGACAACCGATTTGCACCGCAACCGCTGAATATCTGGTGTATAGCTTGTGACTGAGCTGGAATCCTTTCGAACCTGGAAAAGGTGGAGAGAACAACAAATTTATTGTAATTGTGAAGTTTTTGTTAAATTTCTGAAACTCACCAAACTGTTTTATGTTAAAATAGAGTGTCTCCCTGCCCCCGAGCATGGCTTTGTTCTGAAACCCATCCGCGATCAGGCGCAGACCGGACTCAACGGAGTCGATTAAATATCCTGAGCCGTCGTCCTTCGGATCCTGTTGCTTCATCAGCGCAAACAGATGGCGAAATATTTCGGTGCCGTTCTGGAGAGAGAGAGAGAGAGAATGAGAGAGAGGCAATGGTACAGGGGCGTAAGATAGAGAGAGATAGCTTGAGTAGTAGGAAGGCGGTTCTAGTCCTCAAGAGGGAAAGGTGAATTAATGTCAAATTTCAGAGAAAAATGTCGTGCTCTCACTCACCTCCAGCATCTCCAGCGATGAGCTCTCCTTCTCCACAAACAGCTTGTAGCCCTCCTGCAACATGACATCCTGTAGGCGTTGCAGAGTGTCGATGGGAGGCTCCCGAGCGGGACGAGCGAACTGCGACGTGAGTTGGGCGGAGTAGACGTCGGCAAGGACGTACGTGGCCGAAATGCAGTAGACAATCATCAGGAATTTGGCACGATAGCCGTGATAAAGCTCCTTGAAAGCTGTCACAAAGGCCACGAAGAAAGAAGACAGAGAGAAAGAAGAGAGAATAGAGAGAAAATGTAGAGAAAACCAGGAAAGGAACCCCATAAGGAGCCCATTACGTAGATCTCACTCAGGCTCTCACATTGCTTCAGAAACACCTGCACCGTGAACCAAATACACCGATCCAGCAGATCCTTGGGCACTTGTCTCTGTTCCATCAGCACCCGTCTCGGGTGGTTCAAACGTCGGGCCCCCACATTCGTTGTTATCTCCTTAATATACGCCATGTGGAATGACGAGGGCTCTGGTCCTTCAACGGGCGACTCCTCCGCGTACCGACTCCACGAGAAGGGAATCGCTATGATGGCGTAAAATATGGGCCCGGACAGTACAATGGTCAACACCAGATAGGGCCAGACATTTAGCTGGAAGGGTCTGATTATGGCCAGCGCTTCGTTGAGACGGCGTGGCGCATGCGTGGCAAAGGCGCCCGAATCGGCCAGCGTGAAGAAGGAGAACTCCACCGCCTTGCGACGCTCCCAACTCAGGCCTACGTCGCCCAGCAACAAATCGGCGAGTCCCAACTGGAGCAGCCCAATGCCACCCGTGAAGCTGTCGTTGGCCTCGCCGTCTATACTCATGGAGCCCTGTGTTCGGCCCGGGGCCTCGATGTAGACGTACTGGAAATTCATGTGCCGCGCAAGTAGTTGCAACAGACGATGATCACGCCCACCGCTGACATTCACGGTGACATAATCGTTGGCTAAGTCGTCATCGCCGTTGACGTCAGTCGCGCCTCCAACATCCGGGACACGGAAATCATCCATCATTGAGTTTGTGAAGGTCGAAGTCATGTTGTTGGTTTCATTATCGTGGTTGACCCAGAACCAGGGAGGAGACTATGAAGGGAAACATTATAGAATTATATAAGATCAGAATAGATTTGAAAAAAACAACAATGATTAAAAGGGGGGATTTTGAGGGGGCAAACATTACATGAAAAACAGGCACCCGGAAGACACGCCCATTGAAGTTCGAATAAACCGCGGCCGCATTCGGCAACAGCGGCACCTTCTGTAGGCCCAAATTATCAGCATCGTACCAGTTCACAAGGCGCAGGTTGCTTAGCCCATCAGGTACCGCTTGATTATAGTAAATCCGAAAGCTAAAGTGAACAAACACGAGAGGGAAAGAGATAGAACATCACTGAACGGAATCGAGAAGAAAGAAGAAGGATTCGGGACTCACGCCTTCCTTCGCGGTCGCGTGATCACCACCGCCCGAATGGGTTCCCCGAAGCGCACCTGGTCTGGTGGCGGCGGCTGCTTGGCGCCCCAATAAAAGATGAACAGGCTGAGTCGATGAGCCAGTCTGCGCTCCTGAATCCGCGCTGACAATTCGTAGGGTGGGCAAAATATCAGGCTGACGCTTTCGATGGAGCCGCGAAGCGTGGACGCGATGTACTCAAAATACAGTTCGACGTCGTAGAAGATGACCGACTTAAAGTACCGTTTGTGCAGCTGAGCGACGAAGTCGTCGACGTGCTTCCTTGGAATACTTTGCTTGGTGCTCTCCGCGGCAGGGATTCCGAATTTGGGACTCCGATGTGATTGCGATAGATAAGAAGAAGACGAGGAGGAGGAGGATGAGGAAAACGAGGAGGAGGACGGGGAAAACGCGGAGGATGGAATGTAGAGGATGGTCAACGAGGTGGGACCCAAACCGTTGATGATTTCCGCCAAAGCTGAAGAGAATAGAGTAAAAGAAGAAGCGTAAAAGAGGAAGAGGATTGATTTTTTACCTGTGGCCACATCGGATGTCTGTTTGTCCCCGGTGCTTGACACCTGGGTGATGCCACGCAACGCTGTCAGTAGACAGGTTGTAATGACAGCACCTAAAAGCTTCGTATTGTTATGCATCCAGTTAACAAGGAGCCCAAACGAAGTACTCACAAATTCTTGTCTGCTGAGCCTTTTATATGCCCAGCCTACTCTTTGTTCGCAATTAAATAATCACGGCTTAAATGTCGAGTGTCAATCATGAGGTTGTCATAAGTTGGACAGGCTCAATTGGCCCCCAGGACAGGCGGGCTACCAACGAAGGGCTGCCATCCATAATTTCATGGAATCAAAGTGCATGCAATCGATAACAATTCTCAATTTTAATTGCAACTGAATGAGAATTTCATGGACGGCGCACAGTGGCCGGTTTTTTAACTTAGCGGTCAAAAATCCATATCTTTTGACTCTCTTGGAATTTTTTATTCCGGTTTTTTTTGTTGGATTCTTCTAATCTTAAGCTTTAATGTGAGACTAAAATCATAAAAATCGATCGATAAAAACCAGAGATATGAGAGTTTCAATCAGGGTACCTATTAAAATTTTCTTAAAAGCCTAAAAAAGAGATTATAAAAATAATACGTTTCTTTTTATTTAATGATTAAAGACTTTTTTATTATCAATAACGAACATACTAATAAAATATATTAATAAAAATAAGGTAATAAGTAAGGAACTAATGAAAATTAAACAATTTTTTCAAAACATTCATTGATAGAATTCCGCTCATCTAGTACTAAATTTTGTGCATCACTATCGAACTCGATTGAGCTAGATTTCCATTTTTGGCGGATATTTGAAATATATGGATCCGATGTGCACAGCAAAACTGCAAGCAGATCCTCATTGGTACAATATCTTGAAATTTTCCTTGTGTTGTGCTCACGAAAGAATCTGTAATCCTTGTTTCTTTTTTCTTGTGCTTCTTCAGAAAGATCACCAAGTGGAAGTAGACTATTTTCAATAATTTGCTCTCCATGATAAAGAATTTTATGAATTGTTGATGGCATATTCCTCCAGGAATATTTTTCGTTGTAAATTTCTGCGGTTTTCTTTGCATATTCACCAAATTTTTTGGCATCAATCATCCTGCTACATGCTATAACTTCTATTATTATTTTGAATCGCGTAATTAATTGGTCTACCCTTTCCTTCGCTGCCATTATCAGTCATGGTTTCTTCTTCAAAAACGAGCTCAGTTTTCATCCATTCTGTGTTGCGTTGGTACAGTTTTTCCTTATTTCGATTCACATCTGTGTAACGTTTTTTTAAATGCGATAAAAAGTTAGATATTTTCTTTTTATATGTCTCTTCTTGATCGCATGAGTCAAAAAAAGGTTCACTTAGAATATGCGAAGTAACATCTTCGTCGTCTTTTCGTAAGAAGTAAATATCTGCCAAATTTTTATATGTGAACTTAGCCATGTTTTTGCCAAGAAAATGGAAACTCGATGAACGCAACTCTTTAAATACTTTTTCCGTCACGGATTTTTTTACGTATGCACATGTAATACTTACCTGTTACCTATTTATGAGAAATTTTTATGTGCCTAAATTTTCCATTTTACAGGTAAAATATATTAGGACAGGTACTTTTACAGTATATATATAATAAGAGCTAATTACATGATAATTAAAAAAACCTAATTAGTGCCAATATACATATAATTTGAAAGAAAAGTATAACACTAACAAAAAAAAAAAATAACGGAAAACATGTTAAAAACGTTTGCAGTGTGTGACTTTGACTCATATAATGGGCTCTAGCGCCCGGTGGGGCAAACCGATGCAAAAAAAATTGGTATGGGCTTTTAGAGGAAACTTCCAGCTTTACAATGGTGTAAAATTTGTTTTGGAGCATTCTGGAGCGCAAAAGTCCTGCTCCAAAATACGACGAAATTTAACCAAATTTGGAGCATTTCTGGAATTCTTGTTACGTAATAACTATACCACAGTTTTACTCAATTGTAACAACATTTGACAACGAATCTATCCAAGAATTTAATAAAAAAAACCGGAACTTAATATCTGAAATATTGACAGAGATATGGATATCTAAATCTGTGAAAAGTTGAAAAAATGTGTTTATTTTAGTTGAAAATAAAAAGTGCTGTCTTTTATTGCATAGTTACTAATGAAATAATCAAGATAAAGCTGTAATTTTTTGGCTCCCTAGGTTCTCAGGTTTCTACTTTCATATGACCTAACCCATTTTGAAATCGGTGACATTGAAAAAAATGACTTTTGGCCGCTAAGTTGAAAAACCGGCCACTGTGCGGCGTCCATCGTAGTATCGTTCATTGGTTTTTGCTTAGTTTTTGTTGTTGTCTCTGTTTTCTTTTTACACTTTAAAAAAATTGTTTGAATTTCAGTCTAAGTTTTGCTGCTACTGCGATTTGAAGAAGAGAAGGCTAGGGTTATTGTTGTTGTTGTACACTTTGTTGTTGGAATTGCTAACGTCGTTGTTGTTGTTGATGTTGTTGTTGTTTTTCCGCTGCAACGAGGCGACTTGTTACACTTCGAACTGTCCGCAGATGAGACAGCGTCTGATAAACAACTCCAACTCGCAGTGCAACAACAGGGACACAACAACAACAACAACAACAACAATAATAACAAAACAACAACAACAACAACAAAACAACAACAATTAAACACACGTCTGAACAAACATTTCTGCTGACCAGCTGTTTGTCTTTAATGTCTGTTTGTCTGTCTGTCTTTCTGTCTTGTTGCATATTTCGCCGGTTGTACAATATTTCTGTCTGATTCGCTGTTGTTGTTGCCGACGCTGTTTTTGTTGCCGCTGTTGTTGTTAATGCTGTTGTTGTTGTTGGCCGAGTACACCACATGTCGTGCCATGAAGTGTGCCAAAAAATCGTTGACAGAATTTACGACGCTGGCAGCGGATTTCGCTGCACTGTACAGATGACAGTCAAACCAACTAAACAACCAACTAAACAACCAGCCAATCAACCGGCCAGCCAACTGGCTACCATCTGGGTTGAAGTAAATCAGCAACAGCAGCGTCTGTCCAGCTGTAGTCCGACCAGGATGAGGGCAAGAAATCGACAATAACAACAACAACAACAGCAAAGATACACAGAAGTAAGCAAAGTAAAAAAAAAAAACAAAACAAAAAACCTGGCCCACACTGTATTCACTTTTATTTCAAAGTGCGAAAGCGTAGACGGAGATAAAAGAAATTAAAATAGAAAAGAAAATATTAATAATAAAAGAAAATAACAATAATAATAAAAGCGACAATAAAATAATATTCACAATAATAATATGAACATAGTTAATAATAATATTAACAATAATGATAATAACAATCATGATAATATCAATAATAATAATGATAATAATATATATTAAATAACAATAATAATAATAATAATAATAATAATAATAATAATAATAATAATATAAATATTAATACCAATAATAATAATAATAGCAATAATAAAAGTTAATAATAAAACTGGTTAGTAACTAGAAAACCAAATAAATATGGGAAAGAAATAGCTAATATGTATGGAAAGTATGCAAGCAACATCAAAGCAACAACAACAGTAATAGCAAGAACAACAACAACACCAACGCAGACGCCGTCGAGTGACCGCCAGTTTTAAGACAATCCACGAAGAGAAGTTGTTGTTGTTATCGCTGTTGCTGTTGTTGTTGTTGCCATTAATGTTGTTGTTGTTGTTGTCATTGTTTTCGTTAATGTTGTTGTTATTGTCCCTGTTTATAGCCGTTTCTCAGACAGTCGATGGTTTATTATTATTGTTGTTTTTATTATTGTTGTTGTTGTAATCTAAAAATAAAAACATGTGGGCTCAGTGCAAAGATCACGAAAACTGATTGAATCGAATCGAATCGAGTTGAATTGAATTGTGAAAAATAACATATTATAATAAAGCTCCAACCCATGAAAAATCTGCAGAAATGCAAGATAATAAATTAAAAGAAAAACAAAAGAAATGAATTTATAATAATCTGTTGTTGTTTTTTTTGTAATAATGACCGATTTCCATTAATTCTGTAATTGAAAGTAATTCATTTAATTGGATATTGAATTAAAATAAACTAATAGTAAATGAAATAAATAACGAAATAATAGTAATGAAATAAATAATACAAACTTAGCAATAATCAAATAAATGAATCTTAAATTGAAAGGAAAGTAAATATGCTAAAAAAATTTAAAGAAAACTATGTATTGGCATCTATTTTCTGTGTCTTTTTGTTTTTGTTTTTGTTGTTGTTTTTTGGTTTCTTTTTCAGTTATTAATTTTTGGTCTTAAAGTTCTTTAAGTTGTATTTTTTCCCCAACATTTCAATTCTGTTTTTATTTCGATGTTATATAATTTTGATGACGATGATGCTGATTTACACCAAATTTTAAAGCAAACAATTGAAATATATAATTTTGTTAAAATTTCATATTCTTATCTCATTTTTTTATATAAATAAATAAGTCGAAAATAATAAAATAAATGTTATTGAAATAAAATATAATGAAAAAAAAATGCATGTAAATATAAAGTCGAAAGACTTAAGACACAAACCAGCTGGATTGCTCGTGTTTTGATTTAAAACTCAAGCGAGTTCGTTTCTTAAGTCTCAGGATTTCATTTTCTTGAATTACGTTTTTTTGATAGTTCATGAATCAAGCTTTTTCTCCTTTGAAATGAAATTTCTTTGAATTAAATTGCAACAAAATTAAAGAATTGAGACCTTAAATAATATTAAATAAGAGAATCTTAAATAAAAAAGTATCAAATAAGAGAATATATGGGGAAAATAAAAGAACATTTAACAGATTCCTTTAACGAACATTTCCTTATAAGTCTCAACGTTTTTCTACAATTTTTCAGAAAATATTTTTTGTTGTTAAGGTTTTTATAATTAATTGTTTTCAACTTCTAATTTTTGATTTATTTTCTGTTGTCTGGTTGTCGCTTTTTATTTGCTTCCTTACTTCTTCTTCCTTCTTTTGTGGTTCGTTGGTTTTTTAACTTTTGGATGATATTTCTTATATTTTATTTCCACTTTTTTTTCTTTAAATAAACCTTTTTTCCTTGTTTTGTTTCGTTGTAAAGATTCGGGTATAAATATTGATTGTCACGCTTGGAATTCGGACCACTTGAGGGTGCTTGTGTGTGCATCGACATCGCCATCGCCGTGGTCATTGCGATTGTCATCGTTATACTCATCATCACCACCACCATCATTGATACCATCCATTCTCTGGTCTCTTGTCGCCGTGTCGTGCGGAGTGATGAAAGGGGCGATCGTGATACCAGAGAGAAGCGTGACAAGAGTAATTAACGTGGAATTACTTGTGAAATGATTAGAAAGCAATGAAAACTGAGACGAGACGGCAAAAAAGGACTACAAAATGATATTTTATCTTGCTTTGTATCGTGTTTTTGTTGTTTTTTTTAGTGTTTCTAAGAAATGTTTTGTGTTTTTTTTTTGTTTTCGGTTTTTATTTTGTTGATTTCATCTTTTTATCAACAACTATTGTTTCGACAAATTTTTGTGCTTTTCGAATTTGTTGAAATTTTATGAAATTCCTGAATTATCCAGACTTTTTTTATTTTTTAATTATATACGAAATTTTAGAAAAATGTTTAAATATGAAAAAAGCGAAAAAGCTTAACTAAATTCTTATAAATAAATGCTTCCAAATATATTTGGATTTTGTTTTTTAAAATTGTTATTTAAAATTTTGTTTGTGTTTGAAAGAAACTTAAAAAAGTTATCAGCAAAAAAAGAACCCGTTTTATTTCCGGATGCTGTCGAATGTACGAATGAATGCCGAACCGGATGACCCAAAATTCAACAAACAACATTTTAAGTATGACCAAAAACTAGAAAAAGAAGTCGAAGAAGAAGCAGAAGCAGGCGGCGAAGAGCAACAACAAATGCAACAACAACTGCGACGTCATCAAGTGTTCAGTGCACGAGCAGATGACGTGGAACGATGTGGATAATGATAAGGATTATAATGATGATGATGGTTATGTTAATTACGATGATAACGATTATTATGGTGTTTATGATGATGCTAATAATGATGTTGGCGATGATAATGATGTTGATGGTGTTGAATACGATAGTAATGATGGTGTTGGAATGATCACATGACGATTTTGATAATGACAATTATGTAGTTGATGTTGATAATAATGAGGGTGATGATAATCATTTTGATGCAATTTTGAGTCATTTGATTCGTTGATGATGATGACGATGATGTTCTCAACGATGATGACGAAGTAAGAACCAATTTTTATATTATTGCATATTGATTATTTTAAAAGAAGAAATGTCGGCAACCCTAGTTTTCAGTCCGATTCGCTATTCACGAAGCTCGTGAATGATTTTACTGGCCAAGCGGCTTGGCTTGGATTCCTATAGAAATCGTATGGAGGACTGGTTGGGAATGTGGTCTAACCATTTACTTGCCGGCAAATAGCTGCCGAAGCCACTTCGGGTAAATTCTCTCAGAGAGAAAATGTTCAGAATGTTCAGTGGAAGACTGGAAAGTGCTCTCAATTTCATAAGCGAGATGAAGAAAATAGGCCTGACTAGCCGCACTGCGTAACAGGCACTAAAATGCTACTATATATAATACAGCTATAAAAGATTTACGTGAATTGAATTTCTTTGGCAGTGAATTACGCAGAATGATTGGATATCTTTACATGATTTGAATATCCCAGAATGGATTACTGCACCAATTTCTGCTCAAGTTGAAAGAACAAGTCCTTAAACTATTAGTTGGCATTGTAGCAAAAATGCTTTTTAATAATTTAGCTATGAGTAAATCTTGCACGAATATATGTAAATATTATGCAAACTTATCCAGTATTGTCACTTTTCTCTGTCATTCTCTCTTTTTTTCTCTCTCTTCCTCGCTCTCTCTCTCCCACTCTCTGTATTTCGCTCTTCCGAACGGTTTCTCTTCTTTCTACAACAAAATCCATAGAATACTCAATTCTTCAAGTGCTCTCAGAAATAGGGTTGCCAGGTTTTTTTCAGATTCCCCGAATTCCGTCACAAAATTACCCGAATTTCAATTTAATTCCCCAATCCAACAAAAGTTTTGTATTTATTTATTTTGTTTGTCTATATTTCTGTATAGTTATTATAGTTAAAAAAATAGAAGTATAAAAACTAAATATTAAATCGAAAATAATGGGTTGGACTCACTTAAAGTTTCCTTTTGACATTTTCTCAGTTAAAAAATTCTAACAATATTGCGTTAAGACTGTAAATTCTCCACGATGTTGGAAATTCCGACCTGGCAACCCTGATTACTACTTCACACACACACACACACACATACATAACACCTGAGTTTCACTTGTTAAAGAGAGCATTCGGTGCACGAAGTTACTGGCACGAATGTATACGAAGCACCATTTCCCCCTTGACGTTTCAGGGGATCCGGGTAAACCAATTTGACTTAACGTAGTGACGTAGTGACGAAGTGACTCGGGTGAACGCAATTCTCTCTTCTCCCCTCGTGTTCTCCTTTTTTGGTCTTTTACTGCAGCTGTTGAAGTCAACGATTCAGTTTTTCCCTGTACGCGAGTTGAGTTGGTTCGGTAATATGAATGAGCGGATGCACGGAGCTGCAGTTGAACGTGAAAATAAGAAAAAATAAAAGTGAAGCAAAATTTCCAAAGTTTTAAGAGTTGTGCAGTAAAATAAACAAAAAATCAAAGAAAAGTACGCCAACAGGAAAATTGCATTTTATAATTTTAACCATTCTTTAATTTGAATAATTTAAAATAATAAGTAATAACATTTTAAGTAAATATCAAAATAAAAGATTTCAATCTAACAACAACCAGCAGCTAGCTGACTTTTCTCTCCTTCTTCTCATCCTTTTTAGTAATTATATTGGACATCAAATAAGAATTTTCGACGAAGAGAAAAACAGGAAAAAGCTGGCAAAAGCTAACAATAAAAGTTAACAATTTTCCGTAATAAAAGTTAACACTTTTCCGTAATGATAAAATAAATTTAAAAAAAATTATTAAAATATTTTTATAACAACTGAAAAGTTTTTATTGATTTGGTGCTTGATTTAATATTAAAAATTATTGAAAAGTTACAAAAAATGTGCCCAACAAAATATATAAACAAAAATAAATATTTAAATATTACATAAAAGTTATAAATTGTGAAATAATTTGAATTTCTGCTTCAACAACGAATTCGAACAACAGAGCTTCGAATTGGATTAACTTTGATTAAAACTCGCTTCGATTTTATTATTATTCCGTGAGAAAAGGTAAGAAAATAAAAGAAATATTCACTAGTTATAAATTTATTTATTTACTATCTTTTAAAGTATTTACATTAATCAAAAAAGTATGAATAAATGTCAATTTGGTGAAATTTTAAACAGCATCTTTTTTGGTTCTCTAAAAGTAGAACGTTAAAAAAAGTAACACGTTAAGAAAGTTTACTCAAAAGAAGAGTGACAGAGAGAGAAAACATCACAGAGGAACAAAATTCGCATTCGTTTGAAGATCGAAGAGTTGCCAATTTTTTGTGTAGTAGAAGTTTTCTGCTAGAAATTCGAACAAATTTAAAAACATGAAAAATGTGTTTGTTAAATGTTGAATATAATTAAAAATTTAATCCTTTTCTTAGTTTGAAGTCAGAAAAATTTGTATCTGTCAACATGAAAAATTTAATTAATATTGTGTTTTAGTTGAAGATTTTATGCTGTATAATAATATCACATGCACATTCTTATATCATGTGTCAAGTCACATTTTCTTATCTCTTTATATTTAATATATTAAAAGCTTAAATTTAATTATCGTAGTTTTTGTAAAAGAAGCACGATTTTTTATGTTGTTATTTTTAAAGTAACGCGATAATAAGATGTGGTTATTATCGTAATCTGACTTAACGTGCTTTAAAACTAAAAGTAGTAATAATTTAGTTAAATTATTGTTTTATCTTAATTGTTTTTTTAATTATTTTTGTACCTTTTGTTTTTGTTTGTTAAAAGAGGTTAAAATGACTTCTTTATTTGAATTCCGGCGATATTTTAATTAATTTTTTATACTTTTTATCTTTTAATTAATTTTTTAAACTAAGAAACAACTTTGTTCGGGATTCTTTTTTTTAAATTTTAAAGAACCTGATTTTTATTTATAATTAAGTGATCAAGTGCTCAAGTGCTATCATTTTTATCGATCATAATAAAAACCGAAAATGGCAACACTGATCAGTGACTGCTATAAGCTAAAAACGTTCACTCATTCCACTGTCAAATGTTGTGTTTAAAAAAAAGTCAGATAGAACAAAAGACAGAAACCAATAATAAAGAAAAACCCAAGAAATCGTGAAGCAAAAAACCATAACAAAAAATAGTAACAAAACAAAACCAATTTTTAGCCATAGAAACAAACGCACGATCAGACACGGACAACACACGGACAACACACAGACTCACACGCAGCCACACAGGTACACACATACACATACTCTCGCACATGGTAGCAACAAAATCCACGTCTAAAAACCAGTTTTAAACTTTTTGTTCGGTTTTTTTAGCAATTTTTTGCAAACTCAACATCGCAAAGACATCAAAAACAACAACAAAAAAGGTAGGGAAGGTAAAAAAAGAATTCACCTCACTAAAACACAAGACGGGAACCAATTTTGTGTTTTTTTTTTGGGATGCAGTAATAGCAACAACAACCAGCAAGACGGCCAAACGTAAAACGAATTTTTTAAGCCAAACAACTGAATTGAACAGCAACAACAACAACAAAAGAATTAACAGAAAAAAGTTGTTCCCAGAAGACGAGGTAGAAAAGGGGCAGAATAAGAAGAAGCAAAGTCCAGCAGCGCCAGCTACAATAACAACAACAACAACGCCGTCAGAATCCATAACAAGATGAGGTTGAAAAACTGAAGATCGATCGATGATAGCGCAAAAAAGGCACGTTTTGTCCAACTTAACGAAAATTAAACGAGGATATTCTTCTTCTTCTTCTTCTTTTTCGAGGAGTGAAAGACGATAAAAATTGAAACATACAGAAAAATACAAAAGAAACCCCTTCAAGAGGTCAGTTTTTATTTTTTTATTTGTTAAACTTTTAAAGGCTCTCAGAAACAACGAACCATTTTAATTGGCCCCTTAATTTAGTTAACGATTTATAAATACACGTTATAAAGAAAACCTAAAGTGATAGAGAGAGGGAGATAGAAGGAAGACAGAGAAGGGAAGATAAGAAAAATAATGAAAGAAGAAGGAATATGGACAATATAGAGAATAAATAAAGAAAACAAAAAATTAAGAAAGGAGAAGAAGAAGAAGAAGGAGCCGAAAAAACAGCAGTACAGAGTACAATACAATCAAAAGGAATACCAGGATATGAATGCAGTTCATTCATCTGAGTTGCTGAGTTTTAAGAAGCTTTCATTTCGGTTTTTTTTGTTTTTTTGAGAACCTTTTATGTTTTTTCGAGACAGGTTTTTATTTTTCGTTAAGCTCATTCTTCGGTCTTCAGTTTCGTCTGATTCATTATTTTTTTCCGGTTGATCTGCCGTCGATAACTTGAAAGAAGCACGCGAAATAAATAAATGAACACAAAGAAAAAAAAACATGAGTCGATTAGCCGATAAAAGAATCAATTAAAAAGGACTTTAAAACGGTATTTTGTATAACCGTTCCACATCACGTTATGTGGCCAAAAAGAAGATTAAAATATTGTATTAAATTACAAACGGACAGGGAGAGAGACTATAATCGAGACTATGAATGAACAAGAAAGAAGAAGACGAAAGAAGGAGGAAGAAAGGAGAAAACAGAAAGAAGGAAGGAAGAATGAAGAAATGAAGAAATGAGAAAGAAAAGAAATAAGAAAGAACAAACCAAATTTAAAGAGGAACCACATGAAGAAAAAGAAAATAAAGTAAGGAAGACACAGAAAACTCTTCAAAACTCTTTAAATGAATGACTCTTGAATCAAAAGAAAGTTCAAATTAGTTCTGCTCTAATTATTAGTTGTCTTTCTTTTATTTTAGAAAATAATGCTTTATTTTTTATGAACTCTTTAAATATTTAATTGATTTCCTTTCTTCTTCTCTTCTTTTATATCTAATGTACTCGTATGTTAATTATTTATAGAAATGCTTAACTCTTTCTTATTTTATACTCGTCTCTTTTAATTTCTTGTCTGAATATTTTTCTTTTCTTCTGTTAATGAAGCTACGCTGAAGCTGTTATGATCACTATTTTAATGACGTATAAGAATATAATTTTTATCATTATCATTAGTCATTTTACGTCTTAATTTCATTTATTAACGTTATTCTACTGTGTTTTTTTTTTCTTCTTAGTTAAAAGCAAAGTACGAGTATCAAAAAGAAGACTATTTTGTATATCTTTAAAGTTTAAACCTTTATGAGCTTCTTATCTTATCCACTCAGCTACTCAGTCAATTCTTGTGTTGCTCTATGTAAATGATACTATCTCACTGCTCTTTTATTACTCTAAACTGCATTACTAAATATTCAAAGACTGTTGTTGTTATTGTTTTTGCTTGTGTTTTTATCTTTTCATATAAAGATAGCTTTTATTATTATGTGACTATAGTATATCATATACATATTATATTATAATATAAAAGCTTATATACGCATTATAAAATAAAAACTTGCGGAAGTTTTATATTTTATCTGAAAGCTTTTAGTTACATTCGAAATGAGTAAATATTCTAAAGAAGACAGTGTCTAGATTTCTAAGCGAATGGATTCAAAGAAGATAAATGAATGAATAAATTCAGAGTTTATGAATTTAAAATTATAATTCTTGATATATTACGATTCTTTTTATAGTTATTTTTATAATTGTAGTTCTTTATAATTCCAACTCTTCATATACGAATAATAAAAATGCGATCATTCAATTGCTTTGAGCTCCGTTTCTCTTCATTTCGTTGTCTCGTATTTCTTTTACTTTCGTTTATTTTCATTCTTTATGGTCCCTTCATTGATTATAATCACCAGTAGCCGCGTATTTAGATTATTTAAATATAAAACCATTAAAATGGACAAAATTATTCTTTATTATTCTTAATTCTTTATTCTTAAGCAAAACACCTGCTCTGGTTTTATAGTTTTTTTATTCTGCATTCTCTGTATATACTGTAGGAGTATATATTGTATTAATATACTTTTTGCTCATTGTTTTTCTTCTTTTTATTTGGTTTGTTTTTTTCGTTTCTTATTTACTTTGTACACACGAAGCAGCTGGAAGTCTTTTGTTACCATGCTTTTGTTTTTTTGGAAAAAGAACTGGTTTTTAATACTTTTGGCTTGTACTTTCCGTGTTTGATATACGTGAACGATATTTTGTACCTTTGTTTGAAGTAAATATTTGCACAACTGGACACATGATTTGATATGATAAAAAAGTAACCTGAATTATAAACGATTTCAACCATAAAAAGTACTCCCGAAGAATTCGTGGAAAAAATATTAAAAAGAAAAGAAAAAATTATGCTGAAAACCAAAAATTATCATGGATTTTAATAAAGAAAAAGAAAAGAGGAACAATTTTCCGTACCACTCTGAAATTTCATTAAAAATATGAAGTTAAACGTTGTTGATTGAAAGAGTTTAATTCTCTGTTACTGTTGTTGTTGTTGTTGTTGTTGCTGTTCTGTTGCTGTCTTCCTTGCCATCATCAATCAGCGATTATAACAATAATAACCATTCAAATGTCAAAAGTCAATCATCAAAACAATCACCAGAAAAGAGTAATAATAAAAGTAATCATCATTTTCAAAGGTTGCAGGAAAAAATCGAAAAAAAGAAAGGAAACAATATAAGCTCCACACCTCGAAATACAACAACAATCAGCCGACACAACAGCAACACCACACAACGTACATAGTATGAAAAAAGATCCTAGACATGGATCAATATAAAGTCATCGATCGATTCGATTTTTTTGCGTGCTTCTCAAACATTTTATTTAATCATTTGAAGCGCCTGAGACTGAGACTGCGACTGCGCCTTGAGCTATGCTACAATAGACTATAATTACAATGAAGCCTCCTCAATGAAGCCTCCTCGTGCAGTTATTGTAACGTTCTTGTAGTTGTTTTTGTTGTCTTTCTTGTTGTTTTTGTTTTCTTAGTGGGATGGGACTTTTTATTAAAAGAACGCAACTTTGTAACTTTGTACATGAATTGATTCTTTTTGCATTTCGTTTTCTTTCCATCATCTTCATCAATAGAACTCGTCTCTGCAGACACTCAACGTTGGTGGACATCATCAGCGGAATGAGTCCCCGATAGCATAATTTCTATGCTATTGTATTATGTATGTAATCATTGGCTCACTTTAAGTCCATTAAATAATTAATAATTAAAACATGTGAAGTGAAAAATTAACTGAAGAAATAAAAACAGTATTTAGAAGGAGGAAAAGAAAAAAATAAAAAGGAGAAGAGGAAAAAAAGAACAGAAAGAAGAATGAAGGGAAGAAAGAAAAAATTAAAAAATATAAAGAAATTAGAAATCTAATCAAAGTGAAAAAGAAAATCAAATAAAAAGACAAAAAAAAACATTGAATATCATTGAATATTGAGTGTTGATGCGATGATTGAGTTCACTTAATAAAGTGAATATTTTTTGTAGAGCGAATGATTTAAAAAAGAAACATTAATTAGGTTGTTTATTTAATTTTTGTTATATTAATAACTGAAAAACCGACGAAGATCGAAGAATTATCAAGAAATACAGAAGAATCTTTCGTGTCCTTTCAATTGCTCTGTGCTTTTTTCCTACTGGGCACTTTAATTCAATAACAATTTACAGTAAATTGCCCTCCTCTCTCTCTCTGTTTGGGTCTCCCTATTAGCCCCCTCTCTCTCTCTCTCTCTCTCTCTCTCTCTCTGCAACACCACTGACAGGTTCAGACAGGTACAAATTATTGTTGGCGCCAAGTTGTTTTTGTTTTCTATTTGAATCAATTGTAATTGTTACTTTAAAACAAAAGCCATAACAAAAGCATAGACAAAGCATAAACAAATCCAATTTATAGCAAAAAAAGAAACCAATCCACGCTGTGACCATGAATGACTTCGATTGAGATTGCGTCGAATAAGGAAAGAATAAAAAATAAGAATGTGTTTTAGGAATTATAGCAAAAATCAAGGCGCACCTTTTTTTTGAATCAATAATAATTCAATTGAGTTTTAATTTAATTTTACTTTAAAAGCTGAGTTGCAAATCGAGGAAATAATTTAAAATTGATTCTTTTTCCCTTCTTTTTTTCAAATTATTCGCTCTACGACCAAATTTTCATTTTATAAACGCTCATAAAAACAACTACAATTCAAGGCAACAATTTTAATAAATGCAACGGAAATAAAACTATTAACTAAAGTTTTGTCCTTTGAATATTATAAATGATGTCACATAACTTTAGTTTTTATTATATTAATTTATTTAATTCTTTACTTTTTATTGCTTTTATTTTCATCGTTTTGTTTTTATACTCTACACCTGGGTTTTATTATAATATTCCCTTTATTCTTGTGTTTGTTAAAGGCGTGGCATGTACTACGGCTGTAGGATATGTGAGCTTCGACCAGGCCAAACGTAACATTATTACTTGTTTTATTTGCAAAGTATACCCATATAAATCCCATTCGTTATCAGCTATCATTGTTTAGTTGTTTTTCTTTTGGTTTTTTAGCATGGCGATTAAAACCTTTAAATGGAATCACCTCTCAAGGTGAAAATAGATTAGCCTACTTTAAGGTAGTTTTACAAAATCAACTAAGTTTCAATCTTCATTAAAGAAATGTTCATATATGAAAGATTTTTCATGTTTCAAAGACTGTCTTCCTTGTAAAATGGTTCAAATAAAGAAAGAACCCTCCACTCGATTTACTCATCTCTAAAGTTAAATGTTCTTTAAATAGCACTGTAAATAGTAATGTAAATAGTAGTGTAAATAGTGCTTTAAATAGTATGTAAATAGTGCTTTAAGTAGTAACTTTAATTAGTACTTATCACTTACGAAGTCTAAACAGTTTTTTTAGCTGACGTGTGTAAATAAAAATTGCTTTGTTTTTATTGTTGTTGTTGTTGTTATTCTTTTTCGCTGTATTCGCTAAATTAAATACCTGAATATTGAGCACAAAACCGTGTAAGAAACTTTAAAAGTGCCGCAATTTAAAAGGAAAGGAAAACACAAAAAAAAGGAAATAAATAAAAAAATAAGAATAAAAACACTTAAAATTCTTAAAATAATTTTTTTTATTTTTTTGCATAACAACAATCATTCACCGTCATCTAAATCATTATCGGAAAACAATCATTCGTTATCGTTTTTACTGTTTTTACAATCGTCATTATTATTGTATTTGCTTTATTATTATTAATATTTACTTTAATATTATCATCATCATTATTAGTTTTTAGTTTTCACTTCGCATTTTATTTTGAGGCAAATATTTTGTAACTAAATTAAAACGTTTTCCTTGTTGTCCGATTTAATCTTCGTTTATGAATAACGACTTGGTTCTTATCGAGAATTTTTTAATTTATTTTCTTTGCGATTTTTTCAAGAACAGTCATTTTATAAGTGCAAAGATAAAAACACAATTAAACTATTAATTAAAATTGAACATTAATTGAAGCAAAATAAAAATAAAATCGATTTAAAGTGAAAAATCACATAAAGATTTTAAAGACCTGAAAATAAATTAATTAATACTTCAATAATGGAATAATAATAACAGAATAATAATAAGAATAACAGAATTGATAGTCATATTTCACATTCAAAACTAAAATAAATTCAAAATGTAAAAAATAAATGAAATTCTTTGCTAAATCTTTTTTCTTTTACTTCTTCATTAAGGCTTTTTAAATTCTTCTTAAAATCTTTCCATGAAATTCTTCTTAAAAATGTCTTTTAATTCTTTCTTAAATTTTTAATTTATACCCATACTAAGTAAAATGTTTCTTGAAAAATGTTGTCTTTTTAATGCTCTCCTCCGTACCTGAGACCCTCTATTCTTCTTCTTCTTCCTATAAACTCACCTGCCTGCCGTGTGCTCGTTCATTCCGTCTTCGGTCCATTCATTCATTAATTCATCCCCATCGCATAAACAACAAGATACTTGAACATACCTTCAACTGCAATTAAGCACTTTTTTTTTGTATCTGATTGTTTAGTGAAGCGGAATAATTTGCGCATTCCGCGATACTGAAATAAAGTATTATTTCACAAACAAGAAATTAAAACCGAACCAGAAATTGAAACCTTAAAAAAATGTCCATTTCCTGTTTTTCTCATTTCTTGGTGTTTGTATTAAAGTAAAACTTGTACACACGAAAAAGAGAAGAAAATCGAATGTAAAAGAAATTAAAAAGAAGAAAAAAGTATTACTTTACTGTATAAAACAAAGTATTAATTTACATGAGTTCTTTACATTTTTTGTAAATGCAGACCTTTTTTCGATCTTATTAAGGACTTGAATTTGTATGAAATCATCTATGAGAATCCTTGTTGTAATAAAATAATAGAAGATCTCTAATAAGAGATGATTTTAAAAGAATTACAAGGTAATCAATTTAGCAAAAAATATAGTATGAACGTATAAATAATAATAGTAATCAAAACTAGAGGAGTAAATAAAAAGATAAGAGTATTAAAGAAATTTTGTAGTATTTCAACTTAAATAAACTAAAATTCCTTAACTTAAATTACATTGATATTTAAAGATAGAGATAGATAAGGATAGAGTCTTCATCTTATCTGAATGGGTTAAAAGAAAAGTCAAACGCAATAGTTACCATATTATATGAATTTCAGAGACAATTTCTTTGTTTCGTGTTCCATTTGTTCGACCCTTCTTCGTCGCCGTCGTCTTCTTCTTCTTCCTTGTATTCTTCATCTTTTTACTCTTCCTACTTTTCTTTTCATTCTATTTTTTCATCTTTTTTTTTTCTTCTTTTTTTTTCTTCTCTTAAGGAATGCAGCTTATTTAAATATTTACTTAGAAAGTCATAAAGAAATATCTTCGGGTTACTTCTTCAAATACAACCAACCAAGCAAACCAAACAACCAACCTTGATTTCTAGCAACATGTTTAAACCGCGTCCAAAGTAAATTCTTCGTCAAATGCACAGTCAAACAAATTGTCGAGGGTCGAGAAAAGAAATGAAATTCTTTTAGAGAAAAGTATCTAAAAAAACCATACGACCATACGAAAGACAACGACAAAAAACTGTTTAAACATTATTTCCAAGAACAAAAAGAAAACTTTTCGAGATATGAAAATATAATAATATGACAATGGAATGACATACGAGTATACATATGTATGTACATACAATTAACACTCATACACGCATTCCACAAGTTCAATTATTTATTTAGGATTTTAATAAAAATGTTTATAAGCTTCAAGCAATCAATTTAAATGTATGAAGTAATGAATAATGAGTAAAAACCAGAAAAAATAGAGTAGAGTCTAGACTACAAAAATACAGAGTAAAGATATAAAACAGTAACACAGAAGATGTCTATGAAAAATATCAAGAACAACAACAACCAACGCTATCAAAAAATTTAGAAACAAAATAAAACTGTTGTCAAAATTACAGTTTAACAGGTAGTTTTTGTCTTCTTCTCTCTCCATCTCTGGTCTTTTCTTTCTCTCTTTCTATCTCTCTTTCTCTCTCCCTTTCTCCTCCTGCTTCTCCCTTTCTACTTCCTGTCCTATTTCAACTGTATTACGCAGTAGAAAGGTAAAAAATCCCAGAGTTCAAAATTACACAAGACTATAAAACAGCTTAAAGACGAGTGAAGTTGAAAGGTCAATAATCATGACAAATGACAATAATGTGAACGATAACCTTTTCATGACGTTTTCTTCCACAAAGAAATGTTTCACATCACAGATAACTATAACACAAAAGAAAGAAACTGCTGAAGAAATGAGAGGTCTAGATTTTGGAGAAGGTTGTCTTTAAAATATAGAATACCCTTTCTGTAATCAAAAAGAGTTGACAGAATTAGTAGTGAAAGGAAAAAGGGAAAGAATCAGAAAAAGAAAGAATAATGATAGGGAAGGAAGAGGGTTTTGAGAGGAAACGGGAAGAACGGAAGGAAGGTAGGAATTTTCATAAATTAACAAAGGAAATTTATTTCGATAAAATGTAAGGGTCCTAAGGAGGGTATCTATTTAAGGATTTCAATTTATTCATCTTAGTTTATTGAAAAAGATGCCTACTTTTACTAGATTCCGGATGTCAGGGTGACGCATCTGAAAAAGTTTATGGAAGGGTCTTAACTGGGTTCAGAACTTCGTCGTTTAATTAGCATGCACCAACGATGGGTGGTCTTCTGGAGTTCCGTGGTATCACATGGTGTCTTAATATTATTAGGCCTCATATGGAGCCCTATTATGAAGGGCTTATTTGGCCTAAGGTCAACCTGGGTCGTATCTAAGTCATCTTATCTCCGTTTCTATGAAACTCTATATAAGTATCTAAAGAATTATAAAATCGAAATCCAACAATTCATGTTCTTTTATTCTAATTTTTAATTATTTTTCCATAATTTTAACATTTGAAATTTTAATATCTCAAAAGCCTCTCTGAAGATCTTAAAAGTCTCCAAAGAACTGAAAAGATTTTCTTAGGTATTTTTTTCATACCTTTTTGATGATAATGATGACGAACATGACAACCATGAGAATCTGAAGATGCTTCTGAAGATTTCATTCTCAGTCTCTAAAAATGATACAGAAAGAAAAAAAGATAAACAGTCACAACAACAACAACCACAATAACAACCTCCTTCTATTTTTAGAAGAACATCTTAATTTGGTCACTAAAAGCTTTTTCATTTTTATAAAAGAATTTTAAATAGAAAAACACTTAAATTTGGAAAAAAGTATAATGAAATACAACAACACAGCAACACTAAAAAATAAATCCTGCAAACAACTTGATTAGTTTTCAATTATCAGAAAACGGGAAGGGAGAGGAACACGAAAAGAAGAAGAAGAAGAAGAAGGGAAAAACCACCAACACTTTACTTCAGTTTGAGCAACGAAGAAAAAACCTTTTTTGTTTGTTTGTGTTTGTTTTTAAAGTTTATATAATAAAACGACAGAAAGGAAACCAGCGATTGTTGCAAGTTGGAATTCTTTCAGCAGAACCATTAAGAATTAAGAAGTAGAAAAGTCTAGAAGCTGAGCGCTCAGGCAGACCTTAAAAAGGCACTTAAAATGAGTCATTTTCATTAAATGTCTGTAGAAAAAGCATGTAACTACAACAAAAATGCTGGCATTAAAAGCGTTACGTTGCGTTGCGTTGTATTGTGTTGTGTTGCATTGTGATGTGATACGTTGTTGGGCGGAGGTGAAGAGGTGGGGGGGACCATGTGAGAAGTGAACAAAGTGGACTTAACCATATAAAGCTAGAAGCAACAAAACTTTATGCAGACCCCAATAAGCCATCCACTCCAACCTCCCCCCTTCCCTTCCCCTTGTTGGTAGGTACTCGTAGAACAGAGTAGAATAGAATTGAGTTGGTTGGTTACTTGATTTAAAAGTAACTGTGTAACTTTTTGTGTAATCGAAGAATGAACACTTAAGCGAAGAAATTTTAAGTGTTCCTTAGCATTTCGCTAAACGGTCCTTTTTTTAAACGGTCCTCCTCACATTTTTTTCTTTTGTATGTATCCGTAACGTGACCAAACATTTCGAGATCATTAACTTGTCAACGACTGAGCCAACAACAGCACTACCGCCATAGCAACAACTACCACCACAACAACAAATACCACCAAAACAACAAATACCACCACAACAACAATGAATGGTTAGGTAACTGTGACATATACATGCACCTACGTCACTTATTAGGATTCCAAGAAAAACGTTTAACGTCCGTAACAAGTTGATGTAGGATGAGGCTGGTGGGGGCGGGTAGGGTTGTCAAATAGGTCGATCGAGTCTGAACGAAAACGTATCCACTGTGCGATGTTGAGTCCACGCCGTGAAGCGATGGATGTATGAGTCATTAGAACTGGTTCCGATGTAATGGGCACCACCACATCGTATAGTTGAATAGTTCAGATTCAGATACACTCTAGAATTCCAAACCTGAAATTCACCTAATAGAAGGTATTTTGTCCATCCATTCTAATTTAGTTGAGTTCTGATTTAAGTTTAAACATTTAAAAAACCTACACATTATATTTAAGATGGGAGAAAACCTTTCAGTTGTTTAAATGTACAACTTAGAAATTCCGAAACCTTCTACGAAGCACAAATCACGTCAAACCATCCTCATACGAGTACATTTGGAATTAAATAAGATCCCCATGGATCTAAAAATAGATCTCAACTTAATTAAACCAACTTAAGTTGTGTATAAAAATAGAATTTTCAACGTAGCTTCCGTTTATTCCGCTTCCTTTCAATCCAGACAGACGACAGACGGACAGCAAGACCACTGTCAATATCAATATATCAATATAAGAACTTCCTCTTATTTTCACCTGCAAATACGATATATTAAAATACGATAAAAAAAACAAAATACGATAAAAGCAGAAACCACAACGTTGTTTGCATATGAATGAGGACAAAAACCTTTAAGTGATTAAAACCAACGTGGTTATTGTTTTTGTTGTTATTGCTGTTAAGGGCCTTTAAGCTTTTTTTGTTTTGATTATTCTTTTGCTTAAGCCTTTTTTAAAATTAATCTAATGTTTGTTTACATATCATTTGTATTTACAAGTAAACAAGTATATCGATTAAATCACAAAGTATTTAATTTATTCTTTACTTTATTTCACTTTATTTACCTTTTTATTATTTATTTATATATTATTATATATAAGAATATTTAAAACCCCGATCGGTGACATGATTCCCAGACTTGTAGTGAGAAAATATCATTTGTGACAACAGTGACAATACTGAACAAAGGGGAACATAAAAAACGGGACAAAAAAGAACCCCGATGAAGCCATTAAAATTAAAGCTTCACTTAGATTGTTCAGGTATTTAAATGGTGCTCACAATGACTGGAAGGAGGGACTGAGATAAGACTAGAATGCAGTGGTGACAGTTACCGTTGTTGGTTACCGTTGCACAATGAAAAAATAAAGTCGAATAAAAAAAATATAATGCAAGTAAATATCGAGTACCTTCCGTAAAAGAGAGAGACACAGAGAAGAAGTAATGGAAAAGCAGTCTATGTACTATATACAGTCTATGTACATAAAAGACAAAAGAGAGAAAGAGAAATAGAGACAGAGAGACGATATTTAAGAGACAGATAACGTGACAGGTAAAAGATTATAATAAACAGTGACATGAAAGAAGAACCTCTCATAGTTGTGAACAAGTTTTTATCACATTATATCACACATTCAACACATTTTAATTATACTTTTTATAAAAATTCAGAAGCAGAAATAATAAAGAAAAAACATAAAAGCAAAGAATACAAAAACTAAACCTGTACAAAGAGGAATACGTTGGGAATTCTTAATTCTTGTATTCGTAACTCTGGTTTCTTCATAGAGACTTCTTCACAAAAGCCACGTTAGAAATTCGAGATTAGCCTTAATTTAGTGCTAATAAAGTTGTGTTACTATTGTTGTTGTTGTTGCTAATGTTGACGCTATTGTTGTTGTTATGTTACTCTTCATAAGCCCCGTAGATCTCTTGGAATAGTTTTTTATCATTACGATTTATGAAGACTTCTCGTGTTGAATTAAATTAAATAATTTTTTCTTCTTTACTTATTTATTGACTGTCATAAGTTGTCTTCTGTTTTCTGTAACTTCATGATTCTTGTTTTCAAGAAGTCAATCTCTCTTCAAAATCTTCTCGTGTTTTCTCTATTTTTATCTCTGTAGATTTGAATTGCTTTTAATTAAAATGTTTTCCTTGAAAAACATTAAAAAAGATAATAATAGCAAAGAATGTATCACTTTTTATTTGTGAAAGTAAAATTTTTTTCTCTAGTATTATTTATACTAGATCTATTTTCCTATAAGATTACATTTTAATCAGAGTTTAACTTATGGTTTAACTGCAGGGTTTCTTCACGATTTCCCTCAGCATTTGACTCATTCTTTGTACTATGGTTTCTCTCTAGATTCCTTTCATGGTCTCTCAAAGTTTGTCTTATGGTTTCTCTTAAAGCTTGTCTTATGGTTTCTCTTATGATTTCTCTAATGCTTTCTCTCAAGATTATCTTCATGACTTCTCTTATTGTTTCTATTATGATTTCTTACATGGTTTCATTCAAGGTTTGTCTTATGGTTTCTCGCAAGGTTTCTCTTAAGTCTCTAATAATTCCTCTCAAAGTGCCTCTCATGGTTACTCTTATGGTTTTTCATTTTTATGTTTTCCCTGAATATTTTTTCCAAGGCCCTCATATATACTCTCTCATGGTTATTCTTTCATTGTTACTCTTCCTTATCCTATTATATTTATGATATTTTTATTTATATTATATTCTTATTCTTATTCAAAGTTTAACCCTCATATTTCCCCATTTACGGTTCAAAATCCACGGTCTTTATGTAGTTTTTCATTTATATTGTACATTCCTCGCATATCCATTTCAGGAATTTTAGAAATTCACAAGAACATTTTAAAGAATGTTAATAAAAAAAATGAGAAGAAAAAATTCACACGATTCCGTAGGATTGAAAAATTATTCCAATCTGACCCAATAAAGGTTTTTTTAACGATCGACGACCTATTTTTAAAATTTGAACATCTTTTTTTTACTTGTGTCATTTGAATTTTCTTAACTCGATGAACTGCATTAAAAACGTGCCGAGCATATTTTCTATATTTAAATCAAACACTCGGCAATACACACCACTATTCTGTAGTACTCTGTATAATATTAAATATCAACAACAACAACATAATGAAAATTTAAGAAAAAAAGTACAGCTTAAATGACAGTTTGCAAGCTGAATTTAAATGAGCTTCGTTCATACATGATTTTTAGTCGAATGCGAATTTAGTCCGTCCACGATAAATAAAGTCAATTTTACAATACATACTTTTATTTTTTTCATTCATTTAATCTTTTTAGTGTTTTTTTTTGTTTTTTCTTTTGGCATGAATAAGTGTAAAAATAGTCTTTTATTTTTAGGTTTTGTAATTTTTTAACATATTTTATTATACGCTACACAACGAAAGGGTAAATAAAGTTTGTCGTTCCGTTTGTAACACAAAGCAGAAATCTATCTTTTATAAAAGTATATCTTGTATTAACCTGTCACTTCGCCACATGTCATTTGGTCATGTCACACCCTTCACTATCCCTACCCCTTAATGTAGGGTGTATCTTGAATTCGGACAGGCCGCATATAGTAGGTACTCTTTCTTATTTTTTATTTTATTTTATTTTTAATTTCATTTTATTTTTTTTTTATTTTATTTTTAAAAATGTGTTTTTTTTTTCTCTTGAATAAAAGTCTACAAATTTACATAACTTAAAAACAGTTTTACGCACTTCGTTTTGTTATTTGTTTTTTCCTTTCTGCTCTACTTTTTTTTTGTCAAATTGAAAGAAGGTCGAGTTAAGATATTTGACAGATATTTGAATTTGTACAGCAAACGTGTGGATAATAAAATGTGATCGTTACACGAATAAATATTGAAATCTATTGAAAGACAAAAAAAAATTTTAAAAAAGCTCCTCGGTCTCTTTTTATTATTTTTTTATTATTTTCTTTTTCGTATGTGCAAACAACATTTAAAGAGTTTAGGAAAATGTTCTCCATTTTGCTCTCTTTCTCTCTTTATTTATCTTTATATCATTTTATTGCTGTTTTATTTGGGGTTAATTTTCAAAGACATTATGCAATGATTATAAAATAATATAGATAATATCATATCTCAAACAGCAGATAGATTATCTAGATAAGTATTTTTTAAGAGGCTCTTAAATGTTTCCCCATAAATAAAAACTTCTGTAACTAAATGTAACGGTATTTATGGTTATGGTTAAGTGGGTTAGTTTTGTAAATATGTATCTCGCTCTCCCTTCCCCTTTTATTTCTCTCAATCTCTCTCTCTCACTCTCTTTGTTTCTAGTTATCTTTTTCTTTTTATTGCATAGTTTTTTCGCTTTTACAACATCTTTTTCGGTATTTTTTTATTACTAAATACAAAATTTTGATGTTGTAAAAGCCATATATTTTTAATGACTTTAAAAGTAGTTGATAAAACGATTTTGTTGATAAGTTTAAACGTAAGATTGAGTAAGTGCACACAAAGTCACTCAAAGCTTTGGAATTTTATCAGCGGGATTTTTCTAAGGGGCATTCTTTGGAATGTTATCGAAATAAAAATCTTGGGGAATTTTTACTTCAAAATTAAAAAGCATCATCACGAAAATAATATCACTTTTTTATATTAAGAGTCTGGAAGAAGAGTATAGAGTATATAGAGTATATAGAAGAGTATAGAAAGAGTCTGTCTACGGAGAGAGAGAGAGAGAGAGAGAGAGAGATTTTTTTAAAGGAATATCTTTAGAATGTCTGTTGATAGTTACTACAAACAGGATACACAAACACGTTCCACAACTCAGCTCCGTGCCACTGAAATTTGCATAAAATCACCATCAAGCAATTTAAAAGAGATGTACTCGTATATTTAGTATATTTAATTATAACAAACATACGAAATCACATCATATCAGATCAGATGAGATCAACACGTGTGGATTACTACGTGTGGTGGAATAAATAAAATACCAAAAACAAAGAAAACAATCATTAGAAACAAAATAATAAAAAACAAATGCTTTTAAAAACATAAAAAATTACTTCGGAGAAAACAAGTTAACATGAAAAAATTTTAAAAAATTAAAAGAAAAAATACTAACAAATAAATAAAAAAATATGTGCAGACAAAAGTAAAACATAAATCTATAAAAAGAAAGAAATACTATAATTTTTTTACCCTTGCCTTAAAATCAGACACGCGCAATCTTACATCAGTTACGCTTGCAGCAAGAAAGACAGCAGCAGCAAAAAGCTACAACAACAAAAGCAAAAGAAACAACAGGAAAACAACAAAAATAGCAAAAGCAAGATTAACAGCAGCAGCAGCAGATTAAAAACTGTGAAGGCTGCCTGAAGCAGTCGGAGGCTGCTGCTGCTGTCAACCGCGACTGACAGAAAAACCCACAAGCATGGACAGACAGATAGATGGACAGACAGGTAGACAGACAGGTAACAATAAATACAAAGCCTACAACAACATCTCAAAAACAGTAGGAAAAAAGAACGTTATTACAAATTATATATAAAAATAATATTTTCTTTTATTATTATTATATTTAATATTATTAGTATTATTAGTACTATCATTGCGGTTATTATTATTGTTATTATTTAAATTATTATTATAATATGTTTGACCTTAATTATTTTGATTAATTTCCATTGACGATATGTAATCAAATAATCATAGTAAAACTCATTAATAATAATTCAACAGAAAGATTTTAAGTTTTTTAAAAAAAAATTTATTCGTTCTTTTGTTTTTTGAATTTGAATGAATATGTTAACCTTTTGTTATAAAATAATTTTGAGTTCATTGACATTTTAAATTCTTTTTTAAACTTTTGTCAATCATGTTGTCACTTCACTATAATGACAGATGATTTTGGAACCGGATTTTTAACCAGTTTTTAAAGATTTTTCATTCTTCATTCTTAATTTTTGTTGTTTTATTTTTTGTTAGTTAAAATTTAAGAAGCTTCAAAAATTAACAAATATTTCGGTTATTATCTAAGAAAAGGTTTTCATAAACCGAAGAACTCGCCAAAAACCTTCCCAAAACAGAACTAATCTTTAGTCTTTAATTTGTTTGCTGTTTTAATATATTTGATTTGAATTTATTTATATATAATTAATTTATAATTCGTTATACATTTTTGTCAGTTTATTTCAAGTTCTCTTTATCTTTTTTATTTAAATATCGATGGATATCTGGAAAAGTTTCACACTTTCCCACACAGAAGACAACGACAACAACAATATTATGTTAAAAATGCTTTCGATGTATAACAACTTTTTACTCTATTCATCAGAAATTATGTCCCTTAACTTCGACCTTGCAAATCGACTTGAATTCATTCACAAAACCTTTCTTTAATAAATCACATGTAATGACCTTAATATATTTTTTCAAAACTTTGAACCGACACAAATTTTTAGACAAAATATCAATCGAAATAAAAATGTAATTCAACTTATGTTTAGTTTTATTAGCTACCAGGTACCACAGCAGACCACAATTCAAATCTTTTAAATTTCTTTATAAAAGACTTTCATTCAATAAAACACTTTTATTTAAATTCTCTCTTTTCACATATTTTTTATCATTCCTTAAAGAGGTCATTTAAGTAAGTTACCAGAAAGAAAACAAACAAAAAATTCCATCGAAGGTTGTTGAAATTCCGTGTTTTTCAACTGGTTTCTTTCATGGACAAAAATGCATCATAAAAAATACAATAAAAAGAAAAATATTTCTTTATTTATTGACTTTAAGCTTGATCTTAAAATGCAAGCTTAAAATTTCAAGCTTTATTCACGAATCAAAACAAATAAAAGACCAAAGAAAAAAGAAAGAAGAAAAACCTCAAAAATAACCACAGTGAAAAAAACGTCGGATTGACCTTTAAAGTGGGAGTGAGGGGAGGAACTTCTGCTGTTGTTGTTGTTGGTATTGATTTGTGTTAAGTGAAAACTTTCACTTTTGACCATTTCTCGGTCATCTTCTCTGGCGGCTTTTATTAAAATTTATCGTATTTGTTGTTGTGTTCTTCGTTTTTCTCCGTAGTTTTTGCTTAGTCATGTCTGATGATGGTGATGAGTGTTGTTATCTCCGAAAATTGTAATCAACATCCTAAGAATAGTGGTTTTTTTTGTATCATGAACATTTTTTGGAACCACACTGAGTTTTAAAAGAAGCTTGATTTGAAACTCCTATCTTTTTATAACTTTCACTTATAAACGTAGTTGATAATGTTTACAATATTCAATTTTTAATAAAATCTCAAAACTTTAAAGAAAGATCAGGGCGGTGAACGATGAGAACGTGTGTCTATCAGCCAGACACACACACAACAACAACAACATTTTGATGTGTGAACTGTGAAAGGTGAAGATTAATTAAAGTATTCATAAATAGAAAAAACATAGATTAGTTTATAAAAAAATATTACATGTGGTTTATTCCAGTGAAGAGAAAATGGTGCTTCTTTGCTAGATACGAGTAACACACAATAAAAGTAACACAAGAAATGAAAGGTTCAAAGTTGAACGAAAAATCTTTATTGTATAAAAAGTTTCTTTTCCATTTCGTTGAATGAGTATGAAAAACTATGGAAATACGAAAAAGAAAAGTGAAAAGTTATTTAAAGTAGTATAAAGTCTTTCACTAAAAAACTGCCGTATCATCTTCCGAAATTAATTTTGGGTAATAACGAAAGAGAAATAAAAAATACTAAAAAATTCCTTAAAAATTGAGAGTAAAAAGAAAGTGATCATTCTTGTGAAATTAATAACGAAAGTTTCTTTATTAAATCTGGTTCTAAAAAAATAATCATAATGATAATAATAATAATGATAATAATTATAAGAAGTAGTGAAAGAAGAAGAATTCTAGCATTCCTAACTACATATTTTCTAATACTTTCTAAACCAACTTCAGTTGAATTTGGCTATTTATTGTTGTTGCTGTTATTCTTTGTACTCAACTTATATGGTCAAGCCGGAAATTGTGACATTTAAATTCTTCGTTTAGGAATTTAATATCTAGAAGTAAAAAATTTATTTAATGAAGGTTTCTTTTCCGTTTTTTATAACTTACGCATGAATGACAAATGACGTACATTCTAACTACAGTAACTAATATTATTGAAAGATAGTAGTTAAAGTATTACTGTATCCAAATATTGTATGCACTGATATTCTATTATATATTATTTTCTACACAATATTATGTACTATAGCACATTGTATTATAATAACTATCATTCTACACATTTCTAAATTACATTCATATATTTTTCATTCTTACTTTCAGGTTTGTAGATCTTTCTTCAATCCTAGGATTCTTTTATGGATATAGAGTATGTATTACTTTGAGAGGAGAGTTTTAACATTATTTAAATTGCCTCTTTTTTTAATCTTTTAATGGTTTACAGACCTCCTTCATCTTTTAATGGTTTAATAGCAATTATTTTATTAAACTTATAAGGAATTCATTAAAAGAATTAATTAAAAAAATTAATTAATATTAAATGAATAATAATAATAAAGGAAGAAAGAGTACACAGAGAGAAAGAAACTCATTAAAAACGGTTTAAAAAAAGATTAATTAAAAAAATGTTCTTCTCATTCCTTTCAATAAATTAAGAATAAAGAAAACCTTAGCAAAAACCTGCTTAAGTATAAAGCTCACAACAACAACAATATTCATATTAACAACAATAACAACAAGAATAACAGCAATAATAGCAACAACAATATAAACCACCCTATTTTTTGCTCTTTCTTTGAAGTATTGCGAGGTTTCCCTGTATTTTGCTCTATAATTAGATTACATTTTGAGTCCAACAAACAAACGACACACGCACGCAATTTTTTTCACTACCTACTTGAATATTGTATTTTCTGCCTACCCACCAACTGACAGGGAACAACAACCACCTACCTACCAATCTACCTGTCTTTAAAACCCTCTACCATTCAAGAGCCTCGCCGATTACCTTCGAACTGAGGAGATACCATTTTTGTTGTTGCTCCGTGGTTACTTGATTGTTGTTTGTGTTGCTGTTTATTTTTTGCGGCGACTCTTTTCGAACGACTACAAAAGGTCGTTGAACATTCGGCCCGCACTAATAAATAAATAACACGAAATTAAATTAACACAGAATTAAAGAAACAAATACAAGAACTCATGGTATCACCGTCGATCATCGTGGTATATAATCAGTCATGGAAATAAATGAGCCCATATTATTTTTGTTATTTTTTCCTATTTTAATTTTATTTCTTTTGCAAATTCCTTAATTTTATTGGTAAAGCAAAATGGAAGAAATTAACGAATTATTACTATTATCATTATTATTGATATTATTACTATTATTATGCCCCAGTTTTGTAGGGCAGAAAGAAGGTATCTCAAAATTATACACGGCTCACATTAATGCAAAAGTATTTCCTTGTATTTCTACGCAGCTGTCCAAAAATACGAGTGACTGTCACGCCAACGTGACAATAACAAAAACCATGCCCTGTCATTCATCGAAAAAGCGATCAATCAATGAAACTATTTGAATACCTTCATTCTTCATTCGCAGCATGAATCATTCACTCAGTCACTCAGCCACTTCATACAAAAATGTGTGGCAAAAAATGTGTGAAAGACATTCTGTGTGTATTTTTTAGACTCTGTCTTTCTCTCTCGCGCGGTGTTAAAAATATTTACTCTACTCTACAGAAAATAAACAAACAATTGAAGAAAAAAGTTACCGTTATTTATTTATCCTTTGCCAACGACACAATAAATTTGTCATTCCAAGAGTTTTGAGGAGGTTTGTCCGTATTTTTTTTGTTTACTAAAAAAAATCTTCAAGGAGCGGGAGGGTGTGGTTGGTGTTGTTTTCCCAAGAAAACGTACATACATCCTCAAACTACTCGATTCTACGCACTACAGTGAGTAACCCTTCTCATCAGGTGTCAGATTTCCATTTATTACATCAAAGTTTTACAGTTATAATTGGTATTTGCCAAGAATCAGTCATAAGAAAAGAATTATTTTTTTTTTGTTCAGTGTAGGTTGAGTCAAGACTCTTCACACTCTCTTTCATGATAGTTCAAAAGAATTCTATATAAAAAAAAAACAAATCATTCTTTTTTTCATACACAACAAAAGCTTAGCCCTTTTTTGTTGTAGAATTCTTTTGTGGTTTATGGTAAAAGTAGGTCATGACTTCTGTCAGTATATCGAGCCTACTCGGAGTTACGGACGACATACCGAGTGAACCGAATAGAAGAACTTTCTTCTGTCAAAAAAAAACTGACTTTTAACCTTTTGTAACGGTTCTTTTGTACCTCTAATTAAATCCGTGAGTATTTTGATGGGTAGTTTGATGAGTATTTTGACTTTTTCAATGATTTTCTTGAAATTTTCTTTAATCACTTTGACACAGATTTTTTTTTTCTTCCTTAACTTCCAAAAAGTTTCTTTTAATTACTGAGAGAATCGTTGAAGGTAATTTTTAATAAAAGTAATGATGATGATGGTTTCTTTATAAATTGGTCTCTAGATTTAATTACACGAAAACGACTCCGTAATTATTGTTTTTTAATTACAGTTTCCAGTTAAACTCCATCTTCAGGTCCATCAGAAATCAGTTATTTTACTTTTAAGATTTATAACTTTGTTTAATTTATTTTTAGGTTTTGTCTACAATCATAAAATTCTATTGAAATTAAAATATACTCGATTTGATTGGTTCGATTTCGTTCATTTTTTACACATATTGTTGACCATGGGCATAAATAAACTGATGCCAATTTTTATCATCAGACCCGGTATAGTTTTCCAGTTTTATTCACTTTACTAATTAAAAAATATTGCTTGCATTTAATTATGAAGAATGATGAAATATAAATTTAAATGTTGTCTGTTAATCTTTGATTTAATCTTATATTCATGTGCAAATCTATAAACTTAAAACTATAAAGTACATATATACAATACATATCTTTTGTGTCTTATTATTATGTTTAACACCATGTTTTGCATCATAAAATAATAATAGAAAAAGAATCGTTGGCTTTCATTATGCACTTTTTAGTGTACATACTACTTTTATAATCAACTTTTTCTTAGTTCTCTTTAATTATTCTTCTTTAGTTGTTCTTCTTTAGTTATTCTTCTTTCGTTATTCTTTTTACTTAATATTCCTTTCTTATTATTGTTCTTTTATAATATTTTATTTACCTTTTTAACTCTTTTAACGCTCTATTCTTTTCTTTTTTTCTTTCTTTATATCCATGAAAAGAAATTTTCTTTTCTTTTTCTGTTTTTATTTTCCTTTTTACGACTTCTTTTAATTTTATGATTTGCTTTTATTACACCAAGTATTTTGTGTAAGAAGAAAGGGTTAAAATGAGAGAGATAGACAGAGAGATCAAGTTAGAGAGTATCATGTTACTCTTTATGGTCTGGGTTTTATTGAACCACTTGACATCATCTACACTTTAACTTTTTACACGCCTTAAAATTTTAGTTTACCATAAATTTTATATACTCAGATGAAGTTAAAATTTTCATTTTAAGTTTAGCAATATTTAAGAATATTATTTTAAATGAATTAAAGATGAATTTAAATGAAGAGGGAATTTTATCTACAAATTTTACCTAAAAATGTACATATCTAAAAGCTTAAATGAAAATTCTACTGAATAAAGTCTTCAATAACCTAAAAACATCTTCAAAATAAGAAGAAGAATTCTATTATTTATCTTTGTTCTAAAATTTAAAAGAAGAAAACAAAAGATTTCCGATTTACTCACAAACTGATCTAATTTTTATCATTCTTCTTCTTCCGAAAGGCGTAACTAAATGGCTAGTTTTCACAATAGCTCTTTTAACTAAACGATAGGAATTCGAATTCTAAACGATATCCAACAGAGCAAAATTGAGAGATGTCGGGAATATGGTTGTGAAATAATTTTACACCTTAAGGATACACCCTAAGGATACACCTTAAAGATCTTAGACACCTCCTTACTAGTCCTAATTTCGCAGTTTATTTCTATGTAAAGAGTGAAAGAGAGAGAGAAACAGAAAGCGATTGACTAAATGTAACTCACTCAGGTTATAAGGAACACACTCTATAAGGAACAACCTTTTCAGAAATTCATCAGATAGTTTTAATCAGTTTAGTATAGACTCGGGATAGACAGTTTGAAACAGCAAAAAAAAATAGCTTATTTTAACCAAAGATAAGAATGAAGAATGTGTTTAAGCGGATTTCTTTAGACCAGGTACAGGTTAAGTAAAGTCGGAGGTTTAAAGAAACTTCATGAAGTAATCTCTGATGAACAGCAGGAAGTTCGTAAAATAGCGACCCCGACATGAAAGAGAAAAGCCGGCTCAAAAATTAAAGAAAATACTAAAAGGAATCTACTAAAATATATTTGAAAAAAATTTTAATTTAAATTTGAAATAGAAGAAATAAGAAGAAATAGGAAACTGGAATTTTTTTTTTATGGAATGTGGAATTTGAAAAGAAGGATGAAATGTATGAAAAAAATGCTTCATATAAAAATCCTACAAAAAAAATTAGCAAATATTTTAATATATAAAAATAAGAAACTAGCAAAATATAATTAAAAACTTAAAGTAATAATTATAGCTGAAAATATGATCGAAAATACAAAAGAATATCAACTAGATATGAAGTAAAAAAAAAATTGAATTTGAAGTTCTTGTGAGGTCTGAAAGGATTTCACATGAGCCAATACCAGTTCTTTAAGAACATCCATTAAGAACCTACATTAAAACATTTTTAAATAAAATTGAGCAACAGATAAACAAAGAAAAACGTGTCAGTGACAAAGAAACAATATAATGAGACAAAGAAATAACGTAATGTCGAAGATAGAGAGAGAGAGAAAGAGAGAAAAAAGAGGACCCATTAGAGTTTCCGAATCTTAAAGGTTTCATTTGAAACTCACGCCAACTTTTCCAAAAAAAAGGTTCAAAAACAAGTGCGTAAACAAAAAACCAGAAAGAGTGTTTACTTCGGCCTGGCCGAAGTTCATATACCCTACACACGTTTACTTAAAAATTAGGCGTGGCAATTGTCTAATTTGTTTCCTTTTCAATCACAAATAGCCTGTGACGACAGAGAATATTCGTGCCAAATTTGGTGAAAATATCTCTATTCGTTCTCCTGTAATCGAGTTTTATTTAATTAGTGGGCGGACCACGCCCATTTTTGGTAGTCTGTTTTGGTCAAAGACAGTTGATTTGTGAATAAAATTTCAACCTCAAATTCATATTACAAGCTGAGAAATTGAGCTATAAGCATGGATGAATTGATATTCAGTATAAAAAGTAGGCGTGGTAATTATCCGATTTTGCCCATTTTCAATAGCGATGAGTTTCTAGTGATATACAATATTCGTGCAAAGTTTGATGAAGATATATCTATTCGTTCTCTTGTAATCGTGATTTCCACAGACAGACAGACAGACAGACAGACAGACAGACAGACAGACAGACAGACAGACAGACGGACATGGCTAAATCGACTCAGGAGGTCACGCTGATCAAGAATATATATACTTTTCTATACCTGTCACGCCTCCTTTAATGCGTTACAAACGGAAGCAGTAAGTGAATATACCCTATTCACTTCGTGTGTAGGGTATAAAAAGGAAAAAATGTGTTTAAAATGTCACAGTTCACAGTTCACAAAGATCAAAAATTGGATCAATTAAAAGGAAAGTAGAACACCAGAGCTCTGAAGGAGTAAAAACCACATGCAGAGAAAGACGGAGAGGGAAGGAGAGCAGAAAATATTATCTTCTACATACAAAGGGACCATTTTTAAAAGTCACACATGCTGGGTTCTTATTACCAAGTGCTGAATTTTCCGTTCCTCTGATTTTGGAAACCTTTGAAAACTATTTTATGAACTGCTAAAAATCACAGTAGGCATAAAATTTACTCTAATTATAAACAACAACAGGAAGAACAAAAGGAAGAGAGAAAAGACAACAACCTATAAAATAAAACAAAAAAACGCAATGCCCACAGCATTTAATAAGGAAATCGACCTAAAATGAGGGTCAAACGAAGGTCAAATTAAGGTTAACGCATGCTTCAAATCTATAAAAAATATAAAACTAAAATCAAGGTTAGTCAATTAAAACCTTTGAAGCAGCAACTCAAAAGATTCGAATAAAATTTAAAGCAATCCATCCACGCGATAACACGACATCGTAATCACAGGTTCAAAAATTATAACAAAAAGTTAAAAAAACAAAGAAACAAACAAAGAAAACAAACAATGAAAAACAAAAACAAAAAAAAAAACAAACAATGAAAAACAAAAACCAAAAATGAAAAATAAATAACACAAAACAATGAATTCAGACGTACTAATAAAAGGTTTTGAGTGTTTTTTTATTGGATAACAATTGTTTTTTTTTTTCTAATTAAAAAAAATAAGATTTTCATCGAGGGTTTCATTGAAGGTGTGTTTTTTTTTTTTGTTTTCTTTGTTCTCTCTTTTTTTATTTGGAAATTAAAATTAATCGCAAAGTCTACAAAATTTTGCTTTGAAGTAGTTTCAAATGTAATCGTCTATAGGAGAAGAAGAAGCAACAACACAAAAAAGTGCAAACAAGGAACAAAACTAGAGTCGTGCGGTGTCAGTGTCGGTGTCGGCTTCTTCTGTGCCGCGGTACGCAGGATGTTGAGGGTCTGCTTCTTGACTAAATCTACCTGAATGTATATACGTCTCTATCTCTCTCTCTCTCTCTCTCTCTCTCTCTCTCACTCTCACTCTCTCTCTCTCTCTTACACTCAGTGACTTTAAACAAGGTAAAAAGCCAACAGAGGGGTGTACAGAGAAACACAATGAAACACAAGACAGACTAAAAGACAGACAAAAAGGCAAACAGACAGACATGCAGACAGCCGGACAGACAGACAGAAACGCATGAGGGTCTTTGTCTTTGGGCTTAAAAGAGCCACGCACTCTGCTGACCTTAAATAGAAGATTTATAGACCCTTTACAATGTTAGTTTTAGTGTCTTATTTTCGAAGACAAGACTCTTTCTTTGTTTATATGATCTCTTTTATTTTTGGTGTTTTTCTTGGAACAGGTAAAAAAATTGCACAACAAATTTTCTGATGTTGCAAAACCAACTCGTTTATTTCTTGCCTTTTTCTTCTGCTTCTTCTTCTCCTCCTTCCTCTTGGCATCTCAACTTCCATGAATGAAAAATAGAAAAAGAAGAAATACGAAATTTAAAACGCTTCCAAGGAAAACTAAAAAAGTTTCAAGGTTGAAGAAGAAGAAGAGGCTGTTAATAAAATTAATTACCCTCAATTAATAACATTTGTAATATTAATTAATAGCTGTAAAATAAATCAGGCTCTAAAATCAAGCTGTGCCCAGATCAGGTTATATAATATATCTCAAATACACGAATCTTAAAAATGATTGCAGAAAAATTCATAGTTTTAAATGAATGGTTATGGTATGAATATTTTTTATATAAAAAAGATTTCTTTCTAAGGTATTTTAATGAAGAGTTCATAAAAATATTCCAGAATCGTAACAGTAACAGTGATCGTAACAGTGACCATTCTCGGTGTTTATTCACCTCGGTGTTTGTTCACCGTTTCGAGGGTGTACTGTATATGAATCTTAATGGCAGATGTCACATTAGATCTCTTGAGGCCGGTATCACTCACGCTGATTCGTTGTTCCACGTCACATTCCACGAATAAACAAACCTGCGCGACTGAGTCCAACCTCAAGAGGCTTGGTCTGACATGGGCCAATGAATTCAGAGTCCAATTCATATATTTAAAGGTACATCATGATATCATACACATGATCTATCATCATGTACTCTAAAGAAAACTCTAACACAAAACTTTTCTGACTTTTTTCCCTTTTTTCTGTCATTTTTATTATTTTGCCTCTGCACTAAATTCATTAAATTTTCTTCTACACACACTCATCAAACATTATGTAAGGATTAATTAAAGAAAATAACAAGTGTTTTGTTTGCTTTTTATTTTTGTTTGTTTTCATTGCGATTCATTAACTTCATTTTTATTATTTTGCTCACAGTGCAAAAAAGTACGAACTTTATTTTTACGGTTTCAACACTACTTCAACACGTTTGCATAACATTTGACAGCCAACAACAGACGATCTTAAGTCGAATTTTGAACAATCCAAAATGGCGCCTCGTTTCGTACCTTTGCACGAAATGCAAACGAATGCAGAATGCACTCATTTCGACGATATGCTGCCGGCTCGATTTGCATAAAACTATGAATGAGTGAATATTTTTACTATTCATATGCAACAGATTAAAAAAAAATATGTTCACATGCATAGGTTTATGCATTAATAAAAAATATTATATAACAATTGTTATAACAGGCGAGAGAGTGAGAGAGATGCAGAGAATTTCAGAGAGCGAAACAAATGAAAATTACTTCCGTTTGTAGTTTAAGAAAAAACAACTGATGTATTGATTTTCACTATTTTATAAAAAAAGAGTAATAAAAATAAAAACAGCAACAATAATAAAAACAGCAATAATAATAACAATAGCAACAATTGTTAAACAAGCAACAACAATACAAATAACAACAAAGAACCTGGCAAAAATGTGAGAAATGTTGACAATGAAAAAATTATTTCATTCCGCAATTTTATTAGAACGAGTATTTTGTTGTTGTTTTTTAATTAAACTACGTAAGTAAGAAGATATTCGTTAAATAAAGTATTTTTAAAAAAATAAAAATAACCAAAATAATAATAAAGTTATCAAATATCGTAGTTATCGTCGTGGACAATCTTTTTTGGTGACATTAAATTGAAATTTATTTGTGTTCAATGCAAAACGATGGTGGGAAACGTTTAAAGATGCATAATAATTAAGAACAACAACAAAAAACCCACATTTTATAAAATTCATCAAGAATTAATTAAAGAAAGAATAAAAGACAAATAAAAAGTCAAAAAAAAAAAAAAACAATCTTCCAAAACAAAAACAACAATGAAAATAAAGAGGAGAAAAAAAACAATAAAAGAGCAACACAAAAATTACGAAATCGAAACAACTTAAAAATCACGAAAAAGAAACAAAGAAAAATACTCCAATCAAAAGACAGATAAATAAATTATTGTGTGAATGCGTTTTTGGAAATCCTTTTATTTTAATTAATTTTAATTAAATTCAGCAACTGGAATTTAAAACACTACAGATTAAAAAAAAACAAATTGAAAAATGTTAAAACGACGAGTAGAAAAATTCTAAAAACAAGCAAAAAAATTGTCAAATATTTGTTAAAAAGTGTTTGAGAAAAAATAAATTTAAGCAGTCGCAAAAAAAAGATTAGTAAATTCTTTGAAGATTGTCTTTTCTAATGATTTATTATATGTACTTATAAATTTTTGATTATATAATCAAAAAATCTACTAAAGCTTTTAAGATTTTCAATGAAATGCAAAATACTTTGAAACATTTTTTTGCAATGATTTATTATATTTATAAAAATGCATTTATTATATAGTCAAACATTAAATTCCGTAAATTGAAAATATTCGAAAATACAAACATTTATTGTAGATTTTTTTCCTATAATAAAATGTTCCATGAGAATATTTTAAGAATATTCGATAATCAATTGATAGAATTTACTATACAAAAAAGTCAAAAATACATAGAAAAATATTAAATATTATTCTCTTTTAAACGATTCATATCTGAGCTGCTGTTTTTTCAGGCTGCTCTGCATAATTAATTTATTCCCACCTTAAATTATTTTGATCTTCAGTTTTCGTCGGCTTCTTTTCTTCTTCATCTCCTTCTTCCTCTCCTTCTTCTTCTTCTTATTCTTCTGCTTATTCTTCTATTTTTTCTTCAAACACTACTTCAACAACTTATTTCACTCTTTTTTTGTATATTTCTCCTGATTGTTATTTATTTTCATATGTAAAATTTTATTTCCATTTCTGGCTGAACTGAATATTTAATGATTTCATGTTTTCTTTCTCTTCATTGTTAAATCCTTTTCATTGGGTTTTTAATTAGCTTTTTTTCATTTGTAGTTTTTCTTTATCTTATTTAATGATCAATGATTTGAATGATTTTCTTTTTTAACTTTATTTTTGTGGTCTTTAATAAATCTAACTGTTAGTGTGTTGTTGTTGTTTTACTGTTTGTTGTTTTCTCAGACCTCACTTAATTATTTTTGTATCTTTTGTATTTAATTAAAATGAGAAATTGGAAAAAAGTTATCTGTAAATCTTGTTATATAACAATAAATTAAGTCAATTTGTTGCATAGAAAGATTGGATTTTTTTAGAATATCACCATCGTCATCATCATGACTATCATCGTTGTCGTCGCATTAAAAAGAAATTAAGTCCAAAAGAAAGAGGAATCAATAAACATTTATGATTTCATTGATCAAATATTTGTTTAATAACTTAAGATCAATAACAAGAACAAGTTCAGCAAGAATATAACATAATAATAATAATAATAATAACAATAATAAAATGCGTTTTAACATCCAAAGCATTGACTTGAACAAAACATAAATAAACAAAAAACAATAATATTTGCGCTGTAGAAATGCGCCGATGAAATGTCAATGAATAGTAAAATCATTACAATAATAAATAATAATAACAATAATAATATGTAGTAACAAGTGACATCAAATACCAATAAACAAAGACTACAACAAATTACAACAACCAGGGACCAACCGATAAAACAAACAAACAACACAAATACCAGTAAAAAACTGACCGGCAAGATATGTATTCACATACCACACACATCAGCACGGGCCAGGTTCCAGGTCCACTTTACACAGGGCCCAGTTAACATGAAGGACCCTCACATAATGACTGAAAAGCAACATGTTCTCAATTTTATATCCAATTTTATATCTATTTTTTATTAGTTGAGTGGCTGTACGTAGCTCAATAGTATAGGACAAAAGACAGATTTAATACACTCTTTCATCCGAGTGTAGGGAGTGTAAAATACAACATGAGTTCGCCTGAGGTATTAAAACGACGGGCCTAGAAACGGACCTGAAAAATATGATGTTTTAATTGTTTGTTTATTTATCGTGAATCATGCATTCAAGTCAAGCCAATATTTTTATGCGTATTTCTTCTACACACTTGCTGAGGATTGTATATAGCATTTTTTTCGTTCCTTCCCTCGATTCCATTCCATTTCCTTTCCCTGCCTTCATCATTGTTATTAATTTTCATAGACTTCGAGGAGCAAATCGAATACATGCACTCGTAGAATTTGAAACTTTCTTTTATATACGAGGTTCTATGGTAGTTTTTTTATTGTATTTTTTTTCTTGTTCTTTAGCAGTATAATCGTCTGGGGCCTGTCTCTATTTTCACCTACTGGCCTACTGACCCACTTCTTTCCCCGTTCTTGAGAAATGGGATGGTCAAATGGGACTCTAAGCAAGCTTATTAAATATTGATTTATTGATAGAATTTTTTCGATTTCAAATAGCATTTTTATTTCTATTACATCGCTATATTTAATAAATAGATGAAGTTAGTTTAGAAATTGTCTAAAATAGTTTACCCTACAATAGAATAGTGAAGTTTAGTTTATCTACGAGAAGTTTTTTGCGGTAACCAATTTATTCATTCTATTTTTATCGAATCCAACGTAAAAATGTGAAATCATGATTTTTAATTGTTTCTCCTATCTTTCGACCTTAAAAAGAACCGTGTAAAAATCCCATTCAAAAAACACAACTTCATTTCCACGGACCTTGAAAATTTACATGACGAAAAACAAACAACACAACAACAAACAAAAAAAAAAAGAATAAATAAGAGATAATAAAGAAAAGCAACTACTAGTGCTTTACACAAATCATATTTGCTAAAATGCGGGTTTTTTTGCTTACTTGAGATATCTTGTAGATACTCGTGCTTCCGCTGTTTTTATAGATACATACATACATATTTTCATTACTTTAAACTGTAAAGAAAAGAAAATCCAAAAACAGATACAATACTATTTTGAGATTTTAATTTTTTGGCAGAGTTTCAAGTACATTTATAGCGAATTTTTTGGATATTAAGACTCATCGTTTAGGAAAGGAGCTCACTACACTCACTCCTCTCAAATCTGATACTCCTCTAAATCCACCCACTCCTTCCACAACTCTCTCTTCTTTTAGTCCCCACACATCTTTCAATCTCTTTTTCTACGCTCCTTTCCAATGTATAACAACATTAGAAAAATAAACTAAATTTTGGGAGCTAGAATTTTAGGGTTTTGGGACTAACCTTAAACCTTTAACTATACTACCTATAAAAATAACCTTTAACTATATTTTGACCTAAACCGTTCATGAACCTTAAAAAAAAGAGATCAAACTGTCAACGACGAGAGGGAGAGAGAGAGAGAGAGAGAGAGAGAGAGAGAGAAGTCGCATAGAAATGGAATTCGAAAAACTTGCTTATGCTAGATTAACATTCAACAAAAACAACAACAACAATCGTAACGCAACGTTACAAAACCTCTGACTCAAAAATAACACGTTGCAGTCAGTTAGTCGTCGTCGTCGTCATCGTCGTCGCTGTTGTTGAAATTTAATATATGTATTTATTATTAAAACTCAGCATTCAACAGTTTTTGAATCGTCTAGCGTACGATAATTAAATAAATAACTCTATCTATGGTAAATAATTAAATAATAAATCCATTCTTGGCTTCTCTTCTACAAAAGTGAAACATATGAAAATTGTTCTAGCATTGTTTTTACGGATTTTCAGTTTGCCAAGTTTAATGGGTCTACCACGCTTCATTACGGAGTTATGAGCGTTTAAAGTTTTATTATGTTACAAATTGAATTACAAGAAAATTAGACATCGTACGGAAATAATTTATCCATTTTTGGAAAGCTGTTTTTTTTTAATAATTTCTTAACTTATGTTTATAAAATGCATTATTTTACGGTTATTTTCTGCTTTAATTATAATTTTTGTATACGTTATACATATTGAAAGCATGAAATCTTTAACCAAGTTTTTACATTAATTGTTTTACATTTCTTTACATCGCGAGATAGTGATTGAGTGATTTTTTGTAACTTTATTTTCTCTATAAAGGTTAAGTTGTTCACACATTATCTCAAATTTTCTTGCACAACCAAAGACCTTGAATTGTGAAATAAAATTCATCACAAAGGTGATAAACTGCTTTTAACTTTTAAAGATATTATTTTAAAAAGTCAACAGATGATGAAAAAAAAAAACATCAAAAAAATACCTTAGAAACCGTTAACGTCTTTCCACTTCTTAACGTTTTGTCGCTCACTTTTGTTTTTTAACATTTTGACTAAGAATTCGTAATTAGATTTTTCTGACGAAATTTGAATGTCGATCCATTGCTTAAGTATGAACCATTATTCTTATTCTCCTTCTTGTATTTCTTTTCAGATACACTTTCATCTTTCGTTATCATCATCATCATCATCCACAAGATCTCCACAACATGTTCCTGAACCACCTGAACCACTGCTTGAGGTACATCACCTTAAGTGACATTTAAGTGTGGCCTCCCCATCGTCCAGAACACCTGCCAGCGACCTCCTCCCCGCCCCCACACCAACAGCATGTTTGGTCTTCTTAATTCGTCTCAAATTTATGGACTCCAACACGAAACAACACACGAAAAGAGCAACATAACGACAAACACTGCCGCCACGCCCACTTCTTCCGCACACAAGCAACGTCGTTCCTCTTCCAACGTCTCCGACACAACCAAAGAGCAGAGCAAGTTTCTTGCCACTTTAACCACGGCATCGCAAGGCATGAAATCGCCAACGAACTTCATTGAGAAATTCATCAAATCGGAGCTTCTCAACGGTTATGATACTATAAGAAACTACAAGAACTCTCATCAACCGCCGAATAAGACGCACAGCGGTGGGGGGAACGGAAGCCCCCATACCGCGGGTGTCGTCTCCAGCTTCAATTGCTTACATGGTAACTATCGCAGTAGTGTTGAGGGTGAATTTTATGAGCCCATCAATGTCACCGGTGACTACGATCAGCAGCACCAACAACAACAACAGAACAACAAGAAGTCTAGCATGACCATCAAGTGTTCGGCTGATGTAGAATCGACACCAAATCAACATCACCACCAACAAAGTTATCTAAAGTTATCCGATTCAGAAGTCGATCAATCGTCATCCTTGTTAAATTCGAGTGGCGCCAGTTCGGGGGAGTTCAATAGCAGTGATTCGACTTCAACAACAACAACAACCCACACAACAACAGCCAACAATTATAACGGTTTGTTGAAGAAAACACAAAATGGCACCTCGACATTGCCATTGAAGAACCACAACTCAATCAATGGAAATGCTAATGAAATTGTGAGTATTCGATTAGAATTGAAAGAATATATTGTAGTAATAGACGAATATTCCCCAATTCCCGATTCTTCTTCAACACCTTTTCTATACTATACTATACTATACTATACTATACTATACTATACTATACTATACTATACTATACTATACTATACTATACTATACTATACTATACTATACTATACTATACTATACTATACTATACTATACTATACTATTCAATATTATTCAATAATACTATTTTTATATTTGACTTACGTTTATGATATCATACCAAAAAGAAACCTAACCAAAACCAACATTTTTTGTATAATTTATAATTAATCTATTCTATTTGCTTTGACAATCTTAATACTTCTATAACAAATAAGTTATTATTATTATTATTATTATTATTAACTAATGACGCACCACAGATGAAGAGTATAAAAATTGTATTATCACTAATAAATGATAATGAGTAATAAAAACTGAGTGACTGTAAAAGATATCTATGGTAAATACCAAAGTCCGGGTGAAAGAAAAAACGTCTGCAAAACTTAAAAGAACGAAAACAAAAAAAAAAATAAATTGAACACCAATCGTTTATCAATGTATATATATATACAATATATACTGATTTAGTGATAATTTTTTATTAACAGCTAAATGCTAATAAATCAATTTACACATAAATACAAACCTTAAAAACAAATAAAAGAAAAACAAGAACTAAAATAAAGTAAAAACCATAACCAAAGAATGGAAAACAAATGAAGTTGTTGTATATCACTTTTTTTAAAGAACCTTTGGAACTCTTTGTAATTTATTTCGTTGTTGTTGTTGTTGTACCACCGCTTGACTGATAAGTAATCGATATCGTTGTTGTTATTATAATCATCATTATAATCAATATATTTATCAAATGATTTCATTAGCTTTTTATCAGCTGTTCGGTTGTTTCGAAACTTTTTCTTTTAACCTCGAAAGCTTTCTACATTCATTTTGATAACCTTACTTTAGTTATTATTGCTAACCCAAGAATGAATGTTGGTTTAAACGTTTAAATAGGCTCAGTTTGATGAGGTTCTGACAAAGGTTCTAAATAGAATAAAGTGTATTTAATGTTAATTCTCTATTTTCTTCTCTTTTATAGGCTTCCGATAATTCATCCTCTTCTATCTCAACTACAACGAACTCCTCCACATCATCTTCAAATCAAACCTCGACCAAATCGACTGATCTTCAACGATCCTCATCATCATCGAATTCCTCGGTTATCAGAGAGCGCAAGAAATCGAACTCCTTCATGGCGATGTTGACACATCGTAGCTCCCCGGAGACCGCCGCATCCCGATCGAGCACACCGAACACAGCTGCAGCGGGTGCAAGTGATGACGCAGAATCCACCGCCGGTGATCGTTCACAACGTCGCAAACTGATGCACGTGATCTCAAACTACGATCAACAGAACAAACTGTTGCAGCACGAGTTGGCCAAGGAGAAGCGTCGACGCAACGAAGAGTTGGCATGCGTTGTCAAGTCTCTGCTCTGCTTTGAGGGCAAACTGAAAGCGGACATGAAATGCGTGAATCAGCGTCTCATGCAGAAGGATGCCGAAATCTGTCGTCTGGTGCGCCAAAATCGTGCTCTACGCAAGCAGCTACGGAAGATGCGGGACTTCGAGGGCGACAATGCGAAGGACGAAGGTGTCGAAGAAGATGGTGAGACGGATGGAACAGCAGATGCCCTGGCAGTCACGGATGCGGAAGACTGCTTGGTGCCCGAAGCTTTGCAATGCATCAATTGTCGCAAGCAATTTTATGACATTGAATTGAAAGAGAGTTGGACCCAAAGCTGCAAAGATGTCAGTCGAAATAATGGTGAGTAGTGGTGAGGAGATCTTAAGTTTCCTTTACATCCTAACGAATTGTTTTTGTTTTCCCTCCTATGATGGAATAGATGACCACACTACAGAGCATGGTTCTTCGAGTGATGACACCGTCTCATCGTCATTTTACGGAGCGCGTCGCAGCATCCGCTACACCAGCAAGCGCACCACCGGCACCTTTCGGGACTACATGCGCTCCCGTTCCATGCACATCGACGACGACGACGACGATCCGTCGTCACAGCAAGGCAACAACTCCGAAGAGAACAACTCGAGTTCCATAAGTCGCAACAACTCGCATCGGAGCTATGAGAAGATTAACCTGTACTCCCGCACCATCGAACGGATGCATGGCTTGAAGGGCGTCGATGGGGGACAGGAGACGCGGTCGGTTTCACGGGCCAGCAACAAAAGCAACAGCAGCGGCAAGAGTGGCAGCATTAGCAGCAGCAGCAACAGTTCAAAGTCTGCCTCACAAGTCGAGGAAGACGACGGCATCTTTTCACCGACCCAGGATGAAGATTTCGAAGACGACGATCCCGAACAGAACTACGTGGTGACAGCACCACGTCCCAAAGAATTTTCAGAAGCATCGCCGAAACAAGTCTATGAAACTTCGACAGACGACTGGTATGCAAGCGCTTCCGACCAGGAAGAGGCGGCCACGGCACCCAAGACCTATGGCCAGAATGCAATTAACCCTGTCCTCGAGTGCGTCAATCAAATACTGCTGCAGCAGTCGATGGAGGAGCCACTGCGCAAAGGTGATGGTGATAACTCCAGTCCATTACTGCGCAAGTCACTTGAGATCTCAGCCGGATCGGATCACACGATGTCGAATGCGGGTGCACCCAAGACGCCACCCCCTCCATCGCTTTCTCTCAACAATGCTGGTGCGTTGGCGGGTTTGCCGCGTCGCAGTTCATTAAGTGGACGTCGCAGCTCTCGCAGCAACAGTCACTCCAGCGATGGACAGCCTTCGCGAAATGGCACGTTGACTCGCAAGCGCGTTCATTTCTCCACCAAGAATAGCATGGTGCATGTGCCGCGCAACGACGACCTTGAGCACGAAGTTGACGAGAACTCCTCAGCTAACAGAGCCGAATGCCAGTCATCTTCATTGGTCCAATATAATCCCATGAACTACTTTGCAGCGCATCTGAAATCACAAACACCGCATCGTGTTCAGTCAACGCCCGCCACGCCAGCTTCTGTGATATACGGTCCCACCCAACGCGAGGAACAACTGGAACGTCTCGACGCCCTGAACTACGAGAGCATATACAGCAACGAATACGAGCCAATCGGCTCGGAACTCAACTCCTCCAACATCTACGTGGACATGGAGTTGGCCGTGAAGCAGCCGGGAGCGGGTAACGAGGCCAAACAGGTTCCATTACACAAGCTTCCGCCTGCACTACCCCCGAAACCAGCCAACCTCCTGAAATTCAAAAAGTCCCTGCAGCAACTTGACGAAATGCCGGACGAGCATCTGCAGCAGGACGAGTGCGCCGCCTCTACAACGACAGCCTCTGAACCGGACTACTGCTCCATCTCAGAGGTCAACATGGGCGGCATGCGTAGTGTGCAAATCGTCGCAGATGTTCACAAGCCCCCCGAATCCGAACCGGATCTTGATCTCGAGCAGGCGCCAAATGCTGCCAAACTAGAACAACAGGTCTCCACGTCAGTGCGCAATGACGACACCAGCGCCGAAACGAATAAGACTGAAGAAATCGAAGAGATTCTCGCTGATATACCAAAGTTACCGAATGTGGCTGCTATCATAGCGCCGAAACACTCACCCAAATACCGCGCCAACACACAGCCGAACGATCACTACCTGCTGATGTCTCCAAAAGTGGAGACTTCGACTCCCAACAAGGTTAAGGTTACCACTGCCAGCAAACTCTCATTGGGCGAGAGTGGCTCTCTGACGCTGAGTCCTCGGAGTCCCCCCGAATCTGCGATTGCGGCCCGTCAGCATAAACGCAAACATGTACCGAACATTTTGGCCGAGTTAAATAAACGTATTTATAACACCGGGTCTCTTCCACCCAGTTCATCATCCAGCACCGCTATGGCCACGTCCACCTCCCCAAAAGCTCCTCTTTCCAGTCCAAAAAAAGCCCCGTCCTCTTTACTGAACTCGCCAGTCAACTCGCAGAGTTTGCCGCTGCTCCAGGCTGAGTTCGATTGGTACAACCTGGATGCAGAGTATGGTAAATCGCCCTCCTCGCATCATCATTCTACCTCTGTAGCCTCTTCTACACCAGACATCCTCAAAGTCTCCGACAACCTGGGAGGTGGGGTCAGCATGCTTGAGGAGATCCATGAGGATCATGAATCCATTGCCGCTTCGGCAGATGAGTACAATTTGGATGAAGAGTTTTCTTTGACATGTGACCGACCGGATTTGGTACTCGGCGAAGAGCAGGAGCCGATAAGAGAACCACCGAAAGAGGTACCCCAGTTGGATACCACGTTGAGCTCTATTTGTGAAGGTGTAAACTCTCCACACGTTAGCGAAGGGTCACCACAGCCGGCACCAGCGAAGATTCACGCCAAGAAAATGAAGAAGAATCTCGAGAATTTTGAGAAATTCATTGAAGGCTCTGGACTGTGCACGAAAACTTTGCCGAGCAAACGAAAGATTTACTTTGCAGGACCTTTTGTTTAATGGAGGGGCACATGGAGCGATGGAGGAAGACAGAGGAAGAGATGTGACGACACCGATGGATAAAAAGGACATGGACATGGCATTCTACGAGGGAAAACGATAGTGTTTTGAATATTTGGGAATTCAATAAGCGCGCCGAAAGGAGTCTTAAATACGATATCAGCTCCATTTGATTATATTTATTATATTTACGTGAAAATATTATCCTTTCCTGTGTTAAAATATGCAAGTTTCGGGACAACGAATTTCTTTTAAATATGCTGAAGGACGAATTGTTTATTTAATTTAGAGTATTTCCAAAAGTGCTAGTTTCTCAAAATAAATTAATTTTTATTACTAGACACTTTCGAATCCTATTTTTTAAGACAATACAGTTGCTGTAACTATTTTTTTTTTTCTTAACTAATGTGTTCTCGTAACTCATCGTATTGTTTGATTCTAAGCTTGTGTTTTTCTCATTTTTTATATAATTACCAACAAGAACCTAACTGTAGATAATTAAATTATGTATATTTTAGTATGTTTAGTTTTTATTATTATAATATAATTTTTACTTACTTAGATTACGAAAAACAACCGTGCTTATATTCAATGATTGTTATTAAAAAGTGTAGTAAAATTTTTAAGTAGATATTTAATTGAATTGAAGACGAAATTTATTGTATTATTATATTGTATTTTAAAATCATGCAAAACGAACGTTTAAAATCAAATTATATATTTTCGAAACCACAATAAAATAAAATATTACGAAAGGACACAATTCTGTTGTTTTATTAAGTTTAATTTTTTGTTCTTTAATTTGTCAATTCTTCTGGGGAAATTGTATACACTTGGATTGAAAATGGAAGGAGGCAGTGTAGGCTTCACCCAAGCTTTTCATGTCGAATAAACTTCGATCACTCAAAGTATCAGGCGAACTCTCTAGACACGACGGCGCGAATATGTTTGTTGTTGGTTTTTGTAGAATTTTCACAATAGTAAAATTAATTGGTATATTTTTAGGTGTGCCATGTTACTGTGAATCGTAATCATATTTTTGTGGAATACTTTTAGGCTCTTTATTTTAAAGTACAGTGTGGTTTTGTACTGTAGTTCTTTCAACGACTTCTTTCAGTAGTATACGTTTAGGCACTTTTTTATGATTAACTAATAATATTATAATTAATAAATAAATTGGAACTATTTTTAATTTCAGTTTATATTAATTTTTTTATTTATTTTATTCGTTTCGATGAAATTGTTAAATTAAAAATAAATCGATCTCAAAAATCGACCAAAAATGATTGTCAAAAATTTAAGTAAAAATATGAAATATTGAAATAATAAAAATAAAGTAAAGGCAAGTGAAAAAAATAGTTTTATTAGAAAAAATTGTTTTTCTAATTATTCATTATAAATATACTTTGATATCTCTATAAATGATTCCTTTTTGTCCTTTCCTTCCACTTTCTGACTCTATCGATGCAACCCTGGCCATTGCAACAACAACTCTTTGCAAAAATAACAGAGAATATCGAATTCCGGGCTTTAAAAAATATCAAAACTTTAATAATAAACTACCTAATCGAAAAACAGAAAAAACAATTTAAATGTGTAAATTTATTTGTTAAAAATCTAATTTGTTAAAGAAGATTCAGTGTTTTTATATAAATTCTACTACGTTCTCTTGTGTTAAGTTAAAAAAATTATAAATAATAAAAGAAGACTAATACTAGAAGGATAATGAAAAAGTTTGCAAAATACTGCTGAATATTCTGCGTTTATTTTTTATAGGTGAGTATTTCTTTATTTTTTTTAAACTAACGATTTCATTCAAATTCAAAAAGATTATTTAAAAAAATTTAATAAATGAAATTAAAGTAATCAATCAAATAAACTGTGCAGTGAAGTGAAGTGAATTTAAACAATGAAAATGTATGCACACATGTTAAAATAATCCGTTATTTAAACCAATTGTAGCATTGTTGTTGTGGTTACTTCTTTCGGCATCTTTTGCTTCGTAAACAGGGTCCGTTGAACGCGAGTATATTAAACAGAAAATTAAATAGTACACAGTTTTTATTTTTGTTTAAATACCATAGTTTTATTTATATTTAAATTTGAAGCATTACAATAATAATAAATTTTCTTCTTATATGTGCAAAAATACAGCTTTAGTGTAAATCTCTATGAATCTATCTTTAAAAAGCATCTTTTGTTTTCTTTTGTGTATTTTCTTTTTAAAATCGGTTTTCTTAAAATAATAAAAATAAGCATTCATATTAAGTTACTCAAGAATTAAGAAGTTTGTATTACATACTTCAATTTTAACTAAATCACAAGAGCAATAAAAAACATAAAAAAATATCTTCTTAATTGGTTTAATATTATTATAGAAAAAAGTCCTGAGAAAATAGAATTTAATGTATTTTTAAATTAAATACATTATGAAAGTCTAACAAGGAAAAATCACTTTAAAAGGATTTTTTTATAGGTTTATAAAGGTTTTTTTAAAAATATCAAAATTACACCTCTTATTGGAAAACCCTTTATATCAAAAATTAATGATAAAGATTAATAAATATATATAAAACGAAAGAACAGACGAAAGGTGAAGACAAATAAAAAGAATTGTTTTCATTTTCGAGAAATATTTAGGCGAATATTTTGATTATTCTCATATAAAGGAGATCCTTATACAAAACCTTGTAATTTGAAGAGCGACCTGGTTTTTTAAGTGGTCTTCATTTGCAGTTCTCTTTAGAGAGAACATTATTATTATTTAAAAATTGAACTTTTCTGTAATCAGCGTTGTCAGCGTTTATAATAAAATTGAAGCGTTTACATTAATTCAATTAAAAATAAGGTAGTCATAATACACGATATAGTCGATAATAAGAATACTATACAATAATAACTTTTGTGTGCCGACCTTTGAACTTTAGATCTGGACTTTAAGCTAAGAAATCGGATGTATTAATGTTTAACTGAAAAGTAGGCGTGACAGTGGACCGATTTTCTTCAATTTCGATATCAAGGAGCCCTACCTTGCATTATAGAGAGATATCCATGCCGAATATTAGGACGCTTTCACTCGTTCTCCTGTAATCGTGTTTTCCACAGACAGACGAACAGACGACTAAATCGACTAAGATAAAGTATATATTTTCCCATACCTCCCTCGCCTCCTTTAAAACGCTTTTAAAATGGAAGAACAAAGTTAATATTACATCACTTCGAGGTACAAAAATAGTGTCAAAAAGTCTGTGAACATTAAACATAAACTCATTCTATTAAACTTAATTATATGGAAATATTCATATAAATTTAAAGTGTTTACGTGTAACTTCTCGATGTAATACAACATGACACGGAAGGGACTTTTCTTGGTTTTGCATTGCATTCTATTTACTACATATTGAACTATTGTGTGCATATTTGATTTTCTTCTTTTGGTTTTTGGCTATTTAAATATTCTCTATTGCTGTATTATTAGTATCTTAATTTGTTGATGTTTCAAAGGATGGTTTGTAATTCTATATTTAGTTTATTTCATATCTGAATGCTTGCTTTTATGAAATTAAATAAATTTTAATGTAATGAGGTGTTGATTCTAAACTAAAATTAAAGCTAAACAAAATCAATAAAGCAAAAGAATGAGCACTGGATTGTATAAATTAGATGCGGTACTCGATACTTGAATCGCTGCTAGAATCGATACCGGAATTTTGTGTTTTAATAAAAGCCTTTAGACTGCTTTTTAATTCACACGTAACTTTAACAAATTTTATTCTGCTTTTAAATGCTTTAAATATGCTCATTATCATAATTATTTATACTCTTCATGATTTAGTAGTTAATTTTCACAATAATTTAATAAAACTTATAGGAATGCTATTGATTTTACACTAAATAATATACTGAAATCACCATCATAACGTAAAATATTAAAAAAGAAAATAATTTAAAGCACCAGGTGCAGGATTATTAGAAAAATCTTCGACACAGACTAGAAACCAAAAAAGAAACTGCCTAATTAAATGTTTACACGAGCAAAAATGGCCCAATCTTTGATTTTGAAAATTCTTAAATGTTCCTTCCTGCCTTCCACCTTCTTCAATAACACATTCAATACATTCAATACAAGCTCGTCTTCTTCATAATGCGCAGGAACTCGTCCTGACTTACTTCACCGTCGTTGTCCAGGTCAGCTTCATCGATCATCTCGCGCAGCTCTTCGTCCGTCAGTGTTTCGCCCAGTTCGCGTGCGACTCTCTTCAGATTCTTAAACGAGATTTTGCCGGTGTCGTCATCGTCGAAGAGGCGGAATGCCTTGAGTATCTCTTCTTTGGTATCCTTTTCGGCCATCTTCATAGTCATCAATTGTAGAAAGTCGTTGAATGAGATGCGGCCCGTTCCGTCCTTGTCGATTTCCGCAATCATACGTTTGATTTCCTCCTTTTTTGGCTCGAAGCCGAGTGCTCGGATGGCGACTTTCAGTTCCTTAACTTCAATGAAGCCTGTGCAATCGCTGTCGAACAGATCAAAGGCTTCCTTAATATCGGCCTTCTGCTCGTCTGACAGCTCAAACTTGGGACCAGATTTCTTGCGACTCCCTCCTCCAACCTGCGAGCGCTTTGGGTGCGCAATAGTAGACGAAAGAGAAGAGACGCCGCGATGATCCATTTTTCTGTTGTGCAATTTTTATATCAATAACAAAAAACTATAAAAAACAAAGAAATATAAACTCATTTTTGTAAATTACCTTTTTCAGTACTTGCACACCGATTTGTATTTTTTGTCTATAAAAGGACTTGAATGAATTCTTCGATAGGCGTTTTTATTTTGTACGTTTTTCGCTAATTAAGCAGCTTCGATTTTTCTTTTTTCGTTATGCAGTTGACAGCAAATGCTTGGCAGTTTGTTTGTTCGATTAGTTTCGTTTCTGTCTCTCTTTCCAGGTGTTTCGTTTATTTTTTTGAGTATTCACCCCCACAACACAAAACAGCTAGACTGTGAACACTCTTTTTGTACACTCCTTTTTTTATTGGCTTTTCCTTTTCTTTATACGGTTTTTCCTTATCCTTATACGGGTTTTCAGCGCATTTTCTACCGTTTCAAAACAAGCCACGAATTTGAGGTACACTTTGTAAAAAAATAACAGCTGATACTTTTTGACATTCATTTCACATTCTCACTAGTAGATGGCGCCGTATAAAAGACGATGGTTTTTGCGAGTATGTGCAATAAGTTTGCTTCGCTTTCAGGTATGAAAAGAAAAGCTTAATTAAATTAAAGCGTTATTAAATTATTCAAATTTAATTAAATTTAGTTTCAGTATATCAAAAATGCAGTGAAATCTTCATAATTCTTTAAAGTTCAAATTTAAGTTTTACCAACCTGAGAGACAGACCATGATACCAGTCCAGACCATCTGCCAGTCCAAAGTCGAATATTCGATTTCTTCGTCTTCTAAAAATCGTCCTCTTCGCGCTTCTTCTTTGGCTATGAATATTAAACTAATAAATTGTAATGAATCAATAAAAATTTCCCTTAAGATTCACATATCAACCGCATCTTCAGTCATCAGTCGATCCCAAATAAATAATTTAATTGATTTAATTGATCTCTGAACCTGCTAATATTTTAGAGCATGGAAGAAGGCAAAAAAAAGCTCAAAAAAGAAGAAGCCGGCAAGAATGACGAATACAAGAACAACTAAAAAGACGAAAAAAAAAATGAAACAATCACCTGCTCACGAAAGCCGTAAGCGGGATCATAGAATAGCGAGTTACATACGTTGAAAGACGTTAACAAAGAGCATGAAATACGTAAAGAAACAAACCAACGGATTCGCTTCGGTTCGGTATGGTTTGCACTAAATACACCGAAGCAAACCATTATTTCAGCCATTAAAAACCATTTCGTGCAACTTAAATTAAAACTTAAAAACTTCCCAGAAACGGTTGCCTAGCAACAGCACAACGCATCGCACATCGCAGCACAGCAAATGAACGGATCGGATGCGGTGCGGTGCGGTTCACTTCGGTTACCGTGTGGAGCGAAGGAGGTGGAGGACAAGGAAGACTTTTGGACCAAGCCAAATGGCATAACGACGTTGCTGTTCGTTTTTACAATCACATCCTGAAGAGTAATTGGCATAGTATCAGTGTGGAGACGTTCCGGGGAAAGAGGAGGTTCATCTGAAAAGCTTTCATGACACAGAGAGAAAAAGTCGAAAAGTCGTCGATGACGAGATTGTTAAAAAACCCAATAAGATTGATAAGAAATTCGCATAAAGATCCACATTTAATTCTCGCGTAGTTCTATTAAACAAAAGAAACACTCTTTAATTAGTTCATTCATAAAAAACGGGCTTCTAAGAAAAACCCCCAAAACAAAAATTGAAATGTTACTTGAACGTTCCATTGAAGATAACGTCGCTCGTTGTACGTATAAATGGACCCTATCTCTCGCAGGTCGACATGAACTTGACTCTGTATATCGCGCCTCCACGCCATGTTATGCTTTCTTACGTCCGAAGAGAGGGGAAGGGGGCTCGTTGTTGAAAGCCCACTCTCACTATCACTCGAGATAGTAATCGAGTGATACTCGACCTCTCGCTTGCACACTCATTAATAAACCATCTCCATCTGGCGATCATCCATCCGTTCATTCATCCAGCCATCCACTCATCCATCCATTCATCGGAGACGATTACTGAAAACTATTGGAAGCGTAACGCAAAATTATTCCGCATTTCATTCAAAAAAAAAGCAAATCAAAAAAAGAACTCAAGAAACTACAAAAAATGGAGCACGCTTAAATTACGTCGTTCAGAGGTTTCACATCTCTTGGCAAGGGTGATGGTGGAGCAGTGGTGAAGGTGGTGTGAGTCGTCGTCGTGTTCGTCGTCTCTTTACACGGGCAAACAATTAAAACTGCGCGAGTGTCATCAGCTCCAGTCATCAGCCCAGAGACGTCAATTGATTTCAATGCTATGATTCGAACACGTTCGATGGGTTGAGCTCAGGTTCAATTCAATTGGAATGGAATTGAAAAAAAAAACGAAAAAAACCACAAAATAAGAACGGAGACTGACTTCACATAAATCTGAATCTCACACAAATACACACACACTCAGGCACACACTTGTTACATTCACTTGATTAGTTGCTTGAGGAGATTGCAGAAGGGGGCGCGGTTTTCTTAAATATCGGCGAACTTTTCTTGATGTGAGGATCGATCGACAAATGAGGATCGTCATTAAAAATCGCCGTATTCCACTTGGGATTCATCACATAATATAATAAATTATGTACATATGTATGGAAGTACGTATGTGTGTGTGTATGCTAGCAAAGCGTCCCAGTGGGAAATTTAGCCATGACAGGATCCATCCTCTCCCCATAACATTGATTGCAGCTGACATTTACACAGAGTTGTCATAGGCTAGGAATGAATCCCAAGCGGAATTCAATTCATTCTCTCCCCAATAATCCCATCCCATTCCTAGTCCAAACATTACTTGGAGGTTCCTATGGTACACTTTGTAGTTGACGCCGTATAGTGTATCCGGTATAATTATAGTAGTTACTAAAATATCCCATAATTGGCCACAAAGTCTTTCTGGAAGACTCTCATATAGTGGAAGGTCATCTATTCTAATCAATGAATTGGACGAAAGGGGCTCTCGGAGGACAGCCGGAATTACGGACAGGTTGCACGACGAACCTGGTACATGATGTGTCCGAGATAATGAGAAACATTCGGATGCATTGCAAAGATTTCAATTCATTTACCTCTGGGTTTGTACAAGTATTTCATTCATGTAGTTCGAGTAGATTTCATACGTGACGATTTTCTTGATTTTTTTCCTTTGCTGATTCTGCGCAAAATGCAAAGAATCACTTGTTGTAGTTGGCACGAGATCGGGACTGGTGATCGGTCGGGCGGCGATCGGTCGGTCCCCGTCATGACAAGATCACGGCAGACACTTTGGCACAGTCATCAACTGATCGTGCTTGGCTCTGGAACGGATTCCAAGATCGAAAAACAGCTTCAAATCGCGCTAATCGTAGAATTTAAATAAAAACATGAGACGATATATAAAAATATATTTATTAAAAAACGTTAAAAAATAAGAAAAATAAAGAATTTTAAAAGAAAATGAAATTTTATTCTTTTTATGGAATCATCCTTTGAGCAGAAAAAATTATTTGCTAACTTTTCTTTTAAACAAAAGAAAATAAGTGAAAGTGGAAAAAACATCCTTAATTAATTTGGAAATTCCTTAAATTGAAGTCAATTAACAGTTTCGTGTGACGAGCGGAAAGTCACGTACCGCAGAAGTCGATTGATTGATTATATAAGTATTGAGTGGATTGATCAATACGTTGATGAAGTAAGAATAAAGATCGAGTGCTGTGAAAAAAGCTGTGAAGTTGTGATAAAACATCGAAATATGTTTTATAGAATGACAAAATAAAAAAATACATAAGAATTCCATAATAAAATATAAAAAGAAATAAAATACATACTAATTATTGTGTATAAAAATATTAAACGATAAAAACTAAACAGAAACTAAAATATAAATAATGAAAATACTACAATTTTTGTGCAGAAGATAATATTAAAAAAACTACAAAAAGAAAAACCATAAAAAACAAAAACAATAAAAAATTAGTTTGAAATATAATAAAAAAATAATTTTAATAATTTAATAGTTAATAATTTAAAAAAACTATAAAATATTTGAACTAATTTAATATTTAATAACTTAAAAAAAGATGTGGCACTAAAAATTAGCCTATTAATAAAGAAGTTCCTCATTACACGGATTTTCGATTCTTTCAACTCTCGATTATATGAAGTTTTGATTATATGAACTTTTAATTATACGATTTCTCAATTATATAGACTCTCGATTATATGAATTCTCAATTAAATGCTCCAAGTATTGCATAATTTGGATTTATTAAAGGAAGTCACGATTATACATGAAATTTCGATTTAATGGACTTGCAGTTATGAACACTAAATTATATGAACTAATGATAGAAGAGTTCAATATAATCGAAGTTTATTTAATGGAAATGTTTAAAAATAATTAATAAAGGTTAATGAAGTGACTTTTTATTTATATTTCATAGTTAAGAGCAACCATTTTGTTTGTTTGTGTTGTCATTTTGAGTTCGCCAACGTTATTTGAACTCTTTCCCTCTGCGTCTGAAGCAGTTCATTTATTCAAATAATTCATAAAAGATAGGGTTAGGATAATCGAAGTTGTGCTGTAATTAATCTTTGAACTTAGATTTGAGTGTTAATTCTTTCTTTTTTCCATCCATAAAAATTTAGAGAAATAAAGAAAGGAAAAAAAACAAAAGCAAATACTAAAGGAACTCATTAAACGACAGCATTAAATAAATAAATAAAGTTAATTAAAACGTGAGATTGGACCATAATTTTTTTAAATCAAATTGACGACAGCTAAACTAAAAATCAGTTAAGAATAAGAGTGAATCACTTGAATGACAAGAAAAACGATTAAATAAGAGAAACGAAGCTCATTCAGAACAATGTTTGGAGGAAAAAAATAATAAAAAAACGCCACTTTGATAGTAAAAGATTCAACCAGCAGACTTTATACTGAGATTTCTCAGGATTCATTAAAGACTTCGACGTAAAGCAAACAAAATTAGAACCAAACAAACTGAAGCAGCGACCATCAACAACGGCGACAGACACGAATCGCCTGCAACTTTGTATGAGTTGAGGACATGCAACAAAGTAATAAAAGACAACAACAACATCAGGAACTGTGCAACGAATTCGACAACAGCAACAACAACAACAACGTAGTTTCAATTTGATCCTCGGTACTGCTGCGGCCTCTGCACGTGATTACAATGAGCAGATATGCGAATGATACGTAGCATGAACAACGGCAGTGGACAACAACAACAACAGCGACGGTAACAACAACAACAGCGACGATAACAACAAGAATTACTACAATAAATAAAGAATAAACAAAGCAAAAGAACAAAAATTTGGCTAATAAACGTGTGAAGCCAGTCAAATTTCGTAAAATTTGTATGCGCGATCTATTAAACGAACTGTATTTTGGACTAGTGTCACGCTTCGGCCGCAGTTGCATTTTATTGGCTGCTGCAGTCCTTAAGTCCTGACGTTGGTTTTCAGAATTCAAACAGAATCAACCATCATCAGACAACCACCAAAACAGCTAAAAACACAGAGATGAATAGAGGAAAACACAGGCAAAGACCAGAGAAGATCATCGGCCAGAGTAGAGAAACAATGTTGCAAGCGACGACGACGACGGTTTGTTTACTGACAACAGTTGTTCTCATGTTGCTGCCTCGCTCAGCAACAGCTTTCTACAGCAACGTCGGCGCCCATTCGTTGGTCGATAGATCACGACCACGCGAATGCACCAGCATCGATGTACGCAACGGATGCCGCTCGCTGGAGCAAATCTATGGCTGCACTGTGATTAAAGGATTTCTGCTGATCGTCCTGCTGCCTAAAATCAAAAACAAATACAACAACAGTGTCGAAACCTGCGACTACAAAAAGTATCAATTCACACAGCTGAGGTGAGTCAAAGGACGAGAGAGATTAATCAAGTCTCCAGATTATTTGATTGTTTAATTGATGGTTTTTATTCCCACCACAGAGAGATCACCGATTATCTAATATTTTACGATGTCCGCGGCTTAACCACCATTCGTGACATGTTCCCCAGCTTGACTGTGATACGCGGCCGAACACTTTTCCTCAACTACGCTTTGACAGTGTCCCGAATGCCCGATCTGGAGTATGTAAGTTGAAATATGATTTTTGGATCCTGTTAAAAATACACGCATAATCCTTTTTAATCTATGTTAACCTCTCTCTTACTTTCTCTCTTATTTTCTCTACCAGATTGAATTCAAATCACTGGTGGCCATTCAACGTGGACATGTCTACATCGGCTCTTGTCCGAAACTGTGTAATTTAAATAAGGTTTGGACGAAAACTCGGACAAAATTTTCATTCGCCCCATTTTAACATCCATCGAACTTATGCCTTCCATTCCCAACAGGTTAACTGGGATCGTCTAACACTATCGCCCGGTGTAAACCATATCTTCCCCGAATCGAATGTGATCTGTCCACCGACCAACGATTGCAGAGGCTGCGATTCCGGGTACTGCTGGTCGAATTTCGTATGTCAGAAGTTCGAAAATACCAACGTAGCAAACTATGCACAGTGAGTAGAATGTACGGGCGCGTTTACTCCGAGCTCAGTCTAAAATTATTTTTGCTTAGAGGTCTCCATGACTGCAATTCGGAATGCCTGGGAGGTTGCTTTCATAGAAATACCAGCAACGAAGCGTGCGTGGTCTGTCGTGGGCTCACAGATCATGGAGCATGCGTAACGGAGTGCCCAGAAGATAAGTGAGTAAAATACCGGAGAAAAGAAAAGAGAAAGAGAGAGATTAATTATGAATTTGATTCTTATACTCTACACTACTCTACTCTACTCTACTCTACTCTACTCTACTCTTCTCTACTCTACTCTACTCTACTCTACACTACTCTACACTACTCTACTCTACTCTACTCAACTCTACTCTACACTACACTACTCTACTCTACTCTACACTACTCTACTCTGCTCTACTCTACTCTATTCTACTCTACTCTACTCTACTCTACTCTACTCTACTATACTCTACTCTACTGTACTCTATTCTACTCCTAGATACATGTTCAAACCATTTCAACGTTGCTACACGCGTCAAGAATGCATTTACGAAGTGGACTCATATATTCACGACTCTTCTTGCGTTGAGGAGTGTCCATATGGATTCAAACCAGATGTAAGTTTTTCTCGAAATCAACACCGGGACTCAAAAACCAGGTGTAGCTATTCCACGAAATCCAACGATTCCGTTTACTAACTAACAAAGAAAACCCCTCTCAATAGGATTTAGTTTCAGAATGTATTCCGTGTAGAGAGACCGATGACTGCAAGAAGGTGTGTACTCCACACGTGGTGCATAATGGCGCTTTTGTCATCACCTCCCTTGAGGAAGCTGATCTAATAAAGAACTGTCACATACTCAACGGCAGCTTGATCATTGCCATTCGCAGTCTAATCAACGAGCACGATCTGATGCACATTCTAGAGAATGTTCGGGAAATAAGAGGTCACTTGAAGGTCATCAGGTCGCCGAATCTCACATCTTTAAATTTTCTACAAAATGTTCAGAAGATTTCCGGTCATCCGTTAGAATCCAATTTATATGCAATTATAATATACGACAATCCGAACTTGAAAGAGCTCTGGAAGGCGACCCATTCCGAAACCCCGACGGTCGTAGAGAGGGGCAGCATGTACATCCATCTGAACAATAAACTCTGCAATCGTGTTCTGAGAGAATTTCAGGATGCGATCGAACATGATCAGAAGAAGGACTCCGTCCAGACAAGCGATCAGGAGGTGTTGTGTGATCCAGCTAAACTAAAACTAGAGATACAGGTTAGTGTACCTTAAACACCTTAAGGAAAAAGAGAGAGAGAGAGAGACAGAGAGATACGATATACATAGTATATATGAGAGAGAAAGAGCAATTTTAGGAAAACCGACATGGATTTAATATTATATTTACTTTAGGTTCTCTCTCACAAAGCGTTGAAATATACATGGTTAAAAGCGCAAACTTCGGAAGAAATCGAAGTCCTCTACCGACCCGTATTACCGGGTGAAACGTTTACTGAAGAAAGCGAGCTGGATAGCAACGTTTGCTCGAGGTTAGCGAATCCAATCCTCTGCAATAACAGCAGTTAAAGTCTTTTACAGGAAGAAATTTTATCTTACAGAATCAACTGGCAGCGTCGTCTGGTCTTTCGGAGTGAGCTCCAAGATAACGGTACTCATTACAGCTTTGAGATCGGCGCCCTCCAGTCTAACATGCAGTACGCTTGCTTGCTCAAAACTTTTGGGGGCACACACGAACGTGACGCACGATCGCTGTTGAAGATGGTTAGAACGCGTCCGGATAAACCCACTCAACCAACTCTGAAAGTTGTCAAACGCACGGATAGTTCACTAACGATTGAATTCTCGCCCTCTGATAGACATCAACTTCTGGAAACGGTTGACTTTTATCAGTTGGAAGTCTTCGAGCGGGTCGACGATCTGCAGCAGTTGGATCAACGTGACTACTGTAAACAACCAGCGCTGCTCTATCAGGAAGCGACAAGCGCACGCAATGAGGACTACGATGATTGTTGCGAGCGTCAGGAAGAAGAGGCTGTGGATAATCTTTTCATTGAAAACATGCGCTCAGAGTTTGCATGCTCTCTGGACTCCCCCAAAGATTGTATCGACCCAAAAACAGACTCAGCTTCTGCAACCCCTCGCAAAATGGAGACGCCTCTGAAGCGACTACGCTTGGAAAGTAACGAGACCTCGTATACGTTGCATCAGCTGGAACGTTTCCGTCTGTACACATTTCAGCTAAAGGCTTGTAGTTCTGAGGTTGGCTGTGGCTCCTATACGCTGGTGAGCGAACGGACTGCCTACTCTCCAGCCGGGGATAAACTCGAAGACCTCCAGGCTTGCCGCATCACTGTCGATCATGAGTACCACACTCACTTTTCGGAACCGAAGCACCCGAACGGGCAGATTGTCTCGTACGTCATCCATTTCCGTAACTATTTACCAGGCTCGGATACCTTCGAGTCGCACATCATGTGCGTCACACGGTTGCAACATGCCGCGTCCCATTACCGTCACGTCGCCAAACTCAATACGTCTTCCTTCAACGAGGTGGCGGTTCGAGTGCATTCCTTGGCCGGGGATGTTCTCAGTCACTGGATCAACGTGACCGAGTGTTCTGCTGACGGGATGAATGAAGTCAATGTTGATGTGGGCAGCGGCCATGGCATCAACTTGTTCTTCCTCTTCTTCCTGGTGGGTGCGGGCGGAACGGTTCTGTGGATCTGCTACAAGCGTCGTTATTGGCGCCATCTAACCGAATGGGGACATTATTGTTGCTTGCCCTTGCATTGGCGTTCAGTGATCATGCCGGCGATTGACGATCGTGAAATTCTGATTGTCGATCGCTTTGAGACGGTGCGTTTCACCAACAACGCCGAGGATGAAATCAACATTAGAAGAGAGAAAGCCGACATAGGCGACATTAGCATTAGAAGAGAGGATATCGGCAAGAAAGTAGACGTTAGACGATAGAACTCAAGAAACTAACAAGGACAATCATTAAATAAATGCGACACAATAAAAAGAAAGCCTTTTATTTGTTTCAATTTCAGGACAACGAATTGGGGACTACTTTTGAGTCATCCATCAAAATCAATTCAGAGTGATTCAGCTTGGGTTTTAGTATTCAAGCTACAAACATGGCATTAAAGCCCAGTTCCCTGATCTTTTTGTTGGATCCTCCGAAATAGTTGATGAATATTCTATAGTGTTTAAATTTTAGATAAAAATAAGTAATATATTTGTTATTTTATAAAATACATTTTATTGAGTCTTCTCTTTACCTTATCAAAAAACAAAGGTACTTAGAATGTGTAATTTTAGATAGCTGTGTAACTTAAATTATATTAAATAGACTTAATTCAGTAGTAAAATAATAAAACAAAATAATTTAATAAATAACTCAAAGCAGATGAAAGATACATATAGGATATATGTACCTATAATAGTATGTAAAATGATAATAAGACATACGAGACACATCTCTCTTTCCTCTTCTTCCCTTCTGATTGGGAGTACAATCGCCCGTCCTACTCTGGTGGTGTATTATCGTGAATCCAATCGGAAAAGTGAGCCACCGACGTATACACACTGGGTATACGTAAACCTCCACAATTATCCGAGCCGAAGGACATGATTCCAATCTACAATAAACAAGGATTAATACAACATTAAATAAATATAAGAATTATTATTAATCAATGACATTTCATTCGTTTATACATATCAATATACAATATTTACCTGTGAATAGACACCATTCTCCTGTATGAAGAGGGGAGCTCCACCGAAACCCTGACAGACATCTTTACCCTCACCGCCGGCACACATCCACTGCCCTTCGATGGAATTCGGTGACTCCAAAGCGCCGGTGGTGCCATAATTCCGTAAACACAGATCCCAGCTCGTCAGCGGTACGTCCAAGTGTGACATTTCCGGTTGACGCGAACTTGTTGTGGACATCTTCCCCCAACCAGCGATGGTGGCTCGTTTTCCGACCACGAGATTTGTGCGAGTTTTTAGCAAACAGATCGGCTGTGTGGCCACTGAAACGAGTGATTCGGGTGTCATTATTGAAGTAAAATGATATAATTTTTTTGATTATCTTGAAATGGAATGAAAAAGTCTCTGCTTTTGTCCCTAAACTCATCCTCCCTTTCATCCTCGTCATCTTCATCCTCATCCGCATACTTATCAAGATGATTTTTCAGTAACATTCAAATAATATTCATCACTATCATAATAACCATCATCATCGGCATCCTCAACTTCACCTTAACATTCACCATCACCTCAACGTCATTCAATCTTATCAACATCATCATTATCACCGGCATCATCATTGATTGGAATAGTAGTACAGGTAGAAGAGGTAAAAAAAAAAACAATTACAATACGTCAGAAGAATCGTCGACGAACGCGCTTCGGGCTTCCATCTTCGCCGCCGCCATAAACACCTCATAACTTGACGCATAACGTGACATCGTTGTTAACCCGGTGTTAAAATAACCTGTTGCGGCACCTCAACAAATCGACTTGATGTTGCCGACCAGCACAACACTAACAATGGACCTGGCAACAGCATCCACAACCATCGTCCACTGCATCAGCGTATCAGCTATCTTTGAATTTTTTCTCAGCTGCGGCTGGAACAACGTGTTGCCCGAAGGATGCAGCAGCAATAACTGTTGCTGCCCCTCCCCTTTAACGACGCTGATGCGACGTGCCATGTCTTCATTTCATATCTGCTCGCATGTGTCTGCTCTTACTGTGTTGTTGTTATTGTTGTTGTTGTTGTTGTTAATAAAGCTTGACTGAATTGCAAGTTTATTACAATAACAGCGTAGCCATTTATTGATGGTGTTAAATTGCTGCTGCTGCTGGTGCTACTGTGGCTGCGTTGTTGCTATTGTTGTTGCTGTTGTTGTTGTTGTGTCTTTATTGTGCCTTTTTATTCTTTCTTCTTTTATTTCCTTTTGCAGATTTTGGTTATATTTTTTAACTACTTTTTAATTTATCACGTTTCACCTTGTTTTGAAAAAGCATCCGTTATTTTGGGTGGCTCTGTTTTCTGATTTAATTTGAGGTATTTTTAATGAATCTGACAGCTGTCAATCTATCTCTCTCTCTCTCTTTCTCATCCTCCCTCTCTCTCCCCTTCACTATCCCTGGCTGATTGATGTTTAATTTGATTATTATCAGATCTTTATTCGTTTTTTTCTTTTCTTAATCATAAACGAACTTAACCAAATTTTACCTTCCTTAAATGTACCCTTTTTTTAACTGTACACTTGACTAAGTTAAATTAAAATTAATTTCAGTTCAATAATTAAACCCATGTTTTAGAAACTGGAATCTGAAATTGAGAATCTCTACTTAACTCATGTCATGTCATGTCTCATGTTTTGAAAATGTTATTATATTTTAATAAAATAAAATTATAGAAAAATGAAAATTAAATTCAGTTTTTTTTTCCTTTTTGTTGTTATTGTACTCTCACCTGAATAATTGAGAGGTGTTTTCAGCACCAACAAAGCGATATCGTGATGATACTGTCCCTGCTTATAATCGGGGTGCACGATGACGTGACTGATCGCATGGTTGACCGAACGGGGTGCACAAAAGCCGGTGTTGGCACAATCGGGATCGGTGGATGTGTCATATTCACCAACGCGTACCGATGAACTGTTGTAAAGGAACCGAAAACCGTGAGATTGAAAATATAAGGAGGAAATTATAATAGCAATAATAATGATATGAAAATAATAATAATAATTCAAGTATTAATAGTTAAAGTAGTGACATAAAAATAATATAATAAATGAAGAATTGGGAATTCCGCCCCCCCCCCCTCTCCCGGGAATTTCAGGAAGAGGGGGGAAGGAACATACTTACAGACGATGCCCCTCTGCTTTCGCCAACGCACAGTGAGCAGCTGTTAAAATCACACGTCGTGCGATCACGGAGCCAGCGCAAGGGTAGGCAAAGGCTCCCGTATTGATATCTATAAAAGAATAAATAAATTCAAATTTCAACCGACTTTAACTCATCTCAGCCCACTAAAATCCATCGCAATTTACTTACGTTTGAAACCGACACGCGCTACAAAAGGATATGTTCCAAGGCCGCGATAGAAATGCCCCTGAACGAGTGACTTGCCGCATACTTGATTCTTTTCCAACGGACTGCTGGGACAACAAACGTAGGGTATCTCTTCGCTGCCGCCGCCGCAGAAAAGCGACTTATCGCCGTAGTAGCACATTTTGGCCACTTCGTAAATCATCGCCGTACAATCGTGCAGCGGTGTACATTCGGTACCCACCGAACACTCGGTGGCAACATCGTAATACGAACGCAACTGCATCGATGTTAGCCCCGGCTTAGGTCCATCTTTAATAGAGGAGGTACGAGGTTGAGAAAAGGTTCCGGAAACAACGATGTTTTCTAAAGGATATAAAAAATAAACAAGACAAAATGAAGAAAACGAAAGGAAAGGAAGACAAAAAGAAAAGAAAAAAGAAGAAAATAAAACCAGAAAAAAAAACAAAGATGAAAAGAAGAAAAGAAAAACAAAATAAACCTCGATTCTTAACCCACTTTTAATTGCAGTTTAGAGAAATTTCAATTGTCCAACAGATTGAACGAGATAAACGAATAAATTTTTTATACGGTTTGTTATACAGTTGTTTTTGTAATTACCCGAAAAGAGTACGAAGTTAAAAAGTATATAAAAGAGTGCACGTTTAATTTTTCACAAGTTTTAAAAACACTTACCAAACTTTCCGATTTCACAATTGCTAAATTTTAAGAAAAGTCCCAACAAAAAAATAACAAATAATGAATTTGTCCAGAAACTCTTCGGATAGAAATGTCTAAAGTAAAACATAATTTTGCCAGAGAAACCAAACGACAAACGCAGATGATATTTTAAAAGTATTTTCTTATTTATTTACTTTTATTTATATTTTTATATTTATTATTATTTATTTATTTATGTTATGTGTATGTGCTTATTTTTAATTATTTATTTTTAGATATTATTTTTATTTTATTATAAAATTGGAATACAAATAGTTATTGTCTATTGTTTTTAAAACAATTAATTTTTACTATTTTCGCACAATTGTATTTGCCTTTCTTTTTTAATTTATGTACATATATTGTTGTATATAATTTATATATCTAGAACAAAATAAATATTTTATTTTATTTTTCCTCTTTTTAGTTTATTTTTACTTTTTAGATTCCTTTTTATCTTCCTTTTTTTAGTGTAAATCTCTTTTAGTTTATTTTTTCTCTTTTTACTTTATTTTTATTTTTTAATTTCCTTTTCCTATTTTAGTTTATTTTTCTTACTTTACACTTTTGTTTTTTTTTTCAATAATAATAAAACAGGATCAATTTCGCGTATATGAATAAATGAATAAACGAACCGGCATCAACGACTTCAGCTGACAAACTGTGGTGACAAATTAATGATGAGCACGAAAAATTAGAATTCATTCAAAATTAATTCATGCGGTCAGTAGTGAATGTTGTTAAGTTATGGCTTTGAAGTGGAGTAAAGCGACTTCTCTTCTAACAAAGTATGTACATTGTTGGAGCAGTGACGGGGCAGAGACAGGGGAAGGGGAGAAAAAGACCATGAATGAATGATTTTGGCAAAAGCAGTCACTGCAACACTGTCAACAACACAGGCAAACGCATACATAAATCAGATCGAGACTCATAAAATAGAGCCAAAAACAGTGGCAGAAACGGTGCAACGGTACAGACAATGGCTTAAATCCGTGGAATTGGCTGTCAACGGGAGAGTTAAAGCCATAAGTACAGCCAAATAGAAGAGGTAAATAAAAACAGAAGTTCTGCAATTAAATAACATACCATATGTAAACATATAGTAAATCATATTTAAACCATATTATAAATGATATTTTTATAAAGCTGTTAATGCTTTTGTATTTTAATGTATTTGTATTTGTTCCTGTTTATTTACTAACATAGTTTTTATAGTTTTCATAGTTTTGACTTTATTATACCCTATTATACCATATTATACCCTAATAACGCCCTATATTATTATTATAAACTATTATACCATATTATAACCTCTTATACCTTATATATACCCTATTATAACCTACAAGGATATTATTATAATCACTTTATTCCTCCTGTTGTAACGCATTCAAGGAGGCTTGGTAGGATATAGGAGACTATATACCCACATTCTTGTATATTCTTGATCAGCGTCATGTCCTGAGTTGATTCAGCACTGTCCCTCCGTCTGTATGTCCGTTTGTCTGTCCACCTCTCTGTGAAAGTCACGATTACAGGAGAACGAGTAGAATCATGGCTATAAAATTTGAAACGAATATTCGTTTGTTTTGTTTTTCTTTTATTATTTTGCTATTCTTGTTGTTGCTTTATGATCTTGTTTTTAATTTTCGCAATTTAGAAGACGATTCATTTAAATTTTAAAAGCATTCAGTTTAGAACCTTAACTCTTTCTCTTTGAGAAACTTCTTGCTGTCTTCTTCTGTTGTACCCTGTTGTACTCTTTCACATGACTTCTCTTTCTTTACCTCATTACACAACACAATAAGAAAGTAGCTTGTTCTTGTTGTTGTTGCTTCCGTAATCACTTCAATTGAAAAACCGTTTCAAACCTTATTTTTTAATAGCTCCAAATTTTGATTTTCAAATGAATTTTTTTTAATGCTTCAGTAAGTATATTTTTTTAAATTCATTGCGTATACATTTTGAAAAACCAACCAAATCGTTTATTTACTTTATTCACGAGCTACTGATTTTCATCTCACTTTCGAATGATTGCTTCGCTTTTGTATTTACTGTCATCATTTAATTGCGTTTAATTTCGTTTTCACTTTTATGTAATTTTTTGTAGGCTTTTTTAAATGTGTGTCTCTTTAAACGAACTCATTTAACGCACTTTTACGACAAAAATTTGTACAGTGAAAACATTTAGAACGATAAAAAACGACAGAAATAAATAAAATCACAAGGAAAATAAAAAAATAATTGATGGAACGTGTAGATCATATAAAATAACAAATAAAGTTGTTTGAAAAATTAGATTCCTGAACATTTTTCATTGTCTTTTATAACCAAGAAAATGAAACTTTTTCCAAGAAAGGAAAAAATTCCTCACTTTCACCTTTAAAAACACTTGCTATTAGAAAATAGTGTGATATATTTATTATATTTCATCTTCCTGAAATATTTACATCTTTAGTATTCCTCTAACATTCTCTGAAATAATAATTTTTATATAAATTTCGGATTAAAAAACACAAATTAAAGGAAAAACTGAACCAATGATTCTACATCCTGGACGCACGTGATCACTGGTCTCCCTCCCTCCCTCGTCCGTTGACCTTCGATTATTACGTAAAGTTCAAAAGAAAAAAAAATTAAAATAAAAGAAGGAAAAGTAAAAAAATGAACGAAAAAAACTATAAATAACAAAATTACATTTTTATAAAACATGTAAAAATTAAATAAAATCTATTCATATTTAAAATTTGTAACGGTTCAGTGATTCCACGATAAACACGCAATCATCAAATTGAAGCACATTATAAACAAAATAAAAATATTTAAAGAAAAACAGAAATAATCTAATATATGGACATGATACAGTCAGGGTCTACATTGTATTTACATATTTAGATATTGACATATTGAGAGATGAACATATTGACAAATGTTTATCAATATATGTACTTATATTATATTGTGGATTATGTTTATATTATGGATTGCATAAAATATCATTCAATTATATTTGAGAATTATTGCACTGAGTGGAGGAAAAAAGGAAACAAGAGAGAGAGAAAAACAAACAAATCCCGGTTTTACGCTGGTGCATCACAAATGATTCGAACATAATCGTTGCTTTGGTAACAATTCTCTGTGATTATAGTATAAATATACGTATGTAAATATACGAGTATACAGTATACATATTATATGATTATATGTATGGTATGGTATGGTACACTATGTATGGTACACCATCTGTATAAAATGTGACAAATTTTTCCTAATCTGATGCAAGAAATGAACAATGAATGAATGCAAGGTAATGCATCAAACAACCAAATGCGGAAAAAGTAAACTTTGTCAAATGGAAAACTTTATTATCTAAACAAAATAATGATTTAGCGCAAAATACAGTTACAGTTAACTGTATGTACAAAAAACCACCACTAAATTAAACTATTAACGAACAGACTTCCGTATAATTCGGTAACTTTGATCAATTTCAAGTTACGAGTAGATAAGTTAAAAAAATAAGGTGAAATATTAATCATAATTAAAGACTTCAAAGTAAGTCTCTTTCCAGTTTTTACTTCTGTTTTAATTTCCAATCCCTCTCCTTCAACCCAAATCGTCACGAAGATTTTGAATCAAAAGCGAATCGCCACGAAGATTTCGAATCAACAAAACAATCGCAAAAAGGCTCGAGTTTTCGAGTTTTAATCGTTCAACACGAGCTTCAATCGTTTAATACGAGCTTCAATCGTTTAATACTACTCGAGCTACTCGTTCAATAGAAGCATGCCACTATTGTAGGAATCAGCATTGCTGTGGTTTCTGTTGGTGGATATTTGAATTGAATGATCCTGTACACATCCATTCTTTTCACCATCCGAAATAATTTAGAAGCGCTGAATTTGCACTAGCGACGGAATAGCGACAGCGTCAGCAATAGAGTTAATTGTGCCCATAAGGGATTTAGAATAAAAGAATCGTAAATAAATTTTTGTCACAATTTAATATTAAATAAAGAAGGTGCATAGTACCGAACAAAATATTTTTTTTTTGGTAAAAAGAGCTCTCTAAAAAGTAACTTATATATACCATATATGATGCTGCTGTTGTTGGAAAAATACATAGAATAAAATAACAATATTTTTAGAAAATATTAATAAACAGTATAAAGAATTTTGCTAAATCCAGAAATGATTTCTAGAAAAGTATTTTTCTTTTTTATATGGATTATTTTGTAGATTAATGGATTATAATTTCTAGAAATGATTTCTTTACAGAAGATTGAAATATTATTAAATATCAATAGATAGAAATATTAGATAATCACTCGTGCAAAATTTTTTTGCCGGTTAATAAGTTGAAATGTTAAATTTTAAAAATTCATCACATCTGTACATCAAGTGGCATAACTGAAGCGTTTTGAGATACTATTTGTTATATATATCAATACTATTAAATCTAACAAAGCTTTCATTTAGAATTTTTTAACGTAAAACAAAAAAATATTACATACAGAAAAATCTCTGTGCGACAATAAAAAAAAAATAAGCGACATTCAATTTTTACATCTTTAAAAAATGGCAAATTTGAAATGCTTCGGAACTATTAGTTTACAAATAAAACATTCAAAAGCCTTTTTGTCATTATAATCAGGTTAATAAAATATATCATATATTATAAAGGGTGAGCCATCAGCTACTTTGTTTTTGAATTAATGAATTCAATTTAAATGAATTATTTAATTACTTAATTCAAAATAAAGAAACCAGCTGTGGTCCACCCTATATATATCTATGTATATATTATATCATGTATTATATACATATATATATTGGCTGGCATATTTTAGTCCGCAGATAATTTTGGGGAAATATTTTTGACACTTAAATATTGCTTCGCACAAAATTTAAATGAATTTTTGAGTCGTAAAACAAAAAATTTTAAAAACTCACTAAATTTTTCCCTATTCAATTTCTGCTTACTTACGGTTAAATTTTGTGATGGTTTTTTTTAGATACTTAAAGAAACTTTCTTTAGAGTTTAGAGAACAATCGAGAGATGAGAAATCCAAACCTCGTTCTCACACAGAAAAATATAAAATTAAACTTAATTTTATAAAATAGACAACCAATAATTAACAAAATCACTAAAATAATCTTCAATAAACTAGAGTTTAAATAAATATTATTTCTTTAAAACTATTTACGAAGTTCTAAAATTCTTGTGCGCGGCGTCTCGTGCAGCAACATTTCCGAGTAATCTCATCGTTGTCCTCATCGTTGTCCTCACCGTCATCATCACCGTCATTTACTAACCAGCCTTTTGTGTCTGCTTGGAACGCTCCAGGGCTGCGAATGCTTCGATTTCTTTGATTTCCTTCTCTTTGTTGCGTCGCTCGTATTCCAGACGATGCGAAATAATACGCTCCACAATACGCTCTGTGGTCATCGTGTTGCCCGAATCGATGAGCACAAAGATGCCTTTCGTTTTCGGGATTGCATACGGATCAATGTTGCCATCCTCCAGGGCGATAGGCGTCTGACCATGACACACAACATCCACCTTGAAATGCTCCAGCAAATCTTCAGTGACGCAGTATGGGGCCCCAATTACCACTTCATTAACGTACTAATAAAATGAGATTGCATTTGAATTGATTAGAAACGGATAGAAAATTTCATTCGCAGAGAAGCGAAGGAACTTCTCGGAACCATACTCACTTTACAAGCCAACACACTGAGGACGCGTTCGTGCAAATTCATTATCGGATAGTTGCTGCCTTTGTATGAATTCACAACGGGATCCGTGTGGAGGCCAACAATCAGAAAGTCACCGTGTTCCTTGGCCTTCTCCAGGAAGTCCAGGTGACCCACATGAAAGAGATCAAAAGCGCCAGCAACATAAACCTGTAAATGTGGAAAAATATATTTAAAACATTAGTGTGTTAAGATTAGCAGTCAAATTGATTGAAACCTACAATTTTATCGCCCGGTTTCGGCGCCTTTCCATCACTGAATTGTATGATTTTCTGAGTGGTAGGCAAAAATTGACTGCAGCCGGTCCAGGGACTTTTGGCCAACGAATCTTGTCCCATATTTGATGAACCTGATAATTTGAATATTTTCAAGTGAATTTTCATTAAAACATTATTTATCAAAGCTGTTTTTTTTTTTGTAAAAAATAAATTCGATTCGTTAAGATTCGTGCACATTTTTTTTTGTTTGGATTGCATAGTTTTAGGCGGATTTTTGAAATTATTGTTGATGTCGGATTGGTTTTTGGAGATTTGATTGCGAGAGCGAGCGATATTTTGCATTATACAGATTTTAGCAGATATTTAGACAAACATGGAAGAGAAAAAGAGAGAGATATATAAAAGAAAAGGAAAACAAATTAGGAACAAAAAGGGTAACGAAGAACAAATAAATTAATACAAACTTAAAACAATAACAACAAACAACTACAAAGGAAACAGAGGAATGAGAAACAACAAACTAACGAAACTATTTTTAAAAACAGGAAGGATTTATTTAAAAAAATAAAGAAGAAGGCGTTTTAAAGACGGACTAACGAACAGCCAAATAAATGAAATTTTTGAGGCACAATCTAAAGCGGAAATAACAATAACAGCAACAAAAATATTTATTTATACTATGCCAAAACTCAGTTCAACTCAATTTAACACAATATCAACACAATAATTCAGCAGAAACGTTAATACAATTCAAATTCTATTTAATTTATGTTCTATTTAATTTCATTTCTATTCTATTGAAGTTCTATATATATAGGATACTATTTATTTATTTATTTCCATTCCATACTCGTACTTATTGCTTTGGTTCGTAGATTCAATCAAATTATTTATAACATTTTTAGATTTTAGCGAGCCGCATGCAAATTTAAATTAAAATAAGTGTATAATTTTAGTTATCGTCGATTTAATTTTAAGGTTTCTTTAAACGTTTTTACGTTTTACTTTAGGAATATCGTAATCATGTAAATGGAAATAGAAATGTAAATGCAAAAGCAAATAATTGTATTTAAAGCAACGTGGAAGGAAAAAATTAAAACTGTCTACTGTTTATTTAAGCTTTTTTCTGTTACTTCAATGAAAGCGCTGAAGGCGACATACTGGAGGACGCTTAACTCACCTTCTTTTTCGATTGCATACTCAGCAGAACCTTGATGGAAGTGATTCTTTGTCAGCAGAAGCATTCGACCGACCAGGTCTGTGGTCGAGACACCAGCAGTGCGCTTTACTTCCCTGCAAAGACGATAAAAAACAAATCATAAGCAAGAATTAACTAATCAAGTACAAATGTTGAAAAGTCTTGCAAAAAAACTCCGCAAAAAAGCATAAGAAAACAATTTAAATAAACATAATATATACATTTTAATATCCATTACTTTTATATGTTTTTATATTTGATGTTTTAGTTCATATTTTTAATAATATTTAAGGATCATTTATAAGCTTTACTAAAACTAACACTTATTATAAAATGAGTATAAGTAGTTATTAATTGAAATTTCTTGCGCTTAAAAAGTTCTTTAAAAAAATATTTATTATTCTTTGTTAATAAAATAATAAAACACAAATGAATAAAACCCGCAAACGAGATAAAAACCCAAATAAAAAATACAAAATTCTTGTGCTAAAAACCTAACTTTTATCTAAAAACAAGTTTCTTTTTAATGGAAGCTTAGAATGGAAACATTATAAATTTTTACTGATTAAAAGAATGAACCATTTCTTTATTCTATTAAACACTGAATAAAAGGAAAAGAAAGAACTCTCAAAAAGAAAGAAAGATAAAGAATTATAAAGAATTTATTTAACCATGTTCTTTATACTCACTTATAACGATTTGCAGACTTTACCAAATGATATGTATCCACACCTTCAGCTGTCATTGTTATGTCATCTAAGATATCGCATTAAAAAGAAATACATTAAAAAATATGATATGTTTTATTAAAAACATTTCACAAAATTGAATCCAGGATTTCTACCAACTCTACTAACCTCCATGTACACAAAAATCACAATTGTGCTCGTCGAGTACCTCCAAAGTGGTTACATAAGGTGCTCCCAACACCACTTCATCGACCCATTTAATACCTTTGACCATTTTGAGGCGTTCATCCTGAGTGAAGACTGGAGGTCCTTTGTGCTTAGCGATTTCCTCATCCGTATGAATGCCAACGATTACTTTATCACCAAGAGCCTTGGCTTGTCTCAAAGAGTTGGCATGACCGAAGTGTACCATATCGTAGCTGGTGAGGGCGAAAAGTACATAAGAAAAAAGAAAAAAGAATAAAAAAGTGAAAATAAATACTGTTACTGTTAATTAATGCTATAAAACAATTTAAAAAACCATTGATTTGTTTTTATCAAATTTTATTGATGTACAACTTTTTAATGAAGAACCAAATTTGTTGAAATTGATTTTCAATGTTCGCTCCACGCCTCCCTCCTCCTACTTCAAGTCTGATGTGAGATGCCGGGATATCTTTGATGTTGTTATCACTGTTATCACATCATATAACATCACATCACATGTCGTTATTGACATTGAATTTTATTATTACTTTTTGTTAAGTGTTTTAATACGATCACTTAATTAATTATACGATTATTAATTAACAAAGTGAATATATGGTACCTTTCCAAAGTGTAATTCTTTAAAATCAATGACGATGTTACTGTTATTTTTAATTTCAATTTGATACATTATTTTATTTCTGCAGAAAAGCCTGTGAATGATGTAATCAATTGAATTCACTTGGAACGAATGTGAATAATGATGACCTTTTGATCTTTGAAAACGTACGATATTCTCTGAGTTCTTTTTTGTTTCTATTTTCTTTGTTCTTTGGTTTCCATAAAATTTCCAGAGAAAGGCACGTTCTTTGTTCTAAATTAAAAGCTATACAAATGTTGGAAGGATGGGAGGGGAAAGGGGGTGGGGAGGAAGACACGTGTTTGTTTAAAAGTTATCGCTCGGCGTGCTGAAATTCTATAATTATGTATGTTTAATAATAAATAAAAACCATATTGTCTATCGTTAAAGTAAAAATAAATATCAAACCTTAATAAAAAAAATAACTGATGGTAGAAAATTGCTATAGATTTGCTTTTATTATGAACTTTTATTATTATACTTTATTTTCTGCATTATTTTGTATACATTAAAAAAAAATGTGGACACAAAAAGAAGTCAAACAAGAGTCATTCGCAAAATAGAGTGAAAAGAAGAAATCAAGTGATGATCTTCCACGAGGTAGCAAACTGGTTTGTTTGTTATTCAAGGATACATTCACAATAGTAGAAATAAAAAGAAGACAAAAAATTCACCATCAGCTGTTATAATTTCAACTCCATTTCGAGAAGAATTCGATTGATTCTGAGAAAAATCGACTCATCTGCTATACTATGAAAGTGTACAAGACAGAGAGAGGGAGAGAAAAACACTTACAATAGACAATGGATAAAAAATTATCATAAATTTTATATTAAAAACAAAAAAAAAATAAACAATAAAAATTTTTTATAAAAAATTAGAATAATTAGAATATACATATATATAATAAATAAATTGTGCTAAAATTTATGAACACGATACACAAACACCATAAAAACTGCAAAACACTTACTCACTGTATATAAAAGGTAAGGAAGAATGGGGAAAGGAAAGGGGATTGAGTTTGGGAGGAATAAATAAATAAATAAAAACTACTTATTTTCCTATTGTACAATATATATTATACATAAATATCGTATGTTCGTATATTATAATTCATAGTATAATTTATAGTTCAAGTATCGTGTTTATAATTGATGATTAAATACCGGAATTTCACCGGAAAATAACAACACCCACCCACCCCTTCGACAAGTAACGCGTACTATTTTTAAATTGCGTCGATATTTTTTCTATTGTGTTTGTTTATCTAAAGAAAGAGCGGAAAAATTTATATTTACGAAAAATTTTATATTGCTCTTTACGATCATACGAACGTGTCACAAAGCACAGTCACATCCATATACTCGTACAAACATACGTATATATCAGCATACGTCAAACTATATGATGGTGTATATCAAATGCTATATCGTGAAAAACACTGCAACGACAATTGAAATGACTTTTTTACTTGTTGATAATTTAAATTTTAGCGGTGATACTTTATAGCATTTAGTGTCAAATTGCATTTTTTATAGTTATTTAATGGTTTTTTAATTACTACATGTTTATTTAATTTAATTCGTTCACACGTTTTAAAATTTGAATTTTTTTAACGGTACCTATTTTGCTAACGGTATGCTAATAAAATTGGACTTTATATATGCACTAAATGCATTATTATTATTATTAAAATTTTACTAGATTTTTATAATTTGACTTTATTTGATGTCTAACCTGCAATTAAATTTCTTTATTTTTTTGTCGTTTGTTGCTGTTTAGCTCTAGTGCTCTACTTATTTATTTTTAGTTTTCTTTTTTTTTTTTACTCTACTTGATTTACTCTCAATACTTTTATTCATGTACATATCAAGAATTATTTAACAAATGTGTTTTTACTTAGCAAACATGTGTTTGCGGCGACTGTTCTTTAAAATACTGGTTTTTGATAATTTTTATTTTCTATTTTTAAATTATTTCTATTTTTATTTTATTTCTATTTTTATTTTTTTCCCATTTCATTTCCTTATTTATTGATTTTAATTGATCTATGACTGGTGCTGTTGTCTCTAAATACTTCCTGAGTCTAGTACTCAGTATTCATTTAATTGGAAAACAATTAAAATAGGTTTAACATTTTTTTTACTTTTTCCATAATTAAAATTCATGATTAAGTTAGGCATCGTAAAAAATGCCCATTTTTGTTGTTGTTTTTGGCGCTGACCCCAACGAAAACAACAATTTTACCCGCCCTCATCAAGTACCGGAGTTGTAGCCGTTTGAAATATGATAATTTCAGGCCTATATCTACTAAGCTTCAGGCCAGGCCGAAGTTAAGATCCTTTCTGGTTTTATTCTCTTTTACAATACTTATAAATACACTTTCCGATTATATGAATAAACATTTCATGAGATTGTGCTGTATTTACAATTAAAAGTTTAAGCGATGTTTTATTCCTTCCTTGTCCACTGTGCGCACGAGAAAATTTTATGACATGGCGAAGCTTTAGGAAATGTATACTCAAAAAAAATTGTTGCCGGTGGGTAGCAAAAAAGGAGAGGAGGGAAAAGAAGGTGAAAATCAATGTCAACAATGGCAAGTTCACAATTGCTGTTCATGGATTTCGCTGCGTGGAAATTCCAACAAAAACAACAACACTACCAAATAATTGCCTCAACCAAAAAGCCCTACAATTTTTTTTTCACTCACCAACCGTCACACCAAACACGGACCTCCTTTTTCTCATCGGTCGGGGTTTCACCGTTCATCATCGGTGCCGACGTCATCGATTTGGTTGCTGTTTGTTCTTCACTCATTCTTCAAAATTATTTTTGACCACCCTTTTTTGTCGGATACTGAAAATGTCTTACTTTATCTTCCTTTCAAACTTGTAACCTCTTCCGTTATCCGTTTATAAATTTGGTAAAAATTTCAAAAATGATCGTCCACTAATTTGATTACACAATTTTTTGGTATTCCGCTTTGGTTTTTGTTGTCTTATTGTTAAATTTTATTTCAAATAACACTTTATTCGGTTTTACAGCAATAATTCTTTGCACTTTCAAAGTGGACCAGAGCACATCCGTTCGCCGCAAGCGTTTTCAATAGTATGTGAAAATTTTTATATTTCAAATATATTTAAAATGTTGCTTTGATTTTCAGTTTTTCTCTCTATACTTGTTTCTCGCACACAACTCTTCATTTGCAATCACCCACGTCATATGAAGCGTCCGCTCTTCTAAAGATTTTAATGGCTAGTTTTTGTTCTTACTCAATTCATTCTTTTATGTTTATATTATACAAAAATTATAGAAAACAAGGTTACGCCGATCGACGAAAAAAGGTTTCGTTCTGATGAAATACGTCACGACTGCTATAAAAAAGCGTTAGGGTCACCACACACAACGCTAATCTCATACTTACGTGTGAAGTTTAAAATTTAAAGCATTGAAAGGAATTGAATTTTAATAACTGAAGATTTGTAAAATATTATTAGGCGACTGTGTTTATCTGTCGCTTTTTTAAAAATATATTTTCGGATATTTAACATTTTAACTGAAATCCTTTCCACAAAAATTTTCTTCAAAACTCTACCTTTACAGATTTGGACAATATTTTGCCGGCCTGACGTCATTCCCAAACGAAAAAAGATAACGGACCTGCGCAATCTGGTTGTCTATCTTTCGTATAATCGAAGCCTAACCCCGTGGTTATGCTATCGAGTTTTGCTTGGCAAGTAGGACTTTTTTTTGTTGTTTTGTGTGTAAAAGAGAGAATGGGATATTTTTCTGTTCTCAACATCACTCTCTCACACCGAGCACGAAAACTCGGTCTAGCGTACACCGAGGACACCAAGCAAACCGGTGTTGCTTAGTCTCAATATTCACAAAAGTACTGAAGAGTGGAATGGAGTGAAAAAATGGAATTGACTGATAAATCTATCAATTATAAACCTGTGATTATCGTTCCAAAATATTACGACTTAATATATATTAAACACATTTCAATTAATATAAACATTTGGTCTTCAATCGCGTCGAAAACTACACCGCAAATAATACGTTTTCTCATTTGTGTAGTAGACGGGTTGCTGTTGAAGGTGAGCAAAAATATATATTTTTGAAGACAGCAAGCGTGGGTCAAGCACAAGCGTAACCACTCTTTTTGCACGGACTCCGATCACAAAAATTAGAGTAATTTCCCACCAAGTTTTGCTCGATAGCATAACCACGGGCTAACTAAACACTTGAGTTTGAAGGTTGAGTTAGTCAAGATGTAAGGTAACATAAGGTTTGTATATTCTTTGACAACAAGTTTGTGTGTTTGAGGATTAAACAAGCATGTGCTCAGCGGAGCAGAAGTGGGCAACTGCATGCGAGGTGAACGATTTTTTCCGATAAACATTTCCTTTATAATATTAGATCTATTATATAAAAATAAAGATTTTATTAACCCTTAAATTATAGTACAAAACGAATGCTATAAGAACGTTGTAAGAAATATTTTGTAGTTATAGGAAATATTTTTTTTATATGCCCACCTCTACTTGATTCGACTCTTCTGAAAATTACACAAATGCATGAAATTGACCAACACTATAGACTACTTTTCTCCCATAAAATATCTGTCTGAGTCTCTCTTCTGGGATAAGAAATTGAGTAAAATAATTTAGAAATACAGACAATAAAATAAAATTAACAGTACTACTAAATTGGACTCTGATCATTCACATGAAAAAACCCTCAAAACCTAGAATAAATTGTCCTCATCTGATTCATGATGAATACGTATAAAGATGGTAGGAAAAAACAATGGAAAATGTAAAAAAATAATTCAGCTGATAAGTTGTCACGCCACTTTATAAAAAATGAATTTTGTTGGTTGTGTTTTAAACAAGAGTAGAGCACAAAAACAACAACGATGGAAAAAATGTTCTTCTTGTGGGTGTGTTTATACGAGGTATAGAGAGGAGAGGAGGCGAATAATGTTAATAAAGTTCAGTTGATAACAATTGGGTACTTAGAAGAGGAAAAGAGCAAAGAGGAAATGAACATAAACAAACGGGTTAATTTGAATAATAAGCGAAAAACTTCCACAAAATAAAATAATTAATAATAATAACAACAACAACAACAATAATTACTACGATGGTGATGGGGGTGATAATAATGATGGTGTCACATCTGTTAATGGAAAAGTGACATCTCTCACAATGGTTAAAGTAAAATCAAATAATTACTTTTGTTAGTTTAATTTTCTCAAACCTTTATTTTTGTATATTATTCGCTTTATTCGCTTATTTTTTAATTCGACCTTTCGATGGTATTTTCGCATTCGGTCAAAAGTATTTTGTTAAACACCATAAAGATCTACTTCGATTTTAAAAGATCTTATTTTGTTTTTATATTTTAATATTTTATTGTAAGTCTGAAGTGGATTAATGCAGATATTTATAAGTACTAATTTTGTTTTTAACATTACGAAATGTTTGCCTATAAAACTACTCTTCACAATTTATTCACACTTCACATAAAATTTCGAAAAACACGATTCTCCATAACTGATAAAATGTTCTTTCATTAATGTTTCAATGTTGTTATAATTCTTAGTAATACATAATAGTATTTAATAATAAAATAATAGAACTTAAAATAGAAAAGAACAACAAATATTTGATGCTTGACTAAAATTAAATTAAACAATTTTAGTTCTTTTTTCTAATATTTTACAGAAATATTTCTTTAATGCTTTTTTTCTTATACATTAAGAAAAAATTTTTTTAATTTCAAGGCATTTTAATACATTTAAAGTCATCATATCGACCTTGGAAATGTAAATATAATGTAAAAAGTTAGTTCATTATTTAAATGTTATATAAGGGCAGTTCACGGTTTGGGGCAAAACCGTGTGCGTTTGTGTGAAAGTGCGAAAATGCGAAATATTGGACTGTTTTTTACAACAAACATATGGCAACATTTCGCACTTTCAGTCTCGCACAAAAGCACAGCTGTAATGCTGACTGAAATGCAAAATGCGAGATTTTTTGACAATCAGCTGATTCAGTTGATTATTAATTCAGTGAAAAAAAAGTTTCAAAGGAAAGTTTCAATGGCTGTTGAGAAGAAAAAAATAAAAAAGTGGACAAAAGAAGAAATTGGGAAAGTACTCGATTATTTGGAGGAAAATCCCAAATTTGAGGTAATATCTTTCTTATTGGTTAGATCAGAATATAAATTTACATAAATATATATATATACTATACATTTTAATACAGCACCCTACCGCGCAAATGTTTTATAAAAATTTTTTGGACAGCGCAGGTATAGACGCTTCGTGGCAGGTTGTGAAATTTAAAGTTCGGTATTTGAAGACCAAACTGAAGGAAGCGGAGAAATGGCGAACTTCCACAGGAGCAGGTATTTCAGTTAATACAACTTTAGATAAAATATTATTTAACATAAATGAAAGATACTTAAAACAGCTTTAGACGGTATCCATGTCCACAATATCTTTTATAGTTAAGGAGATACGAACTTTAAAATTTAAAATTTTAAGGGTCTATAACCAGTATCAAAAAAACAACAACAAAATAGAACACAATTTGTGTCCTAATGACGTGTAAACCACCCATATCGTTGTTATCTATTCGCTGCGTTTTTCTTGACGTATATCAATTTAAATCGCATTACCTCTTTTATTCCTTCTATCTTTCCTTGAGCTATTTGGTTTACTTCATAATTAAGTTACGATTCTGAATTTCATTTTAGTCGTTCGAGTTGCACGTCGCATTGTGGTTGTTTTTGCTTTTTATTGCGTCGCCGTGTTTTTGTTTTTATTTTATTTTCGATTTGACCACTGGCCATTTCATAAAAACAGAAGATGAACGTTATTGGATTTAAAGTGACAACGAAACTCATAATTAACTGAAATACGTTGTATTTATTGAATAAAAATTATTATTAAAATTAATTAATTGATTTCTAAAAAGTTCCATCATTTAAATAAATTTCATTTTCACTTGTTGAGTAATCGGTTGTTCTTGCTATTGAAATTATTTTTAAACGATTTGCAATTACAATTTTTTTTTATCGAAGTACAACAAAACACGGCTAAAAAAACATGACGTCGCCAAGTGTTCGCCGGCGTAATGTGAGTACAAGAAAATATATTTTACAAATATTTTAAAACAATTTACCACAAACAACCACATGTATGCTGTTGCACAGAATCAGCATCATGCACCATGAGAACTACGAAATACAAAGTTTATTGACATACCAAGAATTCACAAATCGTGTTGTTGTTTTCGTAACTTGTTGCTATGCTTTTTTTTGTGTAATGTAGTAAAGTAGACGAAGAAAAACTGCGAAAAACACCGGCAATATTTTAAACTGCTTGAATAACTCGTGTTACCTCTTTTGGGTGATCGAATTTTAGTATAGTGCTATAGAAACCATACAGACACATTTAGGTTAAATCTGATGGTCCAAACAGTTCGCTGCTTAGATCGGCTTCCGATGTGCTTTTGAAAAAATTTGCACTCATTAAACAAAAGTAGAAAAAGAAGCAGAAAATGGGAATGAAAACGTCGAATGTTCTTGGGCCGTTTTCCTTCAGTAGTGTCTTTTAGTAAAAAACTGAAAGTACGTGTAGTAAATTCCTGTATTTCAGTGATGTGAGCTATAAAATGTAGCTACCATGACGTAGCTAAATTTAGTTTCGCAGTTTATTATTCAAACGAATCATGCGATGATTAAAAAAACTAAAAAATTGCCTTACATTCAAACGCGGTACTATTAAAAATGTTTTACTAGTTTTACGTATTAAAATCACACATGTTCTAAATTATTTGCATTGTTTTATCTTATCCGAGGCATATAAAGAAATGCTTAATGAGGCAGACTGATAGACAGACAGATAGATATGAAAATATGTATATGGTCATCAGTATTTCAACGACAAGTTCTAAATATTTAATCGTGTCAAGTAGAAGCGCTTCAGATTGCTTTAGACTAAAGTTTGCCTTTTTAAGCAAACAATTCTTAGGTTATTGAAATTAATGATGATGATGACAGTGATGATGATGATGATGACGGTGCAAAATTGTACAGTAAAAAGCTACGAATGTATATATGTATTTATCTAAGAGCAGAGAGAAAAGGTTACTCAAATACAAACACGATATTATTAAGCTATAAAGCCTATATGGATATAATAGATGTGATATTTAAATATACTATATTCATGCTTCATTTATATAAATACATACATATTATTTTCTGTTTATTTTATATATTTATTTATATATTATACTCTAAAGAAAGTTAGGAGTGATTAATATTATGATGATTTTTTACATGATTATAAGAATCACTTTTAATTTATATCTATGAGCAAATGCACTATTTTTTAAGAGCTAATGTAGGGTGATTAAGATTCGGTCTGACTGAGGACTCTGTGGTTTCTCTTTTTCTGCTTCATAACCTAGATACCTCTATCTACAATGTAGATTCTACATACATTCATATGTACATACTTACGTATCCACTGACTGTAATATATGAACAATACTCAAACTGAAGAGCCTTTTTCAGTTCACGTTTTTTTCTCATCGACCTTTTGTCTTGTCGATGCTTTACAAATGATAACGGTTTCATTAATTTTCATGAACTCAAAATCAATATCTATATTCATGGAAGTAACAATAATCAGTACTCTGAAAAGGTAGAAAAATTGTATAAATGACAAAAGATGCCTGGTACTACTTTAATGAGTATACGTATACAGCACCCATCGAATAGCACGGTACACGGTGCATTGAATTGCAACAACCCTCGAATAACACGGAACCAATTAACCGTGATGCCCTCACATTAAGATTTTAGTTTCTTTAGGTTTAAATAAATGCTTGTTTAGTTTACAATAGCTTTAGAAAAACTAAAATATTAGTTTAGAATATATAATAGTACAGCGCGACCTCGCGTGTCCGGACACTTAAAGTTGCGGCTCCATCCGTATTACTAGTATTTCCGGATTATAGAATTCAATAAAATACTTGTTGTTTTTGACGATATCATTGAACCTAAATGATTTCTTTCAAAGTAAGCCAGGCCAACAACATTGAATAACAGTTCAAGTTCCGTTAGTTCCAATTCCAAATAGCGAGGTCGTACTGTATATAATACGAGATAATAAATGATATTGAAAAATAATCTGTAGCCTTAGAAAGTACGCAGAAGATAAGATTTTATACAAAAGACCAAAGAGATAAGAGTTTTATTCGGCCATTTTTAATATTCACTACTTGTGTACATTAAAATGTGTGCTAATTATAGCAATTTTTTGCTTAATTTTTTTATTTGATTTGATTTTAAAACCTTTATAATAATAAAGAGGTAAAGAAGTAAATACTTCAATATTAAAAAGCTTTTTTATTTGTTTAAAAATATCGAAATTCATAAAAATTTACAGTACAAATTTTTTAAAACTTTTACATGATATGATCGATAAACTTTGTCAAATATAATTATTAAAATAAATACAAATTTTTAAATATTTGTAAAACGGTTTGAATTTTTATAAATGCACACGTTCTTCAAAAGTGCACTTGAACTGTTTATCTTCTGAACACCTCAACACAGAGCCGAAGAAAATAATGACAACAAAAATTAAAATTACCTTTTGCATGGGGAAAAAGAAAACACAAGAAGTAGAAAAATAAAAGAGCTTTTCCGTCATTCGTTTACATTTTGATTTTTACCAACTTTTGTTTTACTTTTTCTGTTGACATTTAGCTGAAGTTAAGAATGATAAAAGCAAAACAAACGCAACTTTGACATTTCATACAGTTGCCCTCATTCTGTGCCAGTGTCGCCGCTGACAAAAAATTAAAAGTATCCTCTGCCCCATAAAATTGGATCCTTTAGAAATAAATGTATCCATATTGAAAAATAAATGATATTCATACAAAATATCAGTTATAAAGTTTATTTGTAAACAAGGAACTGAAAGCTTGTATTAATAATTCTCAAAGTCTTCCAAATCTTATTATAGTTCAACATAATATTCCCTTTTAATACTTTAGAAATCGTATTTCGCTTGCAGACCATTGAGCTCTCCAGCCATAACATTGGACCCGTCAGTAGCTAATCCAATCAAGTTATTAATTTAAATTTCCAATTTTTCAAAATATCACAAATAGTTTGTAAATATATTAAGCATGGAATTCTTCTTGATGAACTCCAAACTTGATGAGTCCAAAAAGTCGACGCATGGTGTATGTTGACAATTCTGATCTGTAAACGAAACGCTTATCGTATGTTATGTTTTATATTTATTGCTTTTTAACTAACAGCGAATAGATAAGAATTTTCGTTCCCCAATCAGAAACGTAGCTGTATCTCGAATAGAACACGTGTTTTAGCTGTAAAAAGATTATTGACAGTGTTGCCTGATTAAAAGAATCCAAAAGGGGAAACGCATTGGACTTCTTTCAGTTATCTCTCAGTTGACAAATTTTCTATGCAAATATGCAATAAACGAGTAGGCAACCAGCTTTTAATGACATGTGTCATCTTCCAGAAGAATGTATCCATGCAGCCACTTAACAACATCGTCCAATTGCACTAAAATGTAGCTAAACGGCAACCCTGGTCTACGCTGCTCTGCTGCAACTTTTGTTAGATAAAAAAGTGTGACAAAATATTGTGAAATGTTATGTTTAACAAAATGTTAAATTCTTTTCACCTCGTACTAAGATGGTATTCGAACGTTAGCAAGATACCGTTGACGACTGGACTAGAGTAGTAAGCAATAAAATGAAAAATGAGTACGAGTTGGTGAGAATTTTTAGTGTAAAAAAAGAAAACCTTTCATGGTATTACACAGTTTTTTGTTTTCAATTTTATTGCAGCTTAAACAGCATGATAAGAATTCAGAACCCAGTACCTCCGTATCCAGTCAACCACAACGCCGTACTGAAGGAGTCGTCAATCTTTCCAAAGGTCTTAAGTTATCGTTTTTATGCTTAACTTTTTCGGTGCTTCTGTTGCTCTTTGGATTTGGTAAGTTATACTTGTATAACTACTTGTTTTTTTATATAATAATAAAGTGTTATGTTATCTATTTTACAGGAATCTATCTTGATTCCACCAGCCCATTTTTCGAAGGCATTGCTTTCAAGCTGGGCTACGACAAAACACAATACGCTGTAATCATTGATGCTGGATCCACGGGCAGCCGCGTTCTCGCTTACAAATTCCACAGAAGTTTAATTGGTGAGTAACTTAAAAAAATAGAAACAAAAACTGTTGATTGTTGAAAAAAAAGTGAGAACAAGTGCTGAGATTCGAGTTGATCAAGTGCGATGCTCTCGTACAATACTTCCATGAAGTATTTGCCGTTAAATTTATTATTATTTCTCGCACTTATTTAAAGTTTCACCTTCACTTCAGCTTCAGCATGGAAACGCTGCATAAAAGTAAATCCTTACAATTTACAATCTTGCTATTATATTTTAATGCATATTATATGTGTTGTATATTATAGAATACAAGAATTTACTATAGAATATTAATATATTACGCATTCCGGTGTACAGGTATGTTTAGGAAAGCAGACGTGACGTCATAATGACGTTGCCCTCGGAACAAAAAAGCATTTCACCTGCGAAAAACCATTTCCTCTGCTTTTTCGTACCGTGAGTGACGTCACGTTCGCTTGTCACAACAGACACGTCCAACTGTACCGGAATTCTAAGCTTTCTTAAGAAGTATTTCAGCAATCTATACTGACAGCTGTCATTCTTTCACAAAATTTTTTTAAACTGTCATTAGTTTTTACAGTTTCCATGTCTCAAGTCCAGCGGAATATTATTTCTGATTCAACAAATGTTTCCAATACGAATAATACCATTATTTGCAATATCAATCACACATAAAAGTTCATATTTCTTCATAGAACTACCCTGTAAGTTTTCTTCAAAAGCTTCCCTGTTTTTATGTTTCTTGAGTTTGATAAGAATTAAAAAAGCTTTCGTTTGACTTTGCTGTATGAGAAAAGACTGCGGAAAAAAGTTGGAGCCGCGCATTCGATGGCAAACATTTCACTTCTACGTTTCTTCTGCTGTGAATACCATAAAATTTCTGACGCAACGTGCTTTCATTATTATTTAAATTGAACTGAAAAGACTACTTCGAAAAATATTTACAAGAAAAAGAAATCCACAGTGGAAAGAAATAAGAGAAAAGGGAAGAAAAAATCGAAGCGTTTTCAACAACAGCAACAAAACGAGTTTCAAGACGAAACAAATTTTTTGTTTTTTGAAACTTTTTTCAATTTCTTTAGCGGAATTTATGCGTTAAAAAGTTGATGTTATTTTTAGTGTTTGTTGTACTTTTCGTTGTTAAGTTTGCTGTTGTTGCTGGTCAACAGGTGAGAGTATTGAATAATATACTCAAAAACTCTTTACTTAATGAGTATCGTAGGTCGAGTCGTCATATGAAGAAGAAGAAGGAGAAGGGACAGCAACAACAAGACTTAAAAAGAAAGTTTCACGCAGTCCAAAAGATGTACCCACTACTCAGTAGTGTATCGTGATGTTTAGATGTGCACAGGCACGTCCACCGAAAGAGAAGCAAAGTTAACGGAGCAGTTTTGGAAACCCTGTGTTATAAAAAAAGCATTAATTTTTCACAAGTGCTTGAATTGTGAAAAGCAATAATAGTGGAAAGTATTGTAATATGGACGCTGGAGCAGACGCACATATAACACAATTAAACAGATAAGGAACAACAACGTTCGACGACGATTCTTTAAATGTTGCTTCGGCTCGTTACGGTTCTGCTCAAGCGCACGCATAATTATTTTCACCAACAACAATTAAATAAAGAAAAAACCATTGTAACCAGTTGCTGCTCTAAAGTACAAAGATTATTATAAAAACATTTCCAATAACGTCTACAATTCTCAAAGTCTAATTATATAATTATAATAATATAAATTATACAACGTTATTGAGATCTAGAAATCAGTTGAAAACACGGACGTAATTCGAAATCAAACAGAACAAAAAAGAATTCAGTCATGACAACTTCACAAACTGCTGCTGCGGCGACGACTACGCCAACTGCTGCCGCCACTCCAACTCCCACTTCTACCAGCAACACGTTGCCCCCCTCGCCAACTAAACGTCGCACGCACAGCGTTGGTGAGCAACTGCATCAAATTTTCTCTGGTGGCCTTTCAGCCGCCATCACTCGAACATTTTGCCAACCGTTGGACGTGCTCAAGATACGTTTCCAGTTGCAGGTGGAACCGCTGGGCGCTGCCAACTCCACCACCAAACTGCTTTCCAAATATACCAGCGTTGGACAAGCCGTACGTGTTATCTACCGTGAGGAGGGCCTTCTAGCATTTTGGAAAGGTCACAACCCCGCTCAAGTGCTCAGTGTTATGTATGGCATCTCCCAGTTCTGGACCTACGAACAGTTGAGTTTGTTCGCCAAGCAAACATCATATCTCGAGGATCGTCCTAATTTATCCAACTTCATCTGCGGTGGCGTGGCTGGTGCCACAGCGGTGATCATATCGACGCCACTCGATGTGATACGGACGCGTCTGATTGCTCAGGACTCTAGCAGGGGTTATCGCAATGCATCACGTGCGGTTGGGTCTATCATCCGCGGCGAAGGCGTGCAAGGAATGTATCGCGGATTATCTTCAGCACTTCTACAGATCGCTCCCCTGATGGGCACGAATTTTATGTTCTATCGTATCTTCAGCAAATCGGCGATGGAGTTTTTTGAGGTGGAAGAACGCAGCAAGCTGCCCACTTGGACACTGCTTGTGATGGGCGCTTCATCGGGCATGCTTTCGAAGACGATTGTGTATCCTTTCGATTTGGTTAAAAAGCGTTTGCAAATACAAGGTTTCGAATCAAATCGTCAGACTTTTGGCAAAAATATACGCTGCACCGGTGTGTGGAATTGTCTGCATCAGACGGTGATGCAGGAAGGAGTGCGAGGTCTCTACAAAGGCGTGGCACCGACACTGCTAAAGTCAAGCCTTACAACTGCGCTGTATTTTAGTATTTACGATAAACTCAAACAGATAAAGTGGAATCTCTGATCGGAACTTCAATTGTTGAATTATTTAATAGTTAAAATTTATTAATAGCTAAAAGTTTTTCTATTGTACTGTATAGTTTTCGGATTTAATTTCATTTTGTTTTATTTATTTATTCAATTGATGTTCGTTCTGAATGAGGAACGAGAGAATAGTCTCCATTAGCTTATATTGAGTGTGTTTGTAAGGAAAAGTTTTTATTATGTAATGCATAATAATATGGTTAGGATATTTTTATAATATTGAATGGTGCACATAAATCCTTTAAATGTATTTTAAAGTACATATTATGTACAAAATAAATACGAAAGTATTTAAGGTTTCTTTAAGGTTTCTATTTTTTGGGTTGGTTGAGTTAGAAAAGGTTTTAAAATATTGTTATATTGCGCCCTAAAATCTTATGTGTAAAATAATTCGGCGGGTTCTTTCATTATAAATACAAAGCAAAATTGGTTAAAAAGATATTTATGTAAAAACAAATAACGAAAAATAATGCAATATTTAAAATTATATAATTATTAATAATAAAAATGCAACGATTATTCGAATTTTTTAAGAGAATGAAAAAACAAAAATGTGGATTTTAATTTTTATAATAATAATAATAATAATAAATTTTATAAAATAATACGGGTAACCGATTTTTAGTGTTTTTTTAAAGAATTTCCTTATAAATCAAGGATTTTTTCTATAGAAGCCGTTTAAAAAGACTAGAAAAACAATCTTTTTCTTTTATAGGAAGATTGAATTCATGGATATAATAGTTCATTCACCTGAACGTGGAAAGGCAGCGAAATCAGTTTAGGAATCAAACATATAATATTCTGTATTACATATACATACATATGAATATATATTTATTTCTGCAATCTGCTTATTTTTTTTTTAATTAAAGTCTTTTATTTTGTTGCGTTAAAAATTCTTTAAGGTCGATGATTCTTTATTATATTCTTCTTTTCTTTTTTCCATAATATAATCTAAGGTTTTTTATTCAAACCAAGGCTAGAGATTATAATGTTGGTGTGTATGCTATACAATATAGATTAAATTCAATTCATCAATTCACATTCAATTGATTAAGAGTTTAACGTTTTATTTTCTTTTTCTACTCTGTTCGATACTAAAATTTGCAAAACTCAATTCATTTAATTTATTGACGTTGAGCCATGTATTTTATTGAAAAAATAAAACAGCAATTTTACAGTTTCTACAATTATTTTAAATACTTTCAATTGAGTTCTTATTAAACTTGTATTAATTATTTACAACATTCTTTCCACTTTCTTTCTCTTTCGCCAGACAATAAACTGGTGCTTGATGACGAGATCTTCCACGAACGTAAACCTGGTTTATCGTCCTTCGCTGATGATCCACTAAAGGTAAAAATAGTTCTTTGTAGAGAAAAAGAAATTTCTGTGATTTTATTTTCTGTTTTAAAAGAAAATCTCTTCCTTAAAATTATAGGCAGCCCTTTCGATAAAATTGCTACTGAACGAAGCTAAAGATTTCATACCGAGCAAAAAATGGACTGATACACCGCTTGTACTCAAAGCAACCGCCGGTTTGCGTTTACTTCCACAAATCAAAGCTGAAAATCTATTGAATTCAGTTCGTGAGCTTTTCACCAAATCTGCTTTCAGCGTAGATAGCAATGCGGTGGAAATCATGGACGGCACCGATGAAGGAATTTTCTCCTGGTTTACGGTGAACTTCTTGCTTGGGCGTCTTTCGAAGACAAATCAAGCGGCTGCCTTGGATTTGGGTGGCGGAAGTACGCAGGTTACATTCGCGCCCACGGATCCCGAACAGGTTCCGATCTATGAGAAATACGTACATACGGTGAATACCCTGGATCATGAGGTTAACGTATTCACGCATAGCTATTTGGGACTCGGTTTGATGGCTGCTCGTCATGCTGTCTTTTCGAAGGGTTACACGCAGCAGGAAACCTTTCTGGAGACAGGATGCGTCAATCCAATAATCAAGAATCGAACATGGACCTATGCGAATGTTGAATATAAAATTACGTGAGTATAGAAAAACAATGAAAACATCAGCATTAATTGTTATTCAAATTCTATCCAAATGATCAAAATTTTGATGACTGAATTGTGTATTTAATTCAGTAATTTGTAATAATAATAAAGTTGTTTTTGTATTTAAATTGCTGTATTAATCCATCTTCTAATACATAATAGATCTTCTATTTCTGATCATTGATCTTAATTTTTGTTATTTTCTTTTCAGCGGTAAAGATAATTCGAAATCTACTTTAGAGAATCCGGTGGTCGATTTTGAAGTGTGCTTGGATGTGGTTAAGAGCAAAGTGATGCCTCTGGTGAATCCGAAGCCGTTCACCCTCAAACAGCATACAATCGCCGCTTTTAGTTACTATTTCGAACGTGCCATCGAGTCCGGTTTGATTGATCCTTTTGAGGGCGGTGAAATCACCGTGGAGGATTATCGCAAAAAGGCTCAGGAAGTTTGTGCCATACCCAATGATGAACAGCCTTTTATGTGCTTTGATTTAACGTTTATATCAGTCTTGTTGCGTGAGGGTTTCGGTCTTAACGATGGGAAAAAGATTAAGGTGAGTAAAGCTCTTTTAAAGGGACCTTTATTTTGGCTCCTTTTCTATTATTTGTAAATATATTTGATGAGCTAATATGATGACTCTTTCTATTTTGTTTTCTGTTTTCTAGCTTTATAAAAAAATTGATGGTCATGAAATATCGTGGGCTCTCGGCTGCGCTTATAATGTTTTAACCAGTGATGAACGTTTCAAAACGTAGAAGTTTCAATATTATTAGGGGACAAATTTCAAAAACTACGAGTATTGTTTTTCTTTTGTGTTGTTTTTGTAGCAGTAACAACATCGGTGCCTTAGAAATGCATATGATTTGATTTAATTACGATCTAGGAGACAAAAACTAAATATTTATTATTCTGTTTTTAGAACAAATTATGTACATTATATTAAACTTTGTACATTATCTAGATTGCTTCTAAAAATTATTAGAATTTTAAAATTGTTGCATTGTGATTTGTTTAAATATTAATAGAATAGAATCTGTTATAAATATTTTAATAGTTACAATTGACTAACGCTAAAGTATAGCTTTCATTGTTTTTAACCTATATTGTTCTTTATTTTAATCAGACATATTTTGTTTTTAGGGTAGAAATATGAACCTTTTTATTAATGCAATTTGTTTTAGTGATTATTATTAGAACAATTGATTGTTGATGGTTTTTCTATTTTAGAAATTTAGTAAAAATTGTACTAAGCTAGTAAATGTGACGGAAATAAAAATCTAAATAAAAAATAGAAATAAAAAAATAATTAATACAAATATGAAATATAAAGACTAATAAGAAACTTCAAAATTCAAATGAGGTGCTTTTAGGTGAATATTTCTAGCAATTCGAAGTGCTTTTCAACAAAGGAATTTATTGTATCTGCTCAAACGACAGCTGACGACAATGACACCGATTGGGCGAAAACAAAAACAATTTAAATAATATATGTATATATGATTTAAGCAGTTATGTTAATTTTAAACATATTGTTTGCTTCTTCAGTCTTCAGAAATAAATGCCTTTTGTTGTTGAGGGTAAACAGAGTTTAGAGATGTAAAGCCACTCAACTGATAGTATTTATCACCACGATATCTCGCTTGGTATATGAAACATTCATTTGAAGAGGGGCCGGGGTCGGGGACACATCAGCTCAATCGTGATTTCAACGGGCAGAGTAACAAACAGTCGGATAGGGATAAATCGATTCAGGTTTTCAATACCTGCCACGCCTTCTATTCCAAAATTAAAACTCTTTCAGTTTCGCGTGCAGGGTATAAAAATAAGAAAATAAAAACGCTCCTTCCGCTTTAGGTTTATATTTTATTACATGTATTTATATATTCTATATTTTATATTAAAGTATTCAAAACTATGAATATAATGAACACTTAAGTTTTGTCTCGTTTTTTATTATTTCAATGATTTAAATAAGTTTATTTCTTAGCTTTATTAAATTGATCTCTTGAAGACTGTTCACTTTGTTCAAATCTCCGACAAGTCTTTAAATCTTCTGCTAGTCTAAGAAGTTTATTGAACTATTAAAGCTTATTTTGTATCTTAACTTATATTTTTATTGTAGTGTATATCATGATTCTTTTCTTTTTTCTGTATAAATATAAAACTTTGGTAATTTACTATATATTTTTTTCTGGACTTCATTCCAATCGGATTGTTTTAATCTTTTTCCGGAGTTAAGAAATACGATGTACATAAGATTCAAGAGTGCACTCGTTGTTTCCAGGAGTTTGCTGTATATATTAATTTGGGGAAAACAACTGTGTGAGCTATTTAAAAGGATTTGAATCGCTTTTCAGTGGCCTTTAATATTCGCGAAGTTTTGCCGATTAGTATAGAGTATTTGTTATGACCTGATAAATATTGCTTGCAGTTGTTAAAGTAGTCAATTCATTATTTGTAGGTCACTTTATTCACTAAGAATTTCACACTCATTCATCTTCTATTCTTAGCTGACGAAACTCTTAAAGTGATTCCATTACTTAATCAAAAGCTTGATTGATATTTAATTAAAGAAAAAGAGAGAGCGATATAGAAAAATGGAAACTTTATGGCTGTGGAAATACATACCGCACGTATGTCACGCAACAAATACTTGGTTGATTAATCTACTGAAATACAAGCATACAATTCATTTCAATTCAATTCACACTAAAGGCTCTGCACAGGACTCTCCGAAATTTGCGGTTTAATTCCTAAGCGATCGAGGATATACTGTGGCATGCAAAGCGTTGGATTGATTGGCTTTAGACCTTGAAAGCCCAGTAGCGAGAGTGCGCCTATGCCGAAAAGCGTGTGAAATATGTCCGGCACATTTCCGGTGCGATCCGCAAAGCCGCCCGTTTCGTTGTCCTGGCAGGAGAGGATAAACTGTTCCAGCTGCTTGGCGCTAATCCAGTGTAAGCGACCCAAGATGGTGAGCGAGGCGAGCACCCACCAAGAGTAGCAGACATCTGGCAGTTTTTCTGGGCGTCCATTAAGGCCGCCTGATGGTAGCTGGCGTTCACACAACCACCAGCCAAGTTTGTCCACATCCAACAAATGCAGACGTTGCGTAAGCGATAGAAAGCCAACGCAACAGTAAATAAGCCCTAAAAATCAGCATTTAATTTGACATAATAACCTTTCGTAAAGAAACCCGGTACTCACCTGCGTGTGATTCAGCTCCAGGCTTGGAGCCAAACCCTCCATCCGTTTCATTGCAGCAGGACATTACAAAGGCCACCGCTTTCTCCACGTCAATCGTCTTTTCCATGCGTTGTAGCAGGGTCAGAATCGCTACGGTGCAGAAGGAGAATCGCGTGTCTACTTCGCCCCATTTGTCGCCGAAGAAACTGCCGTCTGGTTGTTGCAGCGCCACCACGTAACGCACCACAGCCTCGCAGTCAATTGCATCCAAAGCATCGTATATGCACAAGATCTGAACAGCGGAGAGAGTGTATAGCAAGTGGGGATCGTGACCTTCACAGGGGGCAAAGCCGCCCGTCAACTCGCATTGACACCTGCGAATAAACTCTATGATTGTCTTGCGGTCGAGCCGCTCCCGTTGATTCATGATGTCCAGCGCGGTGACGCCCCAGTAAATGCCAGACATGCGTAGAAATTCGGTCATACAATATTCGTAGTCATCCTGATCTTTACCATGGTTCTCAATGTATTCGACGTGCTTCCAGAAGTGCAATTGATCTGTGCTCTGTTTGTTGTTTGCTTTGAAGTCCTCCTCCAGCGATTTTGAATCCTGCACGCTTTCGCTTTTATTATTTAATTGTGTAGTATCCATGATTTTGCTTAAAGTAATGTTTTTTCTGGTTCTTTGGTACGTTATTGCAATTAAATTAATTAAAAAATATTGAAAAATATAAAAATACTAGGTGCCAATTTACGCGTCAGCGTGAGCTTTTAATTGAACAGCTGATTTTGTAAGTCAAATGATGACGTAATCTTTTGACAGCAATGCCAGGTTTGATGTTTGAGGATTATTTTGAAAATATAGGTAGAGCTTTGTTTAGAATACTTTTCTAGTTACTTCACGAATTGAATTATAAAAAGGTTTAATTAATTCGAAAACTAATTACATTTATCAAAATTATTGTTAGCTAAACTGTAAACCATTTCAGTGCCTTTTTAACTTTTCTAAATGGGTGGTTGGTGCTGTGTTGAAAAATTTAGTTTTGTCACGAACCACGACCATTTTTATGTCGCTCTTTGTCTAGTTTTGAAAATCCTCGCACGAAAAATAAGTCGTTATTTATTTATCTATCTATTTCTATTAGAAAAATAAGAAACTATTTAAATATTAATTGACTAATTAAGTTATTGATTCACTGTAGTTCGAATTAAATAAATATCAAAACAGGAAAATTAAAAAAAAAACAATATTATAAAATAAAACGCAAATAAATTAATAGATCCTTTTTTAGTTCAATTTACGTTTTATTGAATTTTATTTATTTTTCATAAATCAAGGTATACGCTGCCGTCGCTGTCGCTGCACTTAATTTACTTTTTCCCCCTCCCGTTTGCTTCCTTTCTTGTTTACCTGTCGGCTTAATTTTTAGCGTGCTGCTGACATCGTGTGGGTTTAATTTGATCGCGTTCTCTCGGCAAAAAAAAGAAGTTAAAAGCAGAGTATCTACAAAAACAGTGCAACAAATAAGCGATGAATTTACAAGCCAAGTTTAAACCAAACAACGGTACCACAAAGCTACCAGGGAGCTAGCCACGAGCGGAATTTGATCCCTCAGAAGTGCGTGTGAAGAGCCTGCTGTGAAATACAAGAATTAAACTGAGAGCACAAGTACGTGAATGTGTAGGAAAGATAGGTAAATAGAGAATAGGTTAATAGTTCGAAGCAACCAGCCGATGATGAATAGAAACCGTTATGCTGCGAGACTTACAGGGCTATTCTCGTTGTCAGCTTGACATGAAATTGTCAAGACAAGTTGTCACGGTGCTTGTCAATGCTTTTCAAATTGGTATTCTGGTTGTCAATTGACACAGTGAAAGCTTTAATGCAGTAACATGCTGAAAAGCTTAGTGTTACAGAAACCAAAATGTAATTTTTGACAAATGGAACATGAAATGGCAAAGGAAAATACGAACGGACTACGGCAGAGCAGCTGGCGCACTATGTGCAGTTCATGTGCACCATGTGTGGAATGTGCTGAATATCAAAGAATATGCAATATATATTATTATTTATTTAAATTTTATTATTTAAATTGTTTATTTATTTATTTAATTTGTTATTTAATTTATATATTATTTGTTTAAAACCAGATCCTGAAACCTCTTTCAATGTAAGTAGCACCAAAGAATATGTAATAATATATTTATATTATAAAATATTTTCATTGAAAGTGTTTCAGGACCTGGTATTAAACAAATAATATATAAATTAAATAACAATTTAAATAAATAACAATAAATAAATTAAAAATAACAACAAAATTTGCTGTTTCTCTTCTGTTCATTTGCTGTTTTGTTCTGAAAATGTAGTTGTCAACAGCTATTTGGCTCGTGACAAATTTGTAAAGAAAAGAGCTTTTATGTGACAGTCAGAATAGCAATATTGACAACTTGTCAAAAAACATGGTTGTCAACTAAAATATGACAACGAGAATAGCCCTGTTAATTATGCCAAGTTTTCGAACAAACTTTTTGAAAATATTTTTTTAGTAAAGTTTTTCTTTTTCCGGTTAAGATTTAGTAAAACTTTAAATTTGTATTAAATGTGAAACTATTAAAAAAAAAATGTTCAATAAACTTAATTTGAATTTTCATTAAAACTTTTGTCTTATTATGTAAAAATAATGAGTACAAAATTTTTGGAATACAAAAAATTAATCACAAAATTGTTTTAAATTTTAATATTTTTCTTTACCTGAATTTGATGTTTTTTGCAAGTAACAACGGATTGAAACAAAGAGACCACTATCTGGTTGTTAATACGGATCTGAAATTATTATCCATTCTTAATAAAATATTCGATTTGAATTAAAAGTGAGGCAGCAGAGTGACTAAAACCAGTACCAGGTCACCACTTTATTGTGATCAAGATATGAAAACTGAAATTCTTCACACATGCGTTTCGATTACATCTCGATTATTACGAAGAGGCGTAACTTGGCCAAAGAAAACGTAATGAAGAAAAATAATATTAAAAAGATAACAACAGACACTAAAAACTCCGAGCATATATTTATGTTTGCGACCACTTTTGGAGCTGATAGAGTAAAGTGTAATTGTGACTGCGTCTCACTCGAAATTGAGGCGATAATAATAATTCTAAGTAAAATCTAAGTAAAACTTTTTCAAAATTAAAATTTTTTTTTGCTCAATAATTCGTAACTCAATGAATAATTTTTTTAAAACTTTTTAACTTCAAGTATTACGTAATAAAATACTTAAAAATGCATACCAAAAAATAATACCTCTTTATAATTTAAATAAAATAAAAATAAAGATTTATAAATTTTGGTCTTTTGAAAACATTTTATTGTAGCATTTTTACTAAAACTTAACAGTTAATATTTCGTTTAATCTAAAAAACAAAAATCAGTATAACCTGAACCAGGACGTTGAGATCCGCCCCTGATTACAGTATAAAGTCAGGGAACCGGCATTTGGGGTAAATTAAAGATGAGAGACAGTGGGGGAAGACATGGAAGGATAAACGCCTCCGTAATTGGAGGTTATTATTACTCCTGGGTCGAGAGCTTCCCCTAAATTTTTGTCCTTTGCAAATATTGTAGCTTTTTTACAAAAACTTAACAGTTAATATTTCGTCTAACCATTCATTCGAGTCTTTAATTAAGACTATGATTATGCTACCTTTGCATAGTTAGGATACTGTGGCCATTCCATTTCCATTGGGCGGGTCAGACTTTATATCGAGATCAGACCTTATATCGAGGTCAGACCTTGTCGAGTTCTTTATTTATACTTTTCTTATAACTTCTTTATACAAATATCTATACTAATTTTATCATTACATGATTTTTAAAGAAATTCTATGAATTTTCTTATAAAAACTTAAAGTTTAAGAAATAATTTATTTTATAAAATAAGGTACAACTAATGCAATTTTTTTTAAACTATAATTTTTTTTTATCTTATTACAATATTCATTCACATTACTAATATACTATAATACTATTTTTTATAACTATTTAACTTATAGTAAAACTCTTATTTTTATAAATAATAATATTTTAATAACTAAATTTTAATCAATTTATGTTATATTTATATAAAAATCCTTTCTATGTAAAAGAAATACTTTAGTAAATAACTCTTAAATTTAGAATATAATCCATTGCTTCTGTTGTTCCTGATTCTTTGGAAATCTCAACTAGTGAATGGTTTTACTTGCATCTATGCCAGCAAGTATAAACTATAGTAAACTAATTTTTTAAGATAATAATGCTCCTGGTATTTGTAGCACTATTGTGTATACAACTGCCCACTGCACACTTCATTTTATTGAAATTTTATACATATGTATGTATTTTTCCTTATATTTAAATTTCACTTATTTTTTTCTCTCTATTTTCTGTAATACACAATTTTTTAAAATAAGAACTTCATACATGAATTCGCTAATTAATTTCAAACATGTCAAAAATAACTGAAAAAGTGTCCAGTCAATAAGAAATACATAAATTTGAAAATAAAGTAAGGAAAGCCAACTTATTTTTAATAGGGTTTTTTTCTTTAATAACGTTTCAAAACACTATGAAGTTCTCAGAAATATTGAGCTATTGCTCAAATTTTAAAAACTCCTTCCTGGATTCCAGAATGATATCTATAAAGTCCACTTTCGAAATGAGGTTTGCTGTATAGTTAAAATAAAATGTAGCACATTACGATACATGCAGCATATTTTTTAGCACATTTTTGTATTGGCAGGTACAAATATAACCAGCTGTAATACAGGAATGGACCAGTCTAAAAGCGAAAGCATTTTTCTATGATAAAATGCGTCCAGATTTGGCTACCGTGTATAAATTTCAGAATTGAAATTAGAAAAGTTTAATAAAAAGAGTGCATTAAGAAGGGTGTTATAAAATAATACACATAGTGTGGATGGGCTTAGCAAGGGAAATGTTAGAAGACTAATTAAAAAAAAATTAGAAAATATAAGTGAAACAATATCTCCGAACGGCCGGAATGTAAAGATTCCCAACGTCCGAAAAGACGACACAGAATGATTCCACGAAAAAAACAAAACAACCATGTGGTGGAAAATGTTGGCAAAGAAACGCTGGGTGAGAAATTACAGGAAAAGCTAAAAACATGGTCTTTTAAAAATAAGAGAACACATGTTGCATTTTATGAAATATTAAATACATACATAAACTTCTTAAATATTTTAAGAAGTAAATAGCTCAAGCTTAATTTAACAAAAAATCCAACGACACTACTTCGGCTCGGTTAGGAGAAATTGGGAGTAAAAAATGTCCACAACGGAGAGTATACCCATTTTGGAATTGCAACGCAATTAAGAAAATTTGAAACCAATTCTTTGGTCACAATTGTGATATATAACACAAAATACCACAATACAGCGAAAAAGTATAATAGGACAGGAAAACATTTCTGCAGAAAAGTGTCAAAACTGTTAACTTAGGAATTGCAAATGCGTTGCTTACAAATTTTTATAAATCGAAATTCCATTCGATTTAACTAAACAAAATTCTTCCCCTCGATTTGTCTGTTCGAAGTTGCTCTGCAAAATATTGAAAAAGCTATGATGTCGGCAACGATGCGTAATGATATGAACGGCACATTCTTTTGCATGATCGGGCAACATGCGAATTAATAAAAATGTTAAGTTAAGCTTTGATTCATGTTTTTATGCAATTTAAATAGAAATTATTATTAAATTATTTAAATTTAATAACGCCATTCGTTGCCATGCATTGAATTTTCGTTCAAAAAAGCAACGAATGGCAATGAATATGTTGCTAGGCCTAGGGGACGTCCACAACGCGACTCCTTCGAAATATGTTCTATAAATTGCAACTCGTATAAATTCTTAATTAATAGATAATAAACTAGATAAACTAGAAAAACAATATTTTTCATTTATAGGAAGATTGAATTCATGAATTTAATGGTTCATTCACCTGAACGTAGAAAGGCAGCGAAATCAGTTTAGGCATCAAACATATAATATTTTGTATTACATATACATACATATGAATATATATTTATTTCTGCAATCTGCTTATTTTTTTTTTAATTAAAGTCTTTTATTTTGTTGCGTTAAAAATTCTTTAAGGTCGATGATTCTTTATTATATACTTCTCTCTTTTTTTATAATATAATCTAAGGTTTTTTATTCAAACCAAGGCTAGAGATTATAATGTTGGCGTGTATGCTATACAATATAGATTAAATTCAATTCATCAATTCACATTCAATTGATTAAGAGTTTAACGTTTTATTTTCTTTTTCTACTCTGTTCGATACTAAAATTTGCAATATTCATTTCATTTCATTTATTTACGTTGAGCCATGAATTTTATTGGAAAAATAAAACAGCAATTTTATAATTTCTACAATTATTTCTCATTGTTTTAAATACTTTCAATTGAGTGCTTATTAAACTTGTATTAATTATTTACAACATTCTTCTCACTTTCTCTCTCTCTTTCGCCAGACAATAAACTGGTGCTTGATGACGAGATCTTCCATGAACGTAAACCTGGTTTATCGTCCTTCGCTGATGATCCACTAAAGGTAAAAATAGTTCTTGGTAGAGAAAAAGAAATTTCTATATGATTTAATTTTCTGTTTTAAGAGAAAATCTCTTCCTTAAAATGATAGGCAGCCCTTTCGATAAAACTGCTACTGAAAGAAGCTAAAGATTTTATACCGAGCAAAAAATGGACTGATACACCGCTCGTACTCAAAGCAACCGCCGCCTTGCGTTTACTTCCACTGATTAAAGCTGAAAATCTATTGAATTCAGTTCGTGAGCTTTTCACCAAATCTGCTTTCAGCGTTGATAGCAATGCGGTGGAAATCATGGACGGCACCGATGAAGGCATTTTCTCCTGGTTTACGGTGGAAAAAAAAGATTAAATTTTTTTTCAATTGAAAGGCAAAAAGCCTTTTTAACATCGCTGTTTATTTGTTCTACCTTCTGTTTTTGTTCTTCCACAATTTTGTCCTTTTCTTGCTCTGTTAAAAAAAAAAATTAAGCAATGTTTTTACAAAAGTTCTTGTAAAAAAATGTAATTTTAAATTTAATACAAACCGTAAATTCTGCGACGAACGGTCGCATAATCTTGCTCGTTCAGTATTTTGACATCCCTTTTTTTAAAGGTGGAACTTCTCTTATATGCATGTCCCTGTTTAGAAAAACGATTATCATTCTTAGAGGGTCCGCTCATTTTAATAATCGAATGTTTAATTTTTTGTTCACACGAAAGTAGTTGATAAAAATTGAAGGAGTGTTCGTCTGTAATGATAAAAAAATGAAATTTGTTTTAACACACAAAATAGCTTTTTTTTTTTGATGCACTGCACGAGTTTTTACCTAAATTTTGCACGAAAATGCACAACATGTTTGTACTTTATAAAAACAATAAATCCAAATATAAATTCAAATAAAAATTAAAAATAAAAAAATTAAAATTAAAATTACTATTAAGAATACGTTCTTACCCTGACCTCGTCCAAACGTACAATGACGAATTCTCAAAAATTTAAGCAAGGCACACAGCAACGAGCAACGTACGTACGATGTGGTGATGTCTATTCCCTTTAAGAGTGACACTCTTTTCGTTTTCTTTATCTCGCGTATCTCTAAAACGCCTCTTTTGGCCAACAAATCAACAGCAGCCTGCTCGGCAATATTTATCTCCAGGGGGTTAATCTACATTCTTCTCGGGTGCCAAGTTGGTGTCGTTTCCGTCTCGTTCTTCACTTTCGTCGTTACTGCTATCCGAAAGCTCCACCCATTTCCTCATTACCCCATTTAACTTCACCGTTGCCGATCCAATGTTCACAATACCTCTTGGCTCATCATTTACCGGTAATGATGACTTGGAGGTGACTTGCACACCTGGCTCATCATCTACCGGTAATGGTGAATTGGAGGAGACGGAGCTGCTGGCCTGGGCACTGTTCAAGAATTCGATTCATGAGCTGTTTTCACAAAATCGAAAGCAACTTGTAAATACACCATACATTGATTGCAAATTAATGATGGCATGTTGTCACCTTCATCAATCTGCAAAAGAAAAAAAGCTTTTTATTACAAGGGCAGACTTTACAAGTGAATAAAAATATTAGTAATGAGTTATTAATCAATTACAATTTATTTTCTTCACATCAGCGACATGCGACTAAAGTACATCATAAATCAAGTATCACTTTTTCAGCCATTTTATGAACTGCTTTTAAATTATTACATATTCATATTCCATATATTTGTATGAAGTCCAAAGCATAACGTCTTTATGTTATTTATGAACTAGTTCACATAATGTGTACTTTTTGATTCTAAAAATTGACATTTCATATATTTTTTAATGCTTGTATTTAATTTATCACATATTTATATTCCATATATTTATATGAAGTCCAAAGTGTAACGTTTTTATGTTATTTAATTTAATATTATAATTATTGTTAAAGAAATTAACTGTGGCTGCTAGATTTCAAACAAAAATGAATTGCCAATATTGAATTGATAATAATAAATTATAATTATAATTTAAGGTATCACATTTGTAATAAAAAATAGCCGTGATCATCGGACAGTTTTGCCCATTTTCAATACCAACCTGATTTTATTGTAATTTTGCAACATATGGAAGTAATGTTTTTTGAAAAGTTTTACAATATGTATATTAAAGTAATGTTATTAAGTTAGTGAAAAAAGTAAGTAAGTAAAAAAGAGATAGAGAGAAGACTGTTGTGTTTGTGGTGCTGCAGCAGCCGCCGCCGCCATCTTTTCCTTTCGTTTTTCCTTAACGGAGTTCAATAGATCGACGAAGACTTGGTGGGCCTCGTCCGTGGTGAAGGCAACCAACATCTTTTCGACGAGGACCTCACCAAGTCCAGTAAAATATTTACGCAGCTTCTCCTCGGCCTGCTCCTTCCTTAGTCGGCGTCTGCGCTCCGCTTTCTCCTTGTCTAAAAAATCAAAAAAATTTCTTTATATTAAAATATTGCAATAAGCAATCATTTTGTACTGTCGTTTTTAGTAAACTCATAACAGTTTTTACAAGATTTTTTCAAAACATTTTGAAACATTTTTTTTTCACAACAAATTTTTTAGAATTAAACATTTTAAATGTGAATAAATAGAATTACTGCTTACCCAAGAGCGTGTCTTCACAATAATTCTTAATATATTTATCAATTACTTTTTCTAAGTCATCCATTGCCTGATAGGCAATAGCCATTCGTAAGGTTTGATATTTTTCTCCAAACGAGTAAAGAATGCAGCAATGAAATCAAAATCTTCCTTTTCCTGTTCCATCTGCGTCCACCCTAAGGTACGTATATCAAAAATTTTACAATTCTATTGAAAGTTTTTGAAAATTTTTTAAATGTAATTTTTATTACGCAAGTACTAAATATTTAATATAATATAATATTTCTTTTAACAATATAAAAAGTTAAGTTAAAAAAGAATATTGAAATCAATATAGTAAATACTTTACAAGATACATATACAAATAATGTATATGGGGAATATATATGTATACATACATCAATAGTATATTGTACTATTAAAAATTAAATTTAAATTATGTATATAATATATTATTTATTATGTCATGCATATATTTGAGGTATATTTACAGTTGATATCCCGCTAAGCCCTCTTGGGCTTTTCTGCAGGAGATACAGCACATATAATATAATATCTTTCTAATATATATATTCTAATTTTTTTCTTAATTTGAATGAATGAATTTCTTATAATGTCGCTATTGTGAACGGAAACATTGCAAAAAGTCAACGAATTCGTCATCGTCTCTGTTTTTCTCTGAAAAATAAAGTGTTTTGTCATTTCGTTCCAAGCATGAATTTATTTTTTCTACACGTTTATAGTAAATGTAGGTGGGTAAACTGACCCATTCCTAGGACAGCCCCGTGTAATGTAGATAGTTTTTTGTATGAAAAAGGGTCAGAATGTAGCTAGTCATGGTTACGTGGTGGGTAGTTATATCACTAGTAATTTTGCACACTTGCTAACACATACATACCACACTTATAAATGAAGACATAATGTACTTCATATACAATATGTGCTACATATATAAAAATATGCTACATAAAAGTAAAATAATAATATAATATCAATAAAATATATAATATTGTATAACTACCTACTAATTTATATAATAATACTATAATGTATAATAATAACGATAAATAAATTTTGAATAATAATAATAATTAATTGTTTAAAAAAAAAATTACAAAAAAATTATCTACTATTTAACTACATACATAGCTACATCTTCCTAGCTATTGAGTTAGTCCATCGAAATTTTTGAACGAATGTTAGGCTGTTTTACATTTTTTTTTTGATTTATTGTTTATTATTATATTAACAGAAACATATTTTTGTATTAATTTTTTTTTTGCTTGATAAACGAACCATAAATACTCATTTTCACTTCTATTATTTTCTTTGAAACACACAATTTTTTACAACAATTAATTTCAAACATGTCAAAAGTAACTAAAAAAGTATCTAGTCAATCAGAAATACATACATTTGAAAAATGAAGCACGGGCTATAGTTGCAAACTTATTTTTAATAGGGTTTTCTTTTGTAATAACGTTTCAAAACACTATGAAACGTATGTTTTTTGGAACAGAAAATCGTTTAGTGCCACCGTAGCGGCACCGTTTTGGTTTAGTGCCATCCTTAACAAATTGCTTCTTGAAACAGAACATTTATTTAATGCTTAAAAAGAAATGAAAACACGTTCCTGAGGATCTTGGCTTAGGTATGACTGGGACGTCGAGAACTTTGAGGACTTCGACGGCGACTTCTGCCGTTGCTGGTTTATCAATCTTCAGCAGTCAATGTTATTGTTGGTTAATCTATTTGTTAAAAATGGCGCTGAATCAAAACGAACAAGTGTTTTTGAACCTGCATTTTGATTCAGCGCCACCGTCAAAAAATAGATTATTGAAAAAGAAAAATTATGTTATACACGTCTTAACGCAAACAATTTAGATATTTAAATGAAAAATTTTTTCGAAATTGTATAAAATAAAAATACATCGACTTTAGCCCTCACCGGAGAGAGGTGGAAGAGAAAGATCTGCCCATCATTCGGAGCAACACATATGTAAGTATATCTGATTCGCTTTGTTGCTTACAAAAAAGATAAGTTAAAAAACGAAGAATATTGAAATCAAAATTTAATATCAGTTGAAAAGGTTGGTAAGTACTATAAATAAGAAGCCACTAATATAGAAAATGAGAAGAATGTTTTATTTCAAGTAATGTATGTATGTATGTATATAAAAATGTATCCATACGAAAACTAGAAAAACGTAATAATGTAATGTAACGTAGAGTAAAACGTCAAATAAATTTGACTGAAAACAACAAAACAATATGTGATTGAAATTTATAATAATAATGTAAAGTGTTGTTTCAAGTTCTTTAACATGTTGTAGCATTATTTTATATTATGAATTTAACCTCAACTTAGAGTATTGTATAAATATAATAATTTTGGTATCTTTGTTGCAATTTTTTTAATTCTATGAATGACTTCACTCACGAACGAATGTAAATCGAATGAAAATTCTATTGAAGGTTATTAAAATGATTTCTATAAATACACGGATCTATTATTTATGTAATATCAATGACAAGAAACGAGCTGTAATAGAAAAAAGAAATTTCTTACTTTATTTTAAAAGTTTATCGTTTATTTAAGTTACTTATTGGAAAATATTCACAAAAATTTTAAATAAATTTGAAATTATCATGTTACCTACAGAGAATTATAACAGCGTATGTAATAGTTAGTGAATATACATACTTATATATAGAGATATGTATATATAATAGTTATTATTATATATATATAATAATAATTATTTATGTAATATTATAATTGTATATATGTATTAAATAAGTCATCTATTTAATCAGGCAAAGATTTCCAAAGAGTTCCTTAGTAAATAAATGAGCTTAAATGTGAACTCTCTCATGCTCTCTGAAGAATTACAACGTGGTCACGATGATGATCATCATGTCAAATGTCATTGAAACCTATTTTAGGAAAACTCCGACTTGAAGAAAAAAGAAACCAACAACAATAAACCCAAAACTACTGCAACAGCCAGCTACCGTGAAAATGTATTTATTTTCGATATGTTCAGAGTATGGAAAAGAGTCGGGCAGCATAATCAAAGAACCGATGAACTTCGACTACCAGCGACGGGGAGATCATGTTACCGATTATCATACTTGTTATAACCGGTGCAATGGAGGACCTCTGGTGGGATACCGAAGTTCATCCAGTCCCGCAAGAAGACGGGTCGATTGAGAGTCAAACCGCAACGAGTACTCCATATCGGGTGAAAAAGATCTCCAAGCGAACGGAATCAACATGCAATTTTGCAACGCTGACACTGGGGTAGTTTGATGTTTTTTCTGTTACCCAAATAAGAAAAAAGTGACGAGAAGAGAAGATGAAGTGTGTGTGTGTGATCCGGTGTGGCGGGTGTCGCCAGCAGCTTCACTTCTTTCTTGACATCGGTTTCGGCTTTGGCTGGGTGTTGATAAGAATCTTAAGAAGCTGTGAGTTCGTAACAACAACAAATTGCATGCAAATTTTTCGTTCTTGGCAACGATACCTCTCTGTTCATCTCATGTGGCGCTCAGTTAAAAAAAAAACTGAAAAATGTCAGCACCACAAAAGGTGGTGGTTGGTGTTGTTCGTGGTGCCTGTGGTTATGTTTGTAAGCAAGCATTAACCAGGCTGCTGAGATCAGAAGTTTCTTGAAAACAACAACAACAGAGGTTCTCAAAGAAAAACTCTACAAAAGGACATCAGAGACAAGAAAAGCAACAACAACATCACTAAATCGAAGGTTCCATATTATGGGATGTTTTTAGGTACCCCGAAAACAATGGGACGGTCTTCAATTTACGTCACTTCATATATTACGACGCGATCACTTCTTTCTATTGTTGCTGTTATTGTATGTAATTCGCAACAATTCTTTCTATTGTTGCTGTTATTGTATGTAATTCGCGCTCTTTTTATCTCTCTACCTCTTTCTTTCTTTGTTTATCTCTCTATCTGTTTTTTATTTCTCTCTCTTTCCCTCTTTTCTCTGGTGTTGTGATCGTGATGTCAATTTGTTGAGCTTTGCAATTATGCTATGCTTCTTCTTGGACCATTTTTGGAACGGACCAAATCCTTTGTTGTTTTGTATTATTTTATATTATTTGTTGTTACCTTAACATCACTTAATATATGTACACTACCGGCCAAAAGTTTCGAACCACCCTTAAAATTTCAACAAATCTTACTAATAGTTATCCAAAGCTTTTAAAAATAAAAAGTTTCATTATACATTTTAAAGTTTATTATATTTGCTTTCAAATTACATTAAAATTAAATTTTAGAAACATTTTTATTATCAAAATTTTTACAAAAATGTCTAAACTGAATTTTCATCAAAACAGCCCCCTTTGCACTGAATAACTTTTGCTACAATTCTTGGCATTCTGGCGATTAATTTCTTTATGGTTTCCTGTTGTATATTGTTCCAGGATTCCAACAATGCATTCCACATTTCCTCTTTCGACGTAGTCGCTTTTTCTCGCACCTTTCGGTCCAGCTCCTCCCATAGAAGCTCTATTGGATTAAGATCGGGTGACTGGGCAGGCCAAATCATATTTTTTAATATTCCAGATGTTTGCTTCATCTCTAAATAGCCTCTGCACAATTTGGAACTGTGTTTGGGATCGTTATCTTGCTGCATCACGAATCCTTCGCCGATCAATCGTAGGCCTGATGGTATGGCATTATGCTCCAGTATCCTTCTATAGTCCTCCTTTCGCATAATTCCGTCGATTCGAATTAAATCGCCTACTCCATTGCTTGAGAAGCATCCCCAGACCATAACGGAACCGCCGCCGTGCTTCACCGTTGGGATTACACACTCCGGCAGCATCTTCTCTTGGGCACTACGTCTGACGAAAATTCACCGATTTGACCCAAACAGCTCGAACTGTGATTCGTCGTTCCAAAGAACATTTTTTAAGTCCTCTTCGGTTCATTTCTTATAGGTTAGTATCCATTGAAGTGTTCTCTTTTTATTTCGTGTTCGAAGTAAGGGTTTTTCTTTAGCAATCCTTCCACAAAGACCAGCATCTCTAGCCGCCTTATTACAGTTGTTAATGACACCGGGTTTGATCGACTGTAATCCATCTCGGCTTCTATTTCTGGAGCCGTTTTTCTTCTGTTCCGTCTGCTTGATATTTTCATTGCTCTATCTTCACGATTTCTTGTCGATCTTGGCCTTTCGGGCCGCGGAAGGACCTCAAGAGTTCAATAATCCTTGTACATTTGTATGGTGCGATGCACAAAACTAGTCGAAATTTTTAATTTTTGCTCTATTATCCGCTCGGAATTGCCTTCCTTATGAAGAGTAATCACTGCAGATCTTATATCAATCTTATTTTTTGGCATGACTTCGGTTTTTTTAACGTTTGGTCAGTTTGAATCTTGAGGAACAAAGAATGGTGTCAATATTCTAGGTCAGCCTTTTATACTTGACCCAGGGTAAAAAATGGAAGGTGATAATTATTCATAATTACCTGTAGTAATTACCCCATAAAAAAAAATACCCTGAGTACCTGAAAAACGTTTTTTATAACCCTTTTTCTCGATTTTGTATGGCAAGTGCAATAAACAAAAAACCCCAATTTCTTGACTTAGTGTATTGTTTGAGCATGCAGTTAAACAATGAACGCCGTAAATCCATTTTGGGTTCCATATTACAATTATCACTTTACAACCATCCTATTAAAAAAGAAAAAATCAAAATTTATACAATAATAAAGAAATGCCACACGATTTTCTATGAACAGGAGTGGTGGTTCGAAACTTTTGGCCGGTAGTGTTGTATATCGCGATCACTTGGTTTCTTTTATGTTGACCAAGTTCAAGTTTTACTCGTAGTTGTAACTTTAGTGTTGTTTACTTACCTTTGTTGCTGATCATCGTCATTTTTATTGTTGTTGTTGTTGTTGTTGTTGTTGTTAGTGTCTACCGACCGTCAAAAGAATCGCCAATTTAATTTGATTTTGTTCACATTTTTGCTCGATTTTTTTGTTGTTCTCGATTTTGTTACGACTGTGGTTTTGGTTGCGGTTGTAGTTGTAGTTGTTAATGTGGCACTTTGAGCATTCGGTGGCATTCCTTTTAAGGGATTTCCTACTCTTTTGTCTTTTGAATGCTTGGTGTTGTTGTTGTTGTTGTAGGTATTCTTGTAGTTATCGTTCTTTCAGTCTGAACAACAACAACGTTTTAGTTAACATGTTAGCCCACATTTTGTTTATGCAAATTTGCATTCCGTTTTATTGACCTTTTCTGATCTTCGGAGGTTTTTAGGAGGTTTCCGGGTTGTTTTTTTAAGGATCTCTAAAACACTTCAATTTAACTTAACTAAAACGTGAAAAATACATAATTTTTCATCAAATTTAGCAGAAAACAAATAACGTTTTGATAGGAAAAGTGAATTGAATTTCCTTTTGTGGATATAAAAGTTGGCCAACTCAATCGAGAGACGTGAATTGAATCGCGAAATGCAAGTCGAGTGGTAAAAAGTACGTTCTCACAGATGCATAAAAATGCGGAAGTTTCTCGCTGATCAACCACAGCAACAACAATGGGAACAACAACAAATTGATCCACAGAGATGAGTTTCTTCCGATACCCTGGGGAACGACCCAAGAAAAGACTCAAGACTCTGAAAATCTCGTCGTCCAAATCTGTCCAATTTTATTCACTCAGTTCGGAGCGAATCCGGTTTGGAACTGACCAGGGTATGGATAGGGTAAGTTTTAAACAATCAATCGACTGAAATAAAGTCTCGATCTCTGGGACGGAGCTCGAAAGTGTCACAATAACCAACAACAAAAACAGGAAAGAAACGTGGTTTTATTTGATTTTTCTTTGGTTTTTGAGGTACATATGATTTGATCTGTCATGATTTTCTGCCAGATCGACTGTCAAAATAACTCGGTGACCATCATCAACATTAGTTAAAAGAAGTCGCTCGTTTCCAGCGAGATCCACGTGTGACATCTACGAAGCTGTCCAAATCAATATTAATTTTCTCCCAGTTGCTGCCCTCTCTACGATGGGTGGCTCTTTCTCTCTGTCCAATTCTCTGGCTATCCGATTAGATATCTTAGACAGACAGACAGATTTGCTGACTGACTGACTAACTGGTTGCTTGGTTGGTTGATTTGTGGTCACTTCTTCTAGTTTTTCATCTAAATCAGGATTTTTTGGTTTGTTTTATTCTCCTTCTGACTTTTCTCTTATCTTATCTTTTCTTTGACTCTCTCTCTCTCTTTCTTTGTGTCTTTTTTCAAAATTAGTTTTGTGTATATGTATGTATGTTTCCTTTTGTTGTTCTTTTTCTGTTATTATTTTAGTTGGAAGCTGCGGTTGCTCCTTAATTGGGCATAATTTAAATTCCGCTCGTGAGGCGATGGCGTCGGAGGTGGCGGCAATTTTTGTGCAAAAGAGAGGGAAAGAGAGAGAAAGAGAAAAAAACTAGCACGTTCGGCGCATAACTTAGAACACTCCAAGTTGGTCGATCTGGTTGCGGCGATACCAGTGCCGCTAAATAGTTTAGATCGGTTTTCGATACTCGCATAATATTGAGTTGGCGGTTAGTTGGCTGGTTTGTCGTACGGTTGAACGGTCGGTGGTTTAAGAGGGTGGGGTCGCGGCTTCGTTGGTTGGTGGATTGGCTTCTGAGCAGGTTTGAAGATTGGTTCTTGGGACGGTTGGTTGGTGGTTCAGTTTGCTGCTTAGATGTTTGAACTATGCTCAGAAATTTTTTTAATTCTTAATTGAACGTTTTAAGATCCCTATTAAAAGATACGATTGTTTGGTTTTCTTTTTTGCTTCCGAGTGCAATCTAAGAGAGAATATTTGTGATCAGTTTTAATGATGAGATAATAATATTATTTTACTACAATACTTTCTTCAAATCATTGTTTTTATTAAAATTTAAACAACCAACCAAGCTATAAAACCATACAATCATCTATCCAACTATCGAACCATTGAACCAGCCAACCTATCAACCATCCTCCCAAGTCACCATCCAACCATCGTGCTCACATGTCATAAATTTGCTCCAATTTAAAAACGAAAAGAAGGCGAAGAGACGGCCAAAAAATGTATGTATGATTAATCAGACTGAAATCATTAAATCAGTCATCAATTAAATTTATTTTTTGCGCCGTTAAAATCGCACCCAAAATCTGAGACAACGACAGAGAGAGAAAGAGAGAGAGAGAGAGAGAGGTAGAGACAGAGAGGGAGGCAAAACGAAACAGATACCCAAAAGCTTGGCTCACCAACGGAGTCGAGGTTGCGTGACGAGTCACCGCGGCGAGACATCCAAACGGCGGATGAGTTGTTGGCTGTGGAGTCAAGGTGCTTAAAAGTATTGGCGTCATATTAATGCGTTTAGTGGGTCAAATAAATGCAATTTGAGAAGCTTCGAAATAACCGAAAGGCGGAAAGAGAGAGAGAGAGAGAGGGAGAGAGAGAGAGAGAGAGAGAAAAGCACGACTCACAGTTTCATGGGGCAAAAGCAAAGCGCATGGGGCAAAATATAAACACAAATTAACTGTCAAAATACAATAAATCAGAGATCATAAAATCTGTGAAAATAAAACCGAAAAAGAAGTTAAAAATAAAAGAGTTGAAAAGAATTCACAAAACAAAAAGAACAAAAAAAAATTTAAAACAAGACTCATAAATAATAAACGAATATCGCGAATATCGGGGAGTATCTTTTACAAAATTCGTTAAGTGTGCTTAAGTATCGTTAAGTTGGGTATGCTTACGTTTCGTTTAGTTCAAATTTTAATAGTATTTATATTGAAAATAAGCTGGCGAAGATGAAGTTTTTATGTATGTATGTATTTTTGACAACTCAACAAATCCATAAAAAAGTCATCATATTAATTATAAAGCTTTACTTTTTTCTTTGTTTAGTGTGTTCTTTTATTATTACTCGCAGATCCCATTGGTTTCGACTACAGGAACCGACAAAAGTTGCCATATGTGGAGCACTAAAAAGCTTCTGCCTCCTCCACTCCTTGGAACTAAAATTTATGACACTCGAACACACACACACCGGGACCGATACGGATACGCATGCGTGCATCTTGAAGATCTTTATTTGTGGCCCAACAACATCGTTTGCGGCAAGAGCCACGTCGCCCGGCAGCGCCTCAATTCGCGCTGCCCCATTTTTGAGCTTCCCTTCAATTTCTTGGCCAATTCCATGGCAGGAGTTATTTTTAGCCCGCAGCACCTATCGTGGAACCCTTTTAAAGTACCTTTCATTAGAGCAGGAGCTCGAAGGTATTTAAATATTTTGATTAGCAATCAAGTGAAGCCTCCGCTGGTTGGCGGCTTGGCTGGTTGGCTTCCTTGCTGTGAAGAGGACCCTGGACGACTATTAGTTAGGCTCTTTAGGTAACATTGTTTAGTCTTCGTATACGAGCTCCTTTTCTAGATGCCGCTTTTAAAGGATCTCCTACCGGTGGCGCACTTGAGCCACTTAAAGTGACTTCGACGTTGTTTGGCCAACATGCTCAGTTGACCGGTCGGCCGTCCGGCTTCGAGAACAATGACGCCAACGCAAATGTTGCTTGTTTATCTTAAAAGTCTTTAACAACAAGAGAAAAAATTGAAAAAAATAATGAAAAATTGAAATAAGAATAATAATAAAAGTACAGAAATAAAGGAGCTACCCGAAGGTTGGCTCGGATGGTTCACTTCAGGGCCTCACCTTATGGTAAGGTTAACTTATGGCGGCTTTTAAGGTGGCTTAAGACAATTTGTTAGCGACTCGTTAACAATCTATTTTAATGTATTTTCTTTCTCTCTCTCTCTCTACGTACTTAAAATTCTTACGATAACTAAATTAATTTACAACTGCGACGTTGTGTGACTTTAATGCTTATTTTAATGGCTTGTATATGGTTATATTCAAACCTTGATCTGGCTGTTTAATTATTATGTAATGTAATGTCGCGAAAAACCATTATGTAAGATTTCAAGTAGTCAATATCCGGTTTATTTTCCCCAAAATACAAACCAGTATATGATTAAAGAGTTTATATAATATACTAGTGTAGATCTTTAAATTACTAATCCAGGATCTCACCAGATTTTCTTATTTGAACTCTAAGGTTCTAATTCTAATCCTTAGAGGATAATGTAGCCTAAGTTCTTTAAGTATCCAATACAAAAACATAATAATGATAACTCTTTTATTTTAATCTTAAAATCGTCACTTATCAGAAAAACTTCCGAAAATTGAAATCAACTTAAAATCGAGGTATCGAAAAATTCCACAACTTAACTTAGTGAAAGCTTTGAATCGAAAATAACTGTAAAAGTAAAACAGTTCGATAAAAAACAAAAGAAATAAAACCTTTTTAACAACTTTTTTCGTGGGCAACGCAAACTGAAAGCGTTCATGTTGAATTTCGAGAAACGCAACAATTTTAATCAATTCGAGATGACGACGACTTCAGTCAATTGTAGAGATTTGTTACCGAAAACAAAAGCGCAATCAAGCGCGTGTGTTGTTTGCAGTGGCTCCACGCCCCCCTGCAACAGCGATCGAATATTCGCTCTGTGCGTTTTGATTAACAAGCGAAAATCGCGCCTTTCTTCAAGCGCCGCAAAAAAGGGAGTCCCAAAAATGTTGCATTTAAACTTCATTTAAATTCTTGTTAAGACTTTTGTACTTGTTTTTCTTTTTGTTCGACGATTTTTGGATCAAAAGGTTTTTGGTACCATATGGTCAAGGAAACATACGTGTGAAATATGGAAAAATAAATAAATAAAAATCAAAAATCTTGAAGAAATACAAATAAAATCAAAGTGAAGTTAAATTAAAATAACACAAAATAACCTGAAATAAAATAAAATAAAGTAAAATTAAAATAGAATAAAAGAAAACTAAACAAAAAAAAAAATAAATTACCAAAAAAAAAGAAATAAAGTAGAATTATAGTAAAATAAAATAAATTAAAATAAAACAGATTAAAATAAATTAAAATAAAATAAAACAAATTTAAAATAAGTAAAAATAAAATAATATAAAATTAACTAAAATAAAATAAAAACATCAAAATGAAATTTAAATAAATTCGAAATTGAAGAAATCATTGAAATTAAATAATAGATAATATTATAAATAAAGACTAAATAACATAAAATAAAGAAATTAAACTAAAATAGTAAACAAACTTAATAATAATAAAATAAGAAAGAGAAAATAAAAGTAAAAATTTAGACAAAATAAAAATTCTTTCTTCCACCAATCAGCCAACCAACCAACGCTTGTTTTCCAACCATGATCCATTTTGGCCCCAGTCCATTTATAGTTGCGGAATTTATTACCATATTTTTTGTTGCTGTCGCGATCTGGCCTCTCGCTCACTCAGCGGGCGAATATGTCACTCAATATATTCCAATTAAACTGTTGACATGTTTGTCGATTTCGTTGTGGTCGTTGTTGTTGGTTTTCTTCTTTTGCACTATCGCTGGTTTATGAGTCACCTTTCCTGAAGCACCATATTTATCCATCTATTCAACCATCCATCCATCCGTTCATCAATCCATCGATCCATCCATCCATACATTCGTCCATCCATACATTCGTCCATCCATACATTCGTCCAAACATTCGTCCATCCATTCGTCCATCAATTCTTTCCGAATTCCTTTGGGTATAAATTATTATTGAAGCTGATCTTGCAAACAGCAGCAGCGCACTTCCTCAAAAATCATGTCAAAAATGGCGCAGTTGATGAGGTTTTGTTACCATTTTTGAGCAACTTCTTGCGATGGCGATTCTTCGGTGTCATCATCATCATCGTGGATGTCGTCCTTCTGTTGCATGGGTTGAGTACCATCGAGTGCTGAAAATGGAGTGCTGACCAGGCAAGCAACCAGGCAATACTAATGAGCACCTTAAACAGTGGCTTAGTTAAGCATAAATTTCACTTGTTGAGGATGAGAGGGCGGTTGGAATCTCTCGATAGGGAGGGGGGGTGGGGGGGGGGGGGGCAACGAAAAGAAATCCGTTCGAAAGGAATTTCAAGAAAATAAAGTGATTTGCTCAATTCGATTCGATGCGATTCGTACCCGGAAAGAATAAAGATTGAAATTGAAAGCAGTTTTTATTTATTGAATGTTCTTTTATTTAATTTAATGTTCTTTTATTTCATTTAATGTTCTTCTATTTAATTTAATGTTTTATTATTTAATTTAATGTTCTTTTATTAAATTTAATGTTCTTTTATTTATTGAATGTTCTTTTATTTAATTTGATGTTCTTTTATTTATTTAATGTTCTTCTATTTCATTTAAAATTCTTTTATTGATTGAACTCAGTATTTAATGACCATCCTATAGATTTCATCGAATTTCGAAACTTCAACTGGAATTTCGAACATTTATCACTCACTCATTCATTATTTATGATTTAGAATTTCTATATAACACACATCGGATTGATTTATATCTTAATTCAAACTCGATTCTCACCTTCGAATGTTCGCTTGACACTTACACATGTCTTCGGGCAGGCATGAAGACAGACATGACGATTGGAGACGCAGATTGAGTGAGTGAATGACGCGCAGCTCCCCGGAGAGCATCGAAAGTGGTTCATCAACGCTTTTCGACTACACGCGTTACTCTGGAGAAGCTGTCGACAGACGACACTTGATACAGAAGCTTCTTAAAGAGTATTCATCCATGCTTCAGTTGATAATCAAGAAAATCTGTGATTTGATCGAAAGTCTGTCAGTCTGTCTGTCTGTTTATCTGTCTGTTTATCTGTCAGCACGTACATCTGTCTGAGTAGATTACGATTATGATAAAAGGCAAAATGAATGACAGAAAGAGAGAGAATGTAGACACGGTAGAGATTTTTGTCTAAAATCTTAAAATTCGAATTTCTCTGATTTCATAATTTATTGAAATTTTCAAAATTTATCGAAATCTGAAAATTTATCACAATTTATTGAAATTTCATAATTCATAAAAATTTAATAATTCATCGAAATATCATAATTTTTCGTCATAATTCTTTTTAGCTAATTAAGTATAAACATTTTGTCATAGTTTTGCGAAATCACTTTTTTTCCTTTGCTTCTCTCCCTCCCCTTTCTCCCTCTTTCTTTTTCACTCTTTCTCTCTGTGCCTGTACTTTCATCGGATTTTTTCACTCCCCTGTCGTCTTCGTTCGTCTCTTTTCTGGTTCTGTTCCTTTGTCCAAATGCCAAGCCTTTTGTAGCTTAATGCATTTTCTTGCCATTTATGGTGCCAATTAGCATTGTTGTTGTTGTTGTTGCCATATCGGCCTCCGAGATGGTGTTGCAATAAAGCTTCTGTTAACGCATCGAGACCCTTTTTATTTGTGTGTTTTTTTTTTTACTTTTCTTCCTTTTTGTATGGTGTCGCTGTTTCTTTGATTTAATTCTTATATTATTATTATTTTTCCTTATTTTATTGTTCTTTTATATTATTTACTTAATTTTGTTTTATTTTAGTTTTATATTGATTTTGGATCTACAATACTTTGATTTTATTTTGATTTAAGTTTGTTTTAAGTTTATTGTTTGTATTTTTATTTTATTTTATTTTACTTTATTTTAGTTTTATTTTGATTTTTATTTTGTTTTGGTTTTTATTTTGATTTTTATTTTAGTTTTGATTTTAATTTCTAATCTTTAATCTTTAATTTGATTTTATTATAATTTATTTTTTATTTTATTTTATTTAGTTTTACTTTATTTTCTATTATTTTATATTATTTTGAAATAATTTCGTTGGCTTTTTCTTGATATTATTTTATTTGATATTTTTTGTATTTTATTTTATTTTTAATGTCTTCAAGAAATTCAAGTTATTCCATGAAATGTCATTGCAACTGACGTTTTCATGATTCTTTGGAAATTTTTTCTTCTCTTCTCAGGTTTGAAGCCTGAGAATCAGTGGTTTTGTTGGCTGGTTCGTCGCTTGGTTACTGAAATCGCATTGGGGAAGTGATTGAGTGAGACTCGAGTGGTGGTATTTGATGATTGTGGAGTTTTAGGGTGGGGGGGGGGGGGGGGGGGAGAAAAAAGAGGAGACGACAACATTGCCGACTTCGCTATTTATGGAGGCGCAAATGAAATTGTTTGTACGCGTGCAGATAAATTGTTGACAGTCTTTAATGAGTACAATTAACAGAAAATGTTTGTCAAGACTACAGAGTTGCAGCATTGTTTCATTTCAACTCGTTCCATGCTGATGAGTGACGAACAGAAAAACAACAACAACAAAAAAAAACATCACTGTCATTCTTACACGATTTGGTATTTGCAAAAAAAAAGACACTTTAATGTGTTATGTGTCAGACTTCTGCTGAGCCATCGATATTAAGTATGATTAATTCGTGAGTATATCTTATATAAGTTCGATTTTTATATTGCACTTTTGATGATAATGTATGTATATCCGTCGATTTTTATCGCTACTTAAAATGTACCTCTGATTTAGGTCTCAAGTAATCCATTAAATCTCTTTATATTTATTTGTAGACGAATACCGACCTACATTCGTACATCCTGTGTTATTGTCTCTAAGATGTGGGACACAGAACCTTTGTCTACACTTTTATTCATTTAAATAAATACTTATTTCAAATAAAACACAGACGTGATTTCAAATTCTAATCGCGTGACTCATTTTTGACGTTTAGCCATTTATTTGCATTTCGTTTTGAATTTCATTCGAGATTCATTTGAATTTTTTTCGCTACTCTGTTAAAAATCATCGCCTGCAAAGTTTGAGTAAAGTTTGTGTTAAAATTTGTAAGTTTTACTTCTTTATTTCGTAAGTTGTCCATTATATATTATATATTCTTATATATTCCGTAAGATTCTTTTATTTAGAGGTAATACGGTTACACAAGAGTTATTGCTATGAGATATCTGAAGGCATGATTATGAAAAAAGACTCCACGAAACCACACACGAAATACACATCGCAATTGCATCAAGAAATGTCATGATAGACATAAGAATGAAGGTCAAATTAGTTGTACAATTTAAGGACAAGGAATTATCTTTGTGTGACTTTTATCTATCTTTTCTTCTTTTTTATCCTGTGACCTACTATACTCAATGTATACTATACCCAAAAGTGAAAGGATATCTTGGGTTACTCCCAGCAGGAGGCGTGTCAAGTATAAAAGATAATTTTTCTTTAAAAGCCTCACCTTCTGAGTGAATTTAGACTCGTTCGTCTGTCTGTCTATCTGCTTGTCTGGTCGTATGCCTGTCTGCACCCGGTCTGCCTGACAGGCTGGCTGGTGGTTAGGAAGGTGTAGGGTGTCTATCAGCTTCGGCCAGGCCGAACATCTTCTCTTATAGTATATATGCTTGTTTAAATGGCGCCTCCTTTTTAACCATTAAATAACTTGACCTCTCCGTAAATACTTAGATCACTGTTTTTGGGTTCTACAACAATACCATCAACAACAACAAAATTGCCTACATTAAAATATTCTTTTTTCAAAGAGGAGAAGAAATCAAAGGAGAGGAGAAGAAAAGAAAGAATGATCCTTTAAAATTTGAATTTCTACGGCTTTCTTTCTACGGACAAATTTATTTCTATGATTTGTCAAACACTTGAAACATCGAGTGTCTCTTCTCGACGAAGCGCCTCTCTCCAGTCCTCCTCTCTGCCCCGCTTCTTCATTGTTTTTGTGGACCACCGACTGAGCCACACAGTGACAGTGTTGAAATTTTTTTTTCTGAATTCTGTGTAAGAATGAAACACAAAAAAATACAAAAGGAAAGAATGTAGAAATGTAAGAAAAGAAAATATTTTCCAACAATGTTATTGAGACACTTTTCCAGTTTTTTTCTACTCTCGCTGCTTGAATGCCTTTCGTTTTTGTTGTGATCACCTTCGAGGGTTTTCAATGGCTTTTCTCTGGAATTCGAACGCGGTTTTCTTTGACATTTTCTTTGCATTCGATTTGGGTAATTTTCTTATTCTTTCGCTTTCTTCTGAAGTTTCTTATTTTGTTTTTTTTTTTCTTTCTTTTTTTTCCTTTTTTCAGGTGGATTTTAATTTATTGCCATACTTCACGGGACACGGGTCATTTTTCCGGTGAAGATTACGTAATTACGAACAAATTATATGCATTCATTCTCGATAACTTTAATTCAACTTTTGAATGCCTTTTCGTTTAACGTTTTGTATTGTAAATGAAAGTCACGCCTTTTAAAGATCATATAAAGCAGCATGTTCAATAATTGTTGGGTTTTTTTTCTTTAAATACTCTTTAAATACTCTTTAATTATCCTTTATTTCGGAATTTCATTTTTTGTCCCATATTTTTTTTCATGGTTCATTTTTTTCATTTTCTTTTTCGATCTTGTTCTTATTCTTCTTCTTGTTAGTCTTCTTCTTTCTTTCTTCAACTCGATGAGTTAATTAAAATTTTTGATCTTGTGAAAATATTTCTAAGATGTTAAAGATCGTTAGTTTAAAAGCTATAAAAATAGCTAGAAGATCCATCAACACTCCCACCAGCAGGCAAAAAGCCACCACAGACCACAACAACAACAACCATTGAACCCGACATAAAAATAGTGATAAAAACGACGACGAAGACGGCGACGACGACGATTGATTGCGTTTAATTCGTCATGCAAATCAAAAGAATCATTCTTTCTTTAACTCTTGCAGACGCAGAGTAACGAGTGCATATTTCTTTGTGGGTACCCACAAAAGCAAAAACAACAACAACACCATCTCCTTCCCCACATTCTATGAATGCACTTTAAATTGATGAGAGTTTCTATTAAGCTATAAGAAGACGTTAGAAGTTAAAATTTGAATGAGCCATTAAAAGAAATTAAAATCTAGATTTGCGAAAAACTGACTGTTGACTGATTGACCGTATGACCTGAAGAGAAAAGCTCTACAGCAGACTCAACAATAACAACAACAACAGCAACAATAATAACAACAACAAGAACAACAACAAGAACACCAACAATAATAACAACAACAATAATATTATCAGCTAGTATTATCAGCAGCCTTTCAGTTTCAGAGGAAGTTTCATTTTGCATAACTTGATGTAGAATAATTTGAAAGAAATAAAAAGAATTAAACAAAAAAAAAATAATCGTTTACAGTTATGATAATTTTAAAAGAAAGTACTAAGCATCTTCTGGAGAGGACTGAAAGGAAAAGAAAAGAAACGATGATCTGATGATCTTGTAATTTATAAAGATCAGGAAAAATTTTAAAGGCTTTTTATGCATCATTGCAAAAATGTTTTTAAGTCAAGAATTTTTCCCATAATATTATAATCTATGTTATACTTATTCTGATTCTTTTCTTATTCTTTTCTTATTCTATTCTGATTCTTTTCTTATTCTATTCTTATTCTATTCTTATTCTATTCTTATTCTATTCTGATTCTATTCTTATTCTAATCTTATTCTATTCTTATTCTATTCTTATTCTATTCTTATTCTGTTCTTTTTCTATTCTTCTTCTATTCTTATTCTATTTTCATTCTATTCTTATTCTATGCTTATTCTATTCCTTATCTATTCTTATTCTTCTATTGTACCATTCCTCTTTTCTTTTATTATTACTGTTAATTTTTCCAATTGTATGAACACATTCACTATAATTTCTCTTACTCACGATCACTTATTATTACTAATGATCTGTTGATTTTTTAAGATCCCGTTAATCACATAACCTAATTAAAGCTTACATTAATTTTAATTAAGTATAATTCAGAAGAAGAGAGACTTTCATGTACTCTGAAGATGCTTGTTTTTTTTTTATCTAATGGTTATCATTACCATGATCAATCATGAGTATCTACATAATCTTTCTTTCTCTTGTATAACAGTAGATAGACACATTTCTTTAAACAACATTTCATCCGAATATAAAACTATTTAAGTACCACAACAACCACACAAAAAGTTTTCATTGCGATCGTTAAAATAAATTTTCCTCAAATTAAGTGATCAAGTGTTAAAATTAGGATATAAAAATGCATGTGATCGGAACACGAGTGGTACTTCTAATAAGAAGATTTTATACATAAGATGATCATGACGATATGGTCATGATTACAGTCTTTAATATCAAATTAAAATAAAATAAATAAATAAAACATTAAATTTTATATTTCTCACAAACACTATTTTGTATTGAATATTATTCTCAAACAACTTTTCTATAATCATCCAATAAAAACCAGTACAATTTTCCAGCGATTTTAAATTCTTAGCATATCTTTCAATTATAAGAAGAGCAACAAAAACAACAAAATTTTTATCACTTTTACAATCACTTCTTATGTGCGTCTTGTCACTATCAATTACTTAATGGAAGAAGAAGATTTCAAAGTAATAACAAAAAACGAGGAAATCATAGAAAATAAAAGTATAGAAAAAAGTTCTTTAAAAAAAATGACTTAATGACAATAATAATAATGATCATCATTCTTGAGTATCGGCGAGGAAAACCGGTTTGATTGGCAAGAGAAGAAGAAGAAGCAGAAGAAGATCGGTAGTATGAGGATCATTTAGAATCTGCTTGATCACAGTAATTATTTAATAAGTCCGGAATGACTTCTAGTGATATCGCCGAAAGAATGGCGAATCCTGGTGGCGTCTACAACCACGTCCATGTCTCAGATGGTAATCATTTAATAAGAGACTTCAGTAGAATGGCAGCTACAAGCGGGACTTAATTAATGCTCGCTTGGTTGGTTGGATGGTTGGTTGGTTGATTGGTTGGTTGGTTGGTTGGTTGGTTGATTTGTTGGTTGGACGGTGTTGGTTGGTTGGTTGGACGGTTGATGGTTGGTTGGTTGGTTGGATGGTTGATGAATAGTTTATTGGTATTAATTTATTGTAAATACTGAATTTTATTACGAAAGAACTTCTATTTTTTTTTATTATATTGAAAATTATGAAAAAGATGAAAATCGGATGAAGCAAATTTAAATAAAAAGTCTTATTTTCAACTGTTTAGAAGTCGTCATCTTTCAACGAAGCTTATTTGAATGTCAACTGATAGTACAACTGTCATGAGTACAGATATAATTATGATCATTATACTTGTGATCCTCAGTGATCGTCATAAACACGATCTTTAAACAAAGGAATGTTTTGTTGTTGTTTCAGAACTCCAAACGTAAACTTTGCACAACTGATCAACTCAACAGATGATCGTCTGTATTAAAAAAATAATAATTCAACTAATTAAAAAGTAATCAATGCTCAGTGTTTAGCACAAAGTGATAAGTTTTTTGTCAAAAAATTATTTCAATTTGCGTTAGAGTCTAATTACAACATCCTGTTTATTTGCAACTTTCCTTTCCTTGCCTTCCCTTTCCTTCCCTTCCCCTCCTACGCTTTTCAGTCCTCATCCTGCAGGATAGACAACCTCTTTTAAATAAGAAATTTGATCATCGCCGATCGCATGATCGTTAACAGGAGCACAAAACAAACATCCTTTTTTTTACACTACCAATGAAAGAATTAACACAACGCTTCTAACGTACACCGGGTTCTGATCCTTTTTTTCTTTTGTTGATCCTTATTTACCCTTCATTCCTTGTGATCCTCGTTGAAGCCTCTTTGAGCCATAACAAGATCATCCTCATTATAATTATTATTCTTTCTATTATGGTCTCGAGATTGATCATTATTGTTGAATGGTGTTTTTTAAGAAATAATTATTAATTCATATTCGAAGATCAAATTACAATACAAACAGAAACTCATTTTACGAGTGCCGAAGCACGGAAATCCTTCTGCACTCGATGTCAATCATGGAAGAATAGAAAACAAGAATAACAGCAACAAAACCCAAAATAGAACAATAAATGAATGTATTTAATATGCAATCGTACAATCCTATGGATGAGTATGGGAAAATCTGTTATTTTTGCTGTGAAAGATCTGTAGAACTCTTTGGAATAATTTCAGTAATCGTGTTACAGGTTTCTTTAAAAAACATTCTACTGATCTTGTTTAGATAATTTTTATGGAATTCTTTTCACTCAAATTCAATCTATGACTCATTTTGAGTGTCATACTCAATTTTAGTTTCCGAAATTTTTATGTTCTTTCTATCAATAATCTTTTTGATGATTAGAGTAAAAGTTATTCTGTAGTTATTAAGTTTAATTATGATTTTATTATGGTATATTAATTGATTTGTCGACAAAACATTCTAAATAATGAACAGATTTCTTTAACTCCAGGTTTTAGCGTGGAAATGTTAAGAATTCTACAGAAGCTGATGGATTGTGAAGGTTAAAAAAAAGTGACCGCTCTTACAACAAACTGTGTGTCACTTTTTCACTATCATTCATCGGGTTTTAATGCGACTTTAATGAGTCAGTAGAAGAGTATGAGTGCGAGAGAGGCAGAGAATCAGTGAGAGAGACAGACAGAGGATCAGTGAGTCATCGAGTCAGTAAGATAAAAAGACAGAGAGTCGGACTGATCGTGGTCAATAATAATGGAGATCATGTTCAAAGTGCAGGAGGTCGGTTAGTTGCTGGTTGTAGCTGAAGAAAGAAATGAAGACTTTTCTTCAGTGGATTCCGATATACATGGTGGGGGCGGTACAGGGGCCGGGCGGGGCGTGTCAAATCCAGCGATCATGCGGGCTCATTTGACTGAAGGATATGAAGAATGAAAATAATGTTCTTAAAATACAAATGAAGTTCCAGGAAAAGAAAAGGGAACAAAACAGATTGTACACAGAATAAATAAGAACAAGAAAAATACTAAGTAGTGGATAAAACCAATAATTTTTATGTCAATCATATTATAGTAAAATAAGAATTAATTTATAAATACTATATAAGTTTTTATTTAAAATTATATGAAAATAATCTCTCTCGGAAGAACCTTGAAATAAAGATAGAAAAACTGACCATCAGCTTGAACAACTCAAAACTAATCGCTGTCCTGGGGGAAACCCCACTCAGAAGTGACCTTCAAGAAGTGCATGCAGATTAAAATGTTTGCAAATCTTATTTAAGTACCGAAACACTTCAAGGAACTAACAATGAAATCACAAAAGGTCATTCAAAGAAAGCACAAAGAACCTCAAAGGACTTATGAAAGAATCAATAAAGGACTAACAGAGCACTTTTAAAAGGATCACAACGGACTGTAAAAAGACTCACAAAGGACTGCCAAAAGACTCATAAAAGACTCTAAAATATTTACCAAACATTCACAAAGGACTTGTTTAAAGGAACGTAAAAAAACTAAGAAAAATCAACGTCAAAGAATTTTTTCAAGAGATGAGAAGAGTTCGGGAAACATGCAAGATTATTTGGCACTTAAAACATGGGAAAACCTTCTATGAACCCAGAAAAGGACTTGCTTCCGAAGGGAAGAAACAAAATCGCGGGTATATTTTAAATATTTACATCACACAAAAATAACATGTTGATTGTTAAAACAGGATCCGAATCTGCAACAGGTACAGGAACAGGTTCAGGTAACCGATTTGAACGATTTCCCTCCACCACGAGTGGAAGGTGAGTTGAGTTTCAATCAGCTGAGGTGAGTTCCACGTAATGTAAACAAAACAAATCAAAGCGTTTTGTTCCACAAATAAACAAAGAACACAAAAAAAAACATGCCGGTTCTTTTGTCGCATCGAACATGTTCGAAGTTGAGACTCGAACAAGATTTTTTAACCAAGAATTCAGTGAGCAAATGTGTTAAATTTTTATGTTAAAAACTTTATAAAATTTGTTAAAAGAATTATAAAGCGTAGAAAAAATTTCAAAAAATGTATCGCGAAATTCAATAAAATTTAAAATAAATTCCACATTTGAACCTCAGAAACTCCGCGCTTTATAAAGAAGAAGACACACCACATATGTGCATAATAAACAACAACAACAGCAGCTACAACAGCAACAATAACAAGAACAGGAACAACAACTCACCACGGCGTTTGGAACCAACGCACACAGTATATATGTAAGTGTATAAGCACATCTAACAGCATCAGCGTCAAAAAATAATTTAGTGTATAAACACAATGCAACGATGGTGACAAAAATTATAGTCTTTAGTTGTCGAAAAGCTGTAGTAAAACACGAATAGAAGAAACGCAGAAACGGCGGACATGATGTAAACAAATTTGACGATCGTCTGGCGTATTCATCTGATTCAAACTGAATCAGTTTGGCCCGACTTTTTCGACGCCAGGAAGTTATATCGCTGACGATTTCGATGTGCTTATACACAAATATCCCTCGTCAGATAATTGCATGCACTCCACGAGTAGAAACGAATGCAGCCGAAGAGCCACATTTCCCCTTTACGTTTAAGGGAACCCGGGTAAACCAATTTGACGCAACGCAACGACGCACTGACTTCATGCAAGTTGCACGAGAGAGGTCTCTGAAGCTGCAGAAGTGCATTCGAACGTAGCTCGTGATCGATCGCCAGTCTTCGTTGATTACTCTCGGCGGTTGGATGTGCGAAAGAAAACGTGCGAGCAAGGAAGGATTTAATTCAAATCTAATACTCGGTGAGGAAGAAGAAGAAGCAGATAAGAGAAGATGTCGCGTTAAATGTCGGGAAGAAAAGAAAAGTGAAAACTGTGAAGCATATCAAAACAAAGAATAAAAAATAATAGTGCACTAAAAAACTTTATTATTGTTTTAAAATAAAGAAAGAAAATAAAAAAGGAATTTGCAAAAAAAAAGAAGAAAACTAAAAAAATTCAAATTAGGAGGAGCAACAAAAAAAAACGTGTTTGTAAGGAGCACAACGTAAAAAAAATAAATAAAAAAAATTCGAGGATATCTCAAAATAGAATCTGTCGCCGGTGTTTAGAGCAGCATCGTCTGCGTCGCTCGCGTCGTCTGCGTCATCGTCATCGTCGCGTGTGATGAAGTTTTTGTGCGAATCTTTGTTTTTGTTGCGGAGCCCTCAAAATAAGTAAATCAAAGCGAGCGAAGTGGAGTCAAAGAAAATTTCAGGAGGTGGACGCAGTAAATCATCCATACGCAAAAAAGTGCACGTGTGTTTTTGTTATTGTTGTTGTAAACGAAAGGAGAAGCCAAGAGGGAGAATTTAATGAGTAGAAAATAAATGAACATGAGCATGAATAAAAATCGGTGGAAAAAATATCAATAAAAGTTTAAAAATATAACCAGTCAACTCTTTGAGAGAAAAAAGATCGAAAATAATAAAAACGAAAAGCAACAACAATAAGAAATACGGACCAACGGGGTAAAGAGTAGCTGTAAATGCAACACTGTTGAGGCCGGAAGTTGTTAATTTTATAAAAGAAGTTTTCTCAGAATTTTCAAAAGAAGTACGAGAACGACAAAAAAAGTATAAAAAAATAAGAATAAATAAAGAATAAGAAGAATAAAGTGTCGCGGAAGGCAGAAGAAGAAGAAGCAAAAAAAATTAAATAATAATTACTTCAGAAGAAAAAAGAATGTTGTTTAAATTCCAGTAAAAAGAAAATAAAAAAAAGAAGAAGGTTAAATAAAGTAGGAGGAGAAGAAGAAGCACGGAAAAAGAAGAAGAAAAAAATTGGCATTTAAAAAATTTTAACAAAAAGTGTTGACTTCAATTAAAATCCAATTAAAAAGTCATTTACAAAAAAACAAACATTAAAAAAATGTTCGCAAACAACAAAATTTAAGTGATGTAAAAATTTGTTAAAAATTACTAAAAAAGGAGAAAAAATAATAAAGTATTCAGGGTTAAAAACATATTCAAAACTTAAAAAATAAGCAAGATAAAAATATTCAAACATAACATAACATAACTATATATAAACATCAAAAATTTAATACATTTTCTAATTAAAAATGAATGTGTGAAAAGATTTAAAAGAAGAATATTTTTAAAAAGTTTGATGGAAGTTGAAAATGTTTTATATTTAATAATTAAATTTTAAAAAAATAAAAAGTTTGTAAAATAAAAATTCTATCATTAAAAGCAAATCTGTTTGATGTAAAAAATGAGTTCAATAAAAAATACTCCGGGATTTTATTGATCCCTTGAAAAAAAGTATTGATTCCTGGAAAGAGAGAGAAAAAACGACCCATAAAATAAAAAATGGCAGCCGATAGTGTGGCGCCTCAAAGAGGCCATCAAAAGACAACAAAACATCTGCTGCTGTTGCACTTAATGTTCCTTTTAATGGCTTGCATGGCCACGCCCACTCATACCAAAGATATATCAGCGGCGCTTTTACGCCTACGCAGTCTCTCACCCGCTCAACTATTGAAAGAATACTCGGAGACGCCGCTGCCAGCGAACACAAGTTTAGCGGATCTGAAGGCAGGCGGCAACATCGTTTCGTGGACAGGAGTCGCCATCGAGGGACATTCCGATAAATTGCACCAACTGCAAGAAGAGGCAGCAGCAGCAGCTGGGGTCTCAGAGCAACGGCAAACATCTGGATCAACGCGACGAAAAACAAAGAGTGGTTTATTGATCGAGAGCTCGTCAGATTTTCGTCAGGATTTCGAACAAATTACAGCGGATTCATCAACAGAAAATATTGCTACTGTATCTTCGCATAGTAAAACAAATCGTCGCCAGCAACAACAACAACGTCGTGGACGCGTTGGTCGAAATGGTCATCGTCAGAAACTACATCGAAATGGTAAGTTTTTCGCTGATTTCTTTCTTTTAGAATTTTCACTCCTTTGAAGTCGTTGAAGATCAGCTTGTGATCAGATGTCAGTGTCAGTAACAGCAACAAGTAACTTTTGTTTTTTTTTTCCTTCGCAGACAACAGTAAATGTTGTTGCTTTTTTCCTACTTTGTCCATATTTGGACAACAACATTTATTGCTGTTGGTGGTGTTGTTGAGTTTTCTCTCCTTCCCTGACATTCTTCGGTTGCTTTCCTTTTTTGTATTTTCTTCCTCTCTCTGTCTCCCTCACTCTCAATGTCTTCCGTCCCTCTCCTTCACTCTCCCTCTCCTTCCTTCTCCTTCTCCTTCTCCTTCCCTCTCCTTCCCATCGACTTCCCTCTCACGGTGTCGGCGGCGGCGGTGTCAGCAAAAAGTGATCGATTGGCATTTCTTGTTGTCCAAATTTGGTTGTCGAAGAGTTGAAAGAACTTTGTGTGAAAGTTGTTGGTTTTTGCTTCTAACAGAGCCACAGAATGGGATAGAAAAGAAGGAGCAGCATTTTTGAAATGCTTTTATGATCTTGTGAACTAGGAAGTGATCGCAATCATGATCGCCAATCAAAAGAACAGAAAAGGAACTCGCTTTGCTTCGTTTGAAATACATTAAAAAGATAGTAAAAAAGTATCGTAAAAAAAGTGTCGTAAAAAAGGATTGTAGAAAATGTAGTAAAATAGATATTGGATTATTATTTAAGATACTTTTGACAAGATCATCACCGTTTATTCGATTTTAAATAAAATGTGATAAAAAAATGAAAGAAAGAGACAAGTTTTAAAGTAAATCCAATTATTGAATAAAAATTAAACTGATTTGGAGACTTTTACGTAAACGTGATCGAGCTGTGGGAACTTTTTCTCTTTACATCTTATGAATAATAATATACAGTATTTAAAAACACTAAAAATTATTGAAATTTTTTAAAGATTTTTTAATGATGTCTTTAAAATGTGTCTGTTTAGAATCCGTTTAGAATCTGTTTAGATAGATCAATGGATCCGTTATTTATGACTTCATATAAATCATGACTATTTTATGATCGTCACCTCTTGAATTTTATAGCTCATTAAATTTTTATTGTTCGATAATGATCTCTCTGATAGAATCCTCTTCACCTCTCTCTCTCTCTCTCTCTCTCTCTCTCTCTCCTTAGCCCTGACTCTATCTCTACCTTTCTCTCTTTCTTTCCTTCTAATATATGCTTTTCTTGTCTTTTTATCTAATACATTTTTTTTATTCGTTCTAATTTTTGATCAGTCATAAAAATTGATCGCATACCAAAGTTTTGCATCAAAAGAATCTCTATTCTGTCAAAGACAACAACAACAACTATAGCAACAACAACAACAGCAACAACAACTATAACAATATCAACAGCTATGACAATAACAACAATATCTATGACAACAACAAAACATATGATCATAAAATATATACTTAATTAAGATCAGAAGATCAGATCAACAAACAGCTAACAGCAACTTAGAACAAGTTTTAAAGTAGAAAAACGGACAGAGAGAAAGAGAGAGAGAAAGGGAGAGAGATAAAGAAAGAGAGAGAGGTAGTCACTGCCAACAATATTTTTGTAGCTTGTCAACAACAAACAAATCAAATCCAATTTTATGGCTTCACTCAAATTACTTGGGAAGTTTCTTGGTTTTTTTTTCATTTTTTAAATGATTGTCTGACTAGATTTCTGTTGATTTGATTTGCTTCAAGTTGATTTTCTGTGATTTTATATTCCATTAAATTTTATATTCGGTTTTTATATGATTTTCTTATAACTTTTTTGACGAGATTTTGTTGTTTTCTTTCGTTTCGTTCTTTCGTTTTAAGGAATTAAAATTCATATAATAATCCGGATAATAATTTACCGGACATTTTTTAGCTAATTAAACATAATCTATTTTATATTAATCTGCTCGAAAATTCTCCATATAATCACCATCATTGGGACCTCTACGGATTATATTCATGCGGCGATTTTCATAGTTTTTTAATCTAAAATCAGAATATGGAGCATTTTCTTCGGAATCATGGATATGTCCCATTTTACCTGGAATTCTCAGTGCATAGAACAACCGTGTGTAGGGTGTATAGTACAGTAAGAAATCCATTGAAATCCCTTTTTGGCGCGTGTCCTTACGTATATGATTAAGCGAGGAGAGGAAAAGGAAGAGGAGAAGAAATGAAAAAATGTTTAAAAGTGTCGTTTAATATGTTTAAAGTGTCGATCGTCGAATAATGTAAATTTTAAGCACTTCCTTATGTTGTTCAGAAGCATAAAACACAACAACAACAAAAGGTATTAACTGCGACTTCAGTAACAATGATCACCACAACAACAACAACAACACCAACAACGGTAACAACAACAACAGTAACAACACAACAGTAACAACAACAATAACAGTAACAACGTGTTAACATATTATTACAAAGCGACAAGAATTGTTTGAACTCGAACTCGTGGCACAGCAATTGTTTTGACTTCTTGACACTTAAAAGTCGTTTGTTGGTTGGCTGGTTGGTTGCTGGGTTGCTTTCTTGCTTTTTGTTGTAGTTGTTGTTGTTGTTGTTGGTCTTCGTACATTTTTTTCCACATCCTCTGGCGCTATTGTTTTTTTTTATTGTTGTTGTGTGACAATACTGGTTGCTTTGGTAGTACGAAGTACGAGTAGGGTCGGGCTCCGCTTTCGGCTTCTCAGTGACCACAAATGGATCATCATTACATCAACATGATACTCTTTGTTGCTCCATTTTTTAACCTACTTCTTTTTTTGGTTTATAGTTTTTCTAATTTTCGTTGGTTTCAAATTGATCAAGATTAAATTTTTTAAAATATATATCAAATCTTCGAAAAATAGTCTAAAATATTGTTAAAAAAAATTTTGAAAACGAATTTAAAAGCTTCACTAAAATTGCTTAATATACGAGTATATCCTAAAAGATATCGACTTCTTTAATTTTTCAGTATTTTCGTTAAAATTCCCTTTTTTTAAAAAATGTTCACTTCACAAAACTTTATACTTTTTATTGATTTTTCGCCTTTTTTTTCTCAGTGAAGTGCTTCAGCCGATCATGTCGCAGATGACGAAAACTACTACAACCGTTTAATTATGTTGTTTATTGATAGATGGTAAATTCAATTAAAAATACACCAAATAAAGTAGTTAATCTATGGCGCTGTGTAACAATTTACAATTGTTTTGAACTGAAGTTTTACTTTCTTTTTAGAGAGAGTGAGAGTAAGAGAGAGGGAAAGCTAGAAAGCTAGAGAAAGAAAGACATTTTTTTCAGAGTGATAGAAAGACCGATCAATAGATTGTAAGATCGTCATGGAAACGCAGATAAATCGTCACAAAAACCGATCCCCAGGGAGGTTGATCGTCAGTGGAGCAGATCTTCAGACATACAGATCGTCACAGAGGAAGATCATCAGAAAGACAGAGGAAAAATCGTCAAAAAGACAGATCATTTGAGGGGCAGATCAAATGTCCCAGATCACTATTAACACTGTCCAGGCAGATCATTATTAAGACAGTCTGTCACAAAGACTGATCGTTAGTCTTGGGGCAGATCATTAAACAGACAGATCATCAGAGACAAATTCGTCAGTGGAGTGCCTGATAAAGACACAAAAACTGATCATCAGACAGACAGATCGTCCCACCTCAGACAGGCTCAGAGACGCAAATCCTTAAAGAGCCGAATAGTTAGAAAGTCATATGGTCAGATAGTCTAAGCGTCAGCCAGAGTCTGTTGAGTCGACTATCTCGATGTAACACACCATCAATTCACCGATCTCCATTGCATTCGACTTTCCAAGCAACTTCCTGTTCCAGCGATGGCTGGTGCAACGGTTGCTGTAGCTGTAGCTTTATTGGCAGCACCGACAGTTTTTCTGAGTCGCCTCGTGTTTTGCTAAAATATCGCATTTCAACTGGTCTCTGATCTGGTCTGAGAGTAACGATCTTAGCGGCGATTTCGCCACACGCCTGACTGCTGGCAGTCGTTGTTTACAAAGTCTACTGAAATCAAGTGATCTTGTCTGAATGCATGCTTCTAAATTGTTATTGAATAACATTGTGTAGTGTTATTTTTGTACATACATTGAGCTTCGTTTATAACGTTATTTTGGTATTTTATTTAATCATATGTTTTGGTAAAATCAAAGCTCAAAAATATGCGTCTCAGTGCAGCTGCGAAGGATGTAGCGACATGATTTTAAGCCATGTTTTCATGGTTAATTTTATAACTTAATTTTTTCCAAAATCCCCTCTCCTGGCTTCTCACTCGCTCTCTATTTCTCTCTCTCTTCATACAAAACACCGACTTTTCCAGTTGTATAGACTCTATCGTAGAAGAAATGCGTCTCATGTGTTCGATGTGTGTCCCCGGCGCTGTTATCGAATCATTAACAGCTTCTTTTAGCTAACTGAACTTTTTATGGTCCCCCCTTTCTTTATCCCCCTCTCTATCTACCATTTGTTACCTATTTACGATCGTTTTAATAACGCAATCATGGTGTTGTGATGATCTTTTCTCGTTTCTCTTCCTCTATAATTTTATGTGTAGTCTGCCGATCGATCGATCGTCCAATCTACCCCACCTCTCTGCCTCTTCTTTTCCTTTCACTCCCTATATATCCCTCTCTCTCTCTCTCTTTCTCTCTTTCCTTCTTTTTAACAACCACAACGTAAGCTTCCATTCCAAGCATTCAAAACGATCCGTAGCCGTAAAGATCGTTATGGTTGCGTGCTTTAAAGTTATTGTAAAGTTTGTTAGGAATGCTTCAATGAGTCCCGGGAACGTTTGCATCTTTGTTTACATGCGTCTCTGCGTCTCAGCGTCGCTCCGTGTGTACGTTTGTGATCTTGCGTATATTAAAAGTGGCATTCTTCACACTTTGCTTCAAACCGGCGTCTCTTCAAGCAACCAGCCAACCATTCAACCAACCATCCATCCATCCAACCATTCATCCGTCTTTGCATACGTTCGTCCGTACGCTTTGCATCAGTTACTGATAAATAAACGTAGTAAAAGTTTTTTTTTAATTTCTTTAGTTTAGTTAAAGTTTTTCTTTGGTAAAGTGGAATATACTTGTGGGAAAAATACTTCGTTATGGTTATATTGTCGTTGTTGTTGCTGTTATTTTGAACTTCATGAATACTGAATGATGATTGTACAAGCGTTTATAATGAACCACGCTTGAGCGTCGGTTGGTTCGCTTTTAAACTATTTTCTTTCGGTTACCATGAAATCTCAATTTTTTTAAACATAACGACTAATAAATGAATGAATGAATTGAAATGCATTGAAATTATTTCGCTTTCGTTGTTGTTGGTCTTTGTTGTTGAAAAATACAACAAAGTTATTCTGTAAAATTAACGAATAATATTGTTCAATAAATTTCACACTCACCATCATTGACACTCAGTGTTGCCACAGCGTGGTTTTTCTTATGAAATCTTTCAAAAAGACACCCAACGACCATTTTTAGTTAATCCTGCTTTGAATTTTTGCCAATTGGTAGCACAGTGATTGTCAGACAGTGCTGCCAACTCAAGATTAGAGATCATGTCAAAAATATAGCAAATTATAACCTCGATAAATTTGAGATTAAAAAATGTAATAAAAATCAAACCGTCACCTGAATCATTCTCTTTCACAAGAGTGAGAAAGAAAGAGAGTGAGAAAGAAAGAAAGATAGAGGCAGAGAGAGAGAGAGAGAAAAAGAGAAAGAGACAAAAAAGTGACAAAGAGAGGCAATAGAAATGTTGATATATAGAGTAGATTTTCCAGATATAATCGAGTACCAACAGCGACAGAAAAAATATACAATGCAACAGAATAAATCAACTATTTTTGTGTTTATAGATCAAGTAAAGTAACAACAACAACACCGATGGAAATAACAACAACAATGGCAACAACATTTCTCAAATATAAACATATTTAAGCATTAACGCGTAATAAATATAAACAAACATAAAATCGACATCAACAAATCTTCGAAGCATCTCAACAGCGAACTCCGCTGGACAGAAAACGGAGTAGCAACAACAACAACAACTAATAGAGTTGAATTTCTTCTTCTTACTATTATTTTTCTCCCTTCATGATGAAGTGTTGTTTGTTGTAGAAATGGTTAAATTTTTTCCTCTTTTTTTAAGAAATGGTAAACAACCAACAACGAAAGATTTTCTGGAGTTTTGAGAAAACAAAAAAACAACAATAAAAAAAAAGTGTAAAAGCCTTTCCTTCGATAAAACTTAATTTAAAGTTTTTCTTTGAAGTTTTCTCAAGAGCAATAAATTATATAAGAATAAAGAAAAAAAGAAACACCAAAGATAAATATTGATATTGATAGAGTATTAATGTATATGAATAAATTCATGATATAGTAATGAAGTCTTTGAAGAAATCAATTGATGCAGTGAATACTGAATCAACTGTGATCAACTGTATAGTAAATCAATGATATTGATGCCTATGATTATGATGATGGTGATGACGACGATGATGACTTTTATGAAGTGTCTGCGGTGAAGCATTAATAAACACTTCCATTTTTTGTAATGTATTTTTTAAAAGAATTTAGAATTAACATTTATTTCAGGTTCAGATTCTCGAAATTAAGGTTAAAGTTGAAGATCCATATTTTTACTTTCAGAAAGGACAGGATAGTGATTTATTTATACTTTGTAAAGACCAGTTATCATAGATTATATGTAAAGAATCGTACTGCACTACGTTCATAAATCTAGTAGATAAAAAGTCGTGTAGGATATAGTTTATGATCATTATGAAAAGGTTCAGGTTGAAGATGTCTAGTAGATGTGGATTTTTACTAACAGAAAGGACTCATAGGCATTGATTTAAACCTATGTACGTTTAAAGATAAGTTATCACAGATCCTATAGAGAAAATCAGAGGTCATTCGGTTCATGAATAGATAGGAATTGATAAACGACTTAGTTTAAAAAATATGAAAGCAAACATTAAGAATGGAATATAGTATCTTGGTTTTCAGAAACGACAGATCAATGATTGAAATTAATAAATATCTGTTATCTCAGATGATATATCTTAAATTTGACGTCCTTTGATTCCTAAATATAGCAACTCGTATAACTTCATTTGTTTTAGAACAGATCAAAGTTGAATATGAAGATAATTTCTCCCAATAACATGAAATAAACAAACAAAAAAATAATAATGATTAATGCACCCTTTCAGAGAAAACCTTCTTCTCGCGGATGATAAGAATGATATACAATTTTTTACAATTTTTCTTTGAATGCACTTTAAATTCAAGCCTTAAACTTTTAATCAAATATAAAAAACGTAACTCTTTAAATACCAACAAAAAAAGTACGGGTGTATAAAAGTAGTTAAAAAATACACAAAAAATAAAAGCAAAGAAGACAAATATACATAATTATTAAATTTTTCACCTTCTTCGCACTCGAAACTTCTTCGAACGAAAAACAAAAACAAAAAAAAATGCACTCAACACTTATGTTGGGTGAGGATTTGGTTCGTTTAGTGTTCATGTTGTTGTTGTTATTTTCTACTTCCTGGCCATGAGTATTTTTCAAAATATTCCTCTTCTTTTCCCTTTTCGTTTTGTGAGTGTTTGGTAAATTTTCGATGGGGGTAAAATTCCAAGAATACATAAATTCTTTCAAGAATTTGGTTTGGTTTTTTGGTTTTTTCGGTTTTTTCCTTAAGAATATTTTGAAGCAAGTGCCGCTGAGCACTGAGCACAATTAACGCCACGACCGTCGATACGATCGCGTTACCAAACTTGAAAAATAAAGAAAAAAAAACTGTGTACAATATTTAAACAACACGTACGACGAGTACTCAAACTCGAACTCGAACTTCGAAGGCAAACAAACAAGGTTCACCTTCGTCTCGTCCTGAATGTTCAATGTTTCGTTATCAAGCGGAACCGTCCATGAGTCTGAGAGTCTGTCTGCCTGGCTGTCCATTTGTCCGTCCACCTGTCTGTTCATTATTTATCCGTCCGTCCATGACGACGCCAAACACGACTCGTCGTTATTTTGATCAGTTGATTGGGATTCAATCACAATTTATGTATTGAAGTGATTTTTAGTGCATTCATAAGTCTTGTCAAGGTAAAGAAGAAAAGGAAGAAGAAAACTAAGAAGAAGAAGGACACGAAGAAGAAGAAGAAAAAAGAAGAACACGAAGAAGAAGAAGAAAGAAAAAATAGAAACCTAATAGATCCAGCAACGAGTCTATAATCGTATATAATCGTACGTTTATGAAAGTGCTTCTGTGTTTCGTGATCTTTCTTTCTTGGGGATTCCTTTATTTTTGTCTTTATTAATTGCTTTCTGCTTATTCTTCCTATCTTAATTAATTCCATACACGTTTTTATATCAATAAAATACAAAAGTAACTTTATATCGGAAACGTCTCCGGCGCGAAGTCTCTCGATTTTTTTTTTTGGTTCTCAATTTTGTTTTTGCTTTAATTTTTTTAATTTATACAATTTCAAGTGCTTTAAAAATTCTCGGTTTTTTTTAAATTTTTTTTCATTCTTGTTGTTATTTATTCTAACATCGGAATTTTCGTCGCCGTCGTCGTTGAATTTTTTATGGAGCTCTTTAAATGATTATATTTCGATTTTAATTGCATCGTTTATTTTGTTTATTTTGACAAATAAACCATTAAAATGTCACAAAATAATAATTTAATACTCTTTAAATAGAAACTCTTAATTTGAATTTAAATGATTTTGTTCTAAATTATTTTTTTTTGGTTTGTTTTTCGTTTTGGTTTCGTATTTGATTTTATTTTAAGTTTTAATGCTTTAGAAAATGAAAATTAATATTTATATTGATAAATGTATTGATAAAAGTGTCAACATTTTTATTTAAAGAATTATGTAGTAAATAAAAATACTTTTGGTCTCAAAGTTTTAAAACTTTCTCCCAACATTAAAAAAAACTTGATTCTAAAGGGTTCCAAAATGATTTTTATTTTGATTTCTTTGTCAAAATTTTATTTCATAAATTAGCAGCTGATTCTTTGCAGCTGCCTTTTGACAGCCTTTAAAAACAAAAATAAAAATACCGAAAAAATCGCAAAAACACTCAGAAAATATAATAAGAGAAAAAAAAAAGTTAGTTTTTGAACAAAGCGCAGGTGTTTTTATTCCAAAGTATGGTCCAAACAATACACTGAATCAGTTTTATAAAAAAAAAAATACAGATTTAAAGCATGAGATAAAAAACCAGACTCAGAATTAAGAAAAAAGATATCGAGAAGAAAGCAAAGAAATATAAAAACCACAGAAAAGCTAAAGACTCAAAGACTTAAAAAAGGGAAGGAAAAGAAGAAGAGGAAAGAGAAGGTGAATAACCAAAAAAATAAGAAAAAAAGAAGCTTAGACGGGTTAAAAGTTTAAAATCAATGCTTAATTAACAACAGATGTATTTACATTCAGAAGACCGACAAAGACAACATCAATGAAAGAGAGGTATGAAAAATAAAGGTAGAGAGTGAGATAGAATGAGAAAGAAGATTCACAACTCAGGTTTCACAGACGTTTTGAAAGCTTGATTTTATTGTTATTATTATTCGATCAGCTTGGAATCGAGACACACCGTTAATACACTCATCACTATCAGCTTTAATTATCGGTTTGTCGACGTCTTAAGCCTGGCTGTCAGACGAATTGAAAGTGATAGTCACGTCTAAAAATGAGGGTATTCGTCTTCTTCTTACTCCTCCTTCTCAACCCGTCCTCTCTAAATCACTATCACACCATCTTCTTTGTTTCATAAAGTAAAAGAGAGGCTTGTATTCGTTTCGGACGCGATTTTAATCTCAAATTCGATTTCAATCTTAGTATCTCTTTAATTAAGTCTATACCTCTCTCTTTCTCTCGTTCTCTCTCTTTCTTTCTCTGTCTCTGCATTTAAAGTATTGTATTAATTAAGCAATTACATGAAATTTAACAGAAAGTATTTAAAATACTAGAATAAAATTTATTTTAAGTGTCCTTAGATTCTTATCTTTCTATCTCTTTAACTTTTTAGTTCTTTGGTCAATCTCTGTCTCTCTCTCTCTATATATATATATGTCTATGTCTCTCTCTTTCTCTCTCTCTCTCTCTTTCTCTCTCTCTCTCTTTCTCTTGAAATACTCTTCTGGCATTGACATTGCTACTCGTTCTACTTCTGTTTTAACAGCTTAACTATTATTTGCCCGAGAACTAGTCCCAGAACTGGTTCAGCCTGCTGTCGCCTGTTGCCAGTAAAAAGTGCTGCTTTTTAGAAATTCTCGGCTCGGTCTCCCGGTTATCAGGGTAGCAATTTGTCAAAGTTGTCATTCACTGCATGTTAGCGCCATTTTTCTTAACTTTTTGTCGTCGTTCGCATTATTCGCTGTCGTTCTTCGTGTTGTCGTTCTTCTTGTTGTTGTTATTGTATACATTGTTGTAGTTGTAGCTGTCAGTGTCATCACACCGCATTTTAACTGTCACTAAAAACATTGAACTGTCAAAAGCTCTTCGGTGGGTCTGCGTTTTTATTTAAAATTTTTTTACTAGGTTGTTTGCATACATTTTTTCGGTTGTTCTTTCATATTTTTTTGGTGTTTATTTATATATTTCTTTAAGATCTGGCAATATTCTGGCCTAATATAAGCAGCTAGACAATTTGTTGATGCCGTTGTTGTTGCTGTTTGACATCTGCTGCCGCTGCTGCTTCTGACAACCATTTAAATTCTCCAGATTTCATGCTTGAAACTTGAAGTTGCTTTTAGCTGATGTCAGGTGGCCCGGCCCGGTTACATTAAAACTGGATACCAACGGCAAAATATTAAAAGCAATTCTACAGAATCCAGAGCATTACACAATATTAATTTTTTTTAATAAATATTTTTATTTTTTAAATAAAATTTAAAGAAACTTTAATTATATACAGCTTAAAGAAGTAGAATTCCAAGAAATTTCCACCCGCTTGGAGTTGCCACTTTTCCGAAAACTTCGCTGTGGTTTTGTGTCTGGCGGCGTTATTCGCTGGTGCTTTTAATGGCTCTCATACGTTATCCGAGCTGAATGCGCTTGCTTTTAACACCTCTTTAAACGATACACCAATCTTAAAGCGGTCATTCATTCAGACGGGAGGACAGGCAGACAAGCAGACAGACAGACAAGCAAACTGCCAACCGTAAAGCGAGAAATTTTGAAAAAGTATGCACTTAAAACAGAAACGAAGTTTTATCATTTGTGTGTTCGATTTAAGCTGGTCTTCAATCTTTGAGAGTGAATGGGTTAAGATTGAGTAGAACAGTAATGGGTTAAGATTGAGAAGACGAATGGAATAAAGAAGAGAGGAAATAATAATAGAAATTTCATTAAATTTTTTAAATTTTACGAAATTTTCAAAACTTAGCTAAATCTTTAAAACATTTTTTTTAAAAACATTTTCGAATCACAATATATTTAAACAGTTAAAGATGTTTTCTTCAAAATTAACGAATGTTTTCATATATAACGATATTTTAAATATTTAACGAGAGTTTCAATATTTAACGAAATTTTCAAAATTTAACGAAATTTTTAAAACTTAATGAAAATGTCAGCATTTAAGAAATACTTGAAGTTGAACGAAATTCTCATTATTAATCGAAATTTTCCAATCGAATCGTCGAGTTCTTTTTATCTTTTCCGGGTTTTTTTCTCTCGTGTTCGTTTTTATTCTTTTTTCTTTGAATTATTAGTTTTTCCGGGTTTTCTTCTCTCGTGTTCGTTTTTATTCTTTTTTTTTTAATTATTAGTTTTAGCCACAGTTAAATAATATTCTTTCCTTAATATGGCCAAATAAATCATGACAAAAATCCGGTCGATGGAGATGCTTCATCATTAAGTGATCTAAATGAGATCACAATATTTTTTTACTACCTTTCAATAAATATTTTCACATCCACAGTAACAACAACAACAACAACGAAAACAACTTAATCCGAATCGAATTGGGTCAACCAACCAACAAATAAACCAGTCAACCAACCAACAAACCAATAATAATAGCAACAACATCTTCAGCAACAAAATTTATGACTCTTACTATGATTTTTATAGGTTTTTTAATGGGTTGCCTCGTGTTTTTTATTGTCGATGTTGTTGTTGTTGTTGTTGGTTTTTACTTATCTTTTAATGCTGTGCTACTGCAAGTTCGCAGTTTAACAAGAAGAAGAAATAATATCTTAATAACACTATTTTATTGCGATTTTAGTTTCCTTGATAAACTCGCTGCCTCTTCTTTTTCTTCTGCGTCTTCTTGTCTTTCTACTCGCTATGATAAGACTCAGCGAGTAACAAGTAGCATGTAACTAGTATAACTCCCTCAATTTCTTTGGTCACTACAAAAACAATACAGTCCTCTTTTTTTACATTATATGTAATTCTTTGCTTATATAAGCTTTATAGAGTGACTAGAAAATAAGAAAACCATTAAAAAAACTCCCTTTCAACTTCTTCACCCATTAATTTACCCGACAATCGTTCGACGCTTTATCAGCAGCAATTTTCTGCCCTGTCTGAGAAACAGCTGGCAAAAAAAGCTTATCGACAGCCACTCAGAAAACACAAAATGATTCATGAAGCAAGAGCATCAACATCATCATCATCAGCATCATCATCATATTAGCAAGGCGATAATCACTAAAATTGCCGTCATCAACTTCAATACAATCATCAGTAGAATCATCATTAGTCATCATTAATCATCACTAATAACACTATTAGTATCATTATTAATACTATCATCAATACCATCATCATTACCACCATCATCACCACCATCATTACCACCATCATCACCGTCATCATCACCATCATCTTACGTTTGATTCATCATCAATATTAAGCTTAATTGAATGGCAATCATCAATAAATATTGGATGTTGAATGCCAACATTTATCCTGGTCAACATTTCTTGGCTTGTCCTATCTGTCTGTCTGCCTGTGTGTCTGTCTGCCTGCCTGTCTGTCTGTCCGCCTGTCTCTAGATTTGTTGTTGGTCATTTATTTGCTCCGATACGGTCAACAGTAGAAACGATATACTGCCTTCATCATCATGGTCGTCATCATCTCAGACGCGATATCAGTTGTTTTTTGCACTCTTTCTCTGTCACATTTCCTCTGTTGCTATCTCGCTCTTTCTTGTTGTCAGTCGATGACAATTAATCAGCCGCAGATTCAAAAAACAAAGAAAATTGTTGAAATAATGTATAGAAAAATTAACCTAAAACAAAAAAGAAAATTCAAGAAAAAATTAGAATATAATAAAAAGGCGAAAAAGTAAATAATTAAATCATAAATAAAATAAGAAAATTGAACGAAAGAGAAGGAATTTAAAAAAAATGTAAAAAGATTAACGAAAATTTTTGTGTAAATTTATGAATACAAATTTTGTGTGTCTGTTTGTCTGTCTGTTTATCTGTCTACTTGCATTATTTTTGCAGTTCTTTTTATTGTTTGGCTTTCTTTTTTTCCACTGCAGAAAATCCAAATTTAGATTTAGGAACTTTAATGATAGTATTGTCGTTGTTGTTGTTGTTGCTGTTACCTCGTCTGGCGGCTTGTCTTTGCGGGCGTGTGACGTTACAGCGCATTACATTTATTATTATGTTACGTTATGATTCATTACGTTACGCATAAACGCGTTGACATATCATAGTTTCTCGCTCTCTCTCACTCCCTCACATTCTTCTACTCATCTGTTGGCTGTCTTCTCTGCCTCGATTTTTTTTTTGTTTCTTTCTGTTCTTCGTTCATTTCTTACTCATATCTGTCTATTTTCAGTCCTGTCTGTCAGACCCTCTGTCAGTCTGTCGCTCGATGTCTGTCCACACCATCTGTATACTTCTCTGTCTGTTTTTAAATCAGATTCTAGGTTTTCCTGCTCATTTCTCAGGCTGATTCCCAGTCTGTTTCTCAGTCGTCTGCTATGTCTGTTTCACCCTCTACTCTTCCCTCTTTCTCCCCCACCTTCTGTCTGCCTCTTTTATAATATTTTGGGCATTTCCGCGGGCGTGCGTCATTCATGAGCTCAGGAATAGTTTAAACTTTATATTTTGATAATAATAAATTCGGCTGCACGTCGCGCTATAAATCAAAATAAAGTGCGTCGCGTTGTTCGAAGCTGCGCAGATTCGCCGTTTTTTTTTCAACAACTTCCCCCAACTGAGCGCCGAAAATGCTATTAATTAATGCAAGCAGACATATTTTGACAAATTTTCACCAACAGATTTAGCAAATCAAATTTTACACTGCAGTCAACACAAACAAAGGCGACAACAAAAATAAATAAAAAATGAGCAAAAAACGCACACAAACCAGCAGAAAATTGCACGTGGGTGGGTTTTTTTTCTTAGTCATGTTATGCGTCTCCGCTGTTCTGCCGGTTGGATGCTCTGCTGTTCTGTGTCTTTGCTGTTCTGCGTCTTTGCTGTTCAACGTGTCTTTGCTGCGCTGCTGCTGCGGATGGTGATGATGGCGCTTGCAAGTTTGTTCGGGGGCATGTTTTTCATTTCTGTGTTGGCTGCACTTGTGCACATTACAATGTTTCTGTTGTTGTATTTGTTATTGTTGTTTTTGGTTCTGTTTTTTTGTTGTTTTTTATTATTGTAAATAAAAAATGACTACAAAATTCTTGGTAATTTTTTGTTGCATATGATTTCCTGGAATATTTATGTTTTGGAATTTTTTTGCATTTTTCTTTTATATTTATGATATTTTACATATGTACGTAGGAGTAAAAACTGGTTCCTTATTATTATTTAAAAAATGTTGAGTCAAAAATATCACCAAAACGCTTTACAACAATTGTAAAATGTGTCCATTAATTAGTGATGGGAAAATAGCCCAAAATATAGCAACTCATTTAAAAAGCGATAACAAAGTCCACAATCGTCACCATTCAGCGAGCTATTAAAGTGTTAAAAGCTGCCATAAACAATTTTTAAGCCATAAAAACACAACAACAAACAACAACACCGTCAAGAAACGTCATAACAACGATGGACAGGCGCACAGATTGACAGACAGACAGGCAGACAGACATACAGACACATGTTTTATGCAAATAACTTTACAGTAGCATTTTAATGGGTTCAAAGACAACAACAATAAGAATTCTAAAACAAAAAACACGAAAACGTAAAGGAAACCTCATAATACGTATTTTTAACTTAAAAAACTAAGAAAAACTCAACGGGAGAAAAAACAAATGAAAATCAGTGGTTTTTTGTAGATAGAAACCGTATATTTTTGTTATTGTTACAGTATTTCCACAGTTTTGACAGTTGAAAAGTGTTCAACTGACGAATGAGTAATAAAAGTAATAAAAAAACACAAGTTTAAAAGCAAAGTTGCAAAAAAATATGTTTTACGACAATTAAATTGTCAGTTAACAGTTTTTTTAAAAAAATATTGAAAGAATTTTTGTTATTATTATTGTTATTATCATTATTCTTCTGATATTATTATTATTCTATTAATCATTATTTTATTATTAATATTATTATTATTAATACAATTATTGTAATTATATATTGTATAGCAAAACCTTAAAATATACTTTAAAGTATAATTAACAAAACAAACATTAAAGTTTAACTTTTTAATGTTCATCCATAATTATTTGTATGCTAATTAATTCCATTAGTTTTCAAGAATTTAAGCTAAAAGAAACCAACAAACTTTGGATTAGAAACCACAACAAAGACAAAGCCCCTTAAAAACCCTTTTTTTAAAAAATCACGTTCCTTAAAGAAACGACAACAATTCCTCTCAAGCGGTGGGATTGTTTTCAAAGATTTTTCTTATTTCCTGTCGTTTAATAATCTTTCCTAATAAATCAAGAAAACATCATAGAATGGAATTGAATGAAAAATATTATGTAAGAATGTTAAAAAAAAAGGAAAACAAATAAAAACCTGGAAACAGTTTTTGTAGTTGTTTCCTTAATGAAGAATACGCGATTCTATGCACGGACCCGATGAGACTCCAGCAAACAAACAAGCAAACAAGCATACAGAAAGATAGACAGCAAGTCAAACAAGCAGCGATCATTTTTGGTACTCACACCTCTTTCATTGAGGAACTGCGATGTGGAGAAAGAAGATCGGAGAGGATCCATCATCGACAAGTGAGAAATCAATATTGGACAGCAAATAGCAAATATTGTCATAGACGAATAGAGGAATACAGGAAGAACGGATGGTCAAAGGGAAGGATGAAGGAGAGGTGGCTAGACAGAGGAGTGGATGTAGGAATACAGGGAGGAGTGGAGAGAGAAATGGAGGAATGGAGAGAGAAACGGATAGAGTATTCCATGGTGAAATGGAGAGAGGAATCGATGGAGGAATGGATGGGGTAATGAACAGAGGATTGGACGGAAGAATATAAAGAGAAATTCCTTTGGATTTGTTTTCTAAATTTCTTAAAATTGTGAACATTATAAATTTTCACTTAATATTCACTTTTCACTTATTTTCATTTTATAATAAAGTTTAAAGATTTATTTCTTAATTTATTATTTTTAAATTTCTATATATGATCTTTCTTTTTATGATCTTTTTATGATCTTTCTATACTTGTTTTTATATTTTAAGTTTTTATTATTATATTAATATTCTTTTGCACATTTTGTGTTCACTTTTGGACCAAATAAAATTCAACATTTTAATTAAATTTTCATTTCACGTAAAAATTCGCTCTCAAAAGTAATTTCCGCATGTTAATTAAACAAATTGTTATTAAAATCGACTTTTAATTTTACTGCCGAAGCCGGGAGGGAAATTTTTTACTACCACTTTGTAAATTAAAAAGAAATCACGTAAAAATTTAAATAAAAATGCACATAAACAACATGTGATCGCCGACGAATTAAAAGTGGCCAATCATGCTGCGAATTGAGTTGCCAACTCTACGGTTAATAAAAGGAAAGCCAACACAGACAAACGAACATATCGTAATAATAATAATAATAATAAAATGAACATATAAAAGAACACGTAAAAAAAAATTTCCCTCACTTCTGTCATAACTGAACGAACGCCTTTTTTGGTCAGTTGGACAAGATTTGGTGAGGTTTTCGTTTTTTGTTTCTTTGTTTTTAAGCCACCGCTGCCGCCAGACGCCATTTAACCGCCTTGTTTAGTTTTGTTGGCCAATTAAGTTGTTGTTGCCGGTGTTGTTGTTGTTGGTTATTGCTTGAAACTCTTTCTCGCTGCCGCTATTGAATAATTTCCCCATTAAGTATGATTTTTAAATGTAATGGGAAATTTTCTGCGCTGTCTTTTTTCTCCGTTGCTTTTTTTTTGCTAATTGTGACCAAGTGGACGCTGATTTAAGTGATGTTAAAAAATTACACACAATTAAAATTTATGTTATGCGCCTGGTTGTTGTTTTTTTTTTTGTTAATCCCGTTATTTGAAGCGGGAAAACTCGCACCTTTGCTTGGGACATTTTTTATTAATGATGAACATTTAAATCGCGATTATTTTTGGGTGATTTTATGTGGTAACGATACTGTGTATGCAGAGGAATTGCAATAATAGTGAAATATCAAGTGTAAAATAGGTAACAAAAGGAATTTTCCAAAAAGGACATTTTGAATAATCATTTTTAAGTCATAATTTTCGTACAAATAATGATAATAATAATAACAATACAACAATAATAACAACAACACCAACAACAATCTCATCATTCAACAGCTTTTTACAAGTGGCCAAATGACTCTAAAAACGGAACAAAACGAATGTTGAATGGATTTCCTTTTTCTTCATTATTTTTGTTCAAGACGTTGATTTTCTTGGAAACTCAGACATTTTGCTTTGGTTTTTTTTTTGGTTTTAATTTAGCTACAGTCAAAAATTTCGTGTTCGCTTTAATTTGATTTCACAGACCGAAGATCACACGACTCGGTCACTTAAATTGCAAGTTTCCCACCTCCTTGCGATGGCTTTCCTAGTGTGGTTGTTGTTGTTGATGATGGTGAATGCCCTTTGATATGTAGGGCCAAATGTAAGGAACGGAAATACCGATCGTAAAGGGGTTGGGGGGAGGGGTTAGCGAAGATGAAGCAGAAGGTGGAGTTATTCACAGAAAAATTATGAGTTGTGTGATTCATACTAAATCAGCTTGGCTAGACGCAGTATCATTTGATACGGTATCACTCAGTTCGTTGGAAAGAGAGACGGGGAAGAAAGGGAAAAGTCTACACACAAGTATCAAGTGTAGAGAATTTTTGATACCCAAATTTACCCTGCTTCTCTCGGTATCATTTACGCACACAAGTAAGCAGTTGTCAAGTGAACGAGTTTCTGATCAGTGGTTCGTGTTTGTGTTGCAGAGTTAAAAAAGAACAAAATTGAAATATAATTAAAATGTAATTAAAAAGATTTGTAAATGAAAAGATTATAAGAAATTTAATATAAATTATTAATAACTGAAGTGTTTTAATAAAACAAAAAGAAGTAAGCATAAAACATAAAAACAACAATTTGCCCATTGTTTGTTGTCCCAATGTTGTCCCATTTGCCTTATTTTAATATGAAGTCACTAAAAATTCAGAAACAATTAAAAAAAAGGGGGAAAGATTAGGCGCTTCTCAAAGTAACCAATGTGGCAGTTGTTTCTGGCGTACATTACAATTAGGTAAACATTAATTAATGGAAAAAAGTTATAAAAATCTAAAATATTATTTTTCATATCATAGTGGTATATCGTAAAGTTTAACAGATATAGGCCTGGAATTTAGAAACATTAAATGCCTATAATTCCGGAACTAAACGAGAGCAATACGAATTATTGTTGTTACGGTCAGCGCCAGAAACAAGAACTGCGGTTAGGTCGAAAAGCGCCTGATTTAACCCAAAAATGCAAACGTTTAAAGTAAAAAAATTGTGCGGATAACACCATGGAATGTGGCCCTATTTTGCTAATATGCATCAAATGATACTGCGTCTAGCCAAGCTGAATAACAGCGATTTTTTCTACAACTTCATGTGGTCAGGTCGAAGTGCTGCTTGTTGGGCCATGTCACAATAGGATTCTTGAGGACAGCATTTGAGGATACGGTTTTTAATCGTATTAAAGTTGAAATTGAAATGGCCACGCCGTATTTACAGCATTATTAAATGGTCTAAAAGAAGCACACATTCAGCATCAAATATTAACACTTTCTGTGGTCATGTTGTGTCTATCAAAGAGAAATTTTAGCGTTTCCTAGACCCTTTCTAACCGAATCGAATTGAAGTAAACTGAAGTAAAGACAAGAAAGCACGGAGCAACAACATGCAACAATAAATGCAAATAAACAACAAAACGACGCATCGTTTACTTCGTTGCACTGACGGCAATCAAGCAGCACGCGCTGCATCAGCAGCAACACCGACGTCAGCAGCAGATGCACCAGATGTTTTCTCCACTTTGTATATTTTTTCAAAGAGAAGAACCATAAAGCAGAAGAAACAAAGAAAGAACACGAAGCGAATAAAACGCGCCTCTTGGGTTATGATGCCGCTGCGGATGGACCACAGACGGGCAGAAAGACAGAACAGGCCAAGAAGCCGCGAGGCCACCACCACCACATGGCATCTGACATGATTCAGTGAACGGGTGAGCAGACAGACGATCATCTACTGTATTCGTTGGCGTCGTTGGCGACGACAGCCTACAAAAACAAACCGCAAACAAGCATTGACAGCTAAGACAACAACAACAACAGCAACAACAATAACAACAACAATAATAATAGCAACAACAACAACAATAATAACAGCCACAGAATTAAAAAATAGTGTCAATTTGATTTAAAATCTGTTCTTGTGTTTATTTTTATTTTTTGCTTGCTTACTTCAAACTTTAAACTTTGACATTTAAAATGTTGCGGTGCGGTGACAACTTTGCATATTTTACGGGTCATTAAATCAGCCAAAATGGAAACAAACAATTGTTGTGGTTGTTGTTTTTGTTTTTATTGTTGTTGTTGCTACGTTTGTTGTGATGAGAATATGCGTGCATCTCGGAAGCTGATAAGCGTTGTTAAATTGCGGCGCACAACTTTTTTTCAATGGCTTCAATGACCTTTTTTATGTTGCAGCAACACTCTTGCACCATTGTTGATGGTGTTGTTGTTGTTAGTGTCAGTGTTGTTGTTATTAGTGTCAGTATTGTTGTTGTTACTGTCAATGTTGTTGTTGTTATAATTACTCCGCACTGTGTGGCAAATATTTTGACAGCACTTTTCTGGTACGAGTTCGTGTATAATAAATATTGAATCATAAACAGTTTTTAAGCAATCTAACATTAAAAACCGAAAAATAAACTTAAAAAACTATTTAAAAAAGCGCTTAGATTTCTTCACTTTTTTCTCTTGATTTTTTGTTTTTTTTTTTTGTTTATTTTTTTTTTGTTTATTTTTTTTTTTTGTTTATTTTTTTTTTGTTTTTTTTTTCATTATAAAAAATAATGTGGTCAAGTGTTAAGCTCCTCGCTGCTCGTTAAAAGCATCGCACGATTTTCCACGAAAAGCTACTTAATTATTCGGTTGTTGCATTTTTTTCAAGTTTACTTTAAATTGTTGACAAAAGAAAAACAAAATAAATAAATAGAATAACAAAAAAAGGAATACTTAAAAAAATGTAGCTTGAGTCAAAGCTTATAGAATAGCTTAGTAAATATCTTTGTTGAAAGCGAGTTGCACTCTCATTCGTGTGTGTGTGTGTGTGTGTGTATAAGAGTATTTGTGTCTCTTTATGTGTGTTATGAACATGTGCCTGTAGTTTAAAGATTTTTAGTTGCAGATACGAATTGTATCGTGTTCATATCTCATAAATCACGATAATTATCACTCTGTCCCTGTCTCTGTCTTTATCTCAGTCTCTCTCAGTTTCTGTTTCAGTCCCTCTCAGTCTCTGTGTCAATCTCTGTCTCAGTTTATGTCTCTTTCTATTTTTTTCTACCTTTCGTTTGGCTCATTTGAACCGTTATTTTGAACCTTTTTATTTGAAGTCAAAATCGTGATCCATTTCTTGGTACTTCTTTGGAGGGTCTTTATTCCGTTAACCAACAAAATAAACAACTGTATTAATCAAAGTCATGTTTAATTTGGGTCAATTATAAGTCAAATTAACCCGTTGCAGGCGAAAGCGATAGGTTAAATGCTCGAAATGATTCAAAGGGGTTCGAAAGGTTGCACAAACTGATTAAAAGACGTTTAAAGAGGTTAAAAATAGGTCAAACCCTGTTAAAAGTCGATAAAAGAGTCGTAAAGGTTTCTAAAATAGTTCTATATGCTTCCAAATGATTCTATATACTTGAAAATGGTTCAATTGCTATTAAAAGTAGATCAGGAAGGTTTAGTATGGTTTATAATGTGGTTTAAAACTCTTCAAGTTGGTTAAAAAGGTTTGAATCTCATTCAAAGTAGATCAAAGAGTTTTAAAGTGATTTTAAGTTAATTTAAAAGTAAATGAAAGTAGTTTATGTGGTTCACATGGTCTAAATTTTTTACACCTTATCTATTGTATTTAAAATAATGTTGTTATGTCACGGAAAACTGTAAACTTTGACAATAAATTCCAGCAACTTCAACATGATGATAAAAAAGAGTCAATAATAATAATAATAAAAACAAATTGAGACAAAATAAAGTTACGAATTAATGCAAATAATTACAGAACAGCATGCAAATTAAAATGCTAGACATACGAATCCCTAGACATACGAATACTAGTCCCTCGAATTGCACGAAGTCGCGATTAACAATTGTGACAACCCTCTAATAACACAGTGTCGAATAACAGCGAACCATTTAACCATGATATTCGAGAGACACCTGTATTTGCAGGAATTATTTTTTATAACAATTTTTTATTTTTACCCAATTTCATTAGATTGGCAACTCTTATGTTAGTAACGCGTGTTTGAACTCAATTTGATTTCAAGCAATTGACTTATTTCACGAGTTGATTTACTGATAACAACAACGACAACAACAAACACTATAAATACATTAACAACAACAATAAATACAAAAAAACAACAGCAATGAACACAACCGAAACAACAGCAAGTTTGTTCTAACAAAAAACAACAGCCCCAGTGTTGCAGATCTCTTGCAGCTATCTTATTATTTTTTTAAAAACAACAACAAAACGTCAAACAAAAAACCAGCCTAAACAAATTGTTAAAAGCGAATAAAAAATTATTAAAGACAGGGTTTATGAACAAAAAACCGTTTGACGTCTGCGACTACCAACGGCGCAATCAAAATTATTAGCATGCAAACCTGTCAAATTTGACATTCGTAAAAACGGCTGGTTTAAAATCGTTAAAATTTGAAATCGTCAAAATCGACGTGACAAAAAAAGTTTTACAATTCACAGTAGAAGCTTCGATTCGTTTGATTTGTGGTTTAAAAACTGTAGTGTTTTTTTTGGTATAAAAAAAGTGACAGTTTTTTTCATAGGAAAATAAATTAAATGGTTTTTCTAACCGAAACGTTCAATTCTGATATTATTGACATTCGATGTCATTTTTGTAACAGCTACAATTGTGACAGTGACAATTTTGACAAGTAGAAATATGACAATAAACTGTCAAAAGTTTTTTTCAATCATTCAGTCATTCTGATGACTATTAAGTGCTTTTCTTACTTTTTCTCTTTCGCTCTGAACAGTTTTTCTCTTTGTTTCGTCACAGGATTAATGATAATATTGTGATTATGGATCAATGCTAATGATTAATTTTATCTCTCTCTCTCTCTCTCTCTTCCTTTCTTTCTTTCTGTATACAGCTTTGCGTCTCCTGAACAGTCAGCAGTCACCAGACTCATTGTCGCAACAGACTCACAACGCTGCTGTCAACGGCATCAGTCTCATCACCAGCAGTAGTGCCACCGCCACCTCTGATGCGGGTCTCTTTCCGCCCCTCTTCAATGTTGCTCCACGAGCCGTCATCTCAGTGAATGCCACCTGTGGTCAAAATGGTCGCGAGGAATACTGCAAACTGGTCGATGCCTATCCGCACAAGAAATGGGCCACCCAATGCGGCATTTGCAATGCTCAATCCTCGGACGCGAGTAAACAGCGACCCATCGAATCGGTCGTGGGGCAGACGAGCGGCGGCTACGATGAACAATGGTGGCAGTCGCCTACGCTTCAATACGGCAGGAATTACGAATATGTTACCATTACATTGGATCTACAACAGGTGAGTCTTTAGCGGCTTAAACCTTATTATTAGCTTATAATTCGTAAGAAGTTTATCTTAATTAAAAAGAGAGATTCGATAGATTCTTTCAATTAGATTAGAAACAGAAAACGATTAAAATCAATAAAAAAGTTTATGATTCCGCGGAGGTTCTTTAAGGCAAAGTTTCTTAAAGAGTTCCAACCTTTGATCAAACAAAGAAATTCATGTGAAATCATTCTGAATTCTTTGGAAAGAGTCTCCGCGTTTATAAAACGCTGGTGTGATTTTCTCTCTCATCGAAACACAGAGCTGTCACTTTGCTCTGATCGATCACATGTCATATCGCCGTGTTTCTGAACACTTTTATAATTAAAACTTTTTAAAAGAAATTGAAATCTTCAGCGTCGTTTATCGGAATCGGATTCTGATGCAAATGAAAGCAAGAAGACACAAAAAATATGAAGAGAAAAAATGATAAATTTGCGTCTTTTTACTCGTTGATTCATCGCTGCGTTTAAGTGCGACAATTTTATGGCCAACAATAACGATTTTGACGCTGCTACGGACGCCTTTAGCTTGAAGACGCCGAAGAGCCATCGTAAAACCACAAACAAGCTTCAAACCTGACAACGAGTTTAATTCAATTCATGAAGATGTCACTCGAATGACGGAAGTTTTTGTTTTTGCTTTTTATAATACATGAACACTATGCAAATGAGAGAAAAACCACTTACGACAAGTGACAGCTGTCAAATGCGTGAAACCACTGCAAGCGTCAAATTTCGAGCGACTCCGTTTCGACGGAGAACATCGACGGATGAATGAACATCAGAGTTGATCGGAGAAAATTTTATGAATTAAAAGCAAGTGAAAAGCGCAAGTATTTTTTAAAATTAAATTTTTTAAATTACAAGGTTTTAGAAATTTTGACCTTTTCAAAAAGTTTCTTTTTTACTGTCAGTATGAAAAACAAACACATAAAAACTACACACATTCTCAACGTGTAAACATTTTCTAGCCTACGAGCGACTTCGAGCCACATCTGTTTGGTTGTTTGTTTGTTTTCAATAGTGACCAAAAATAGACCAGATATTTATTGCTTAAGCGTTCAAAGTTTCATGTAAACAAATCGGTAACAAAACTGAAGTTCAACTGATAAAAAAAAAATATAAAAGAATAAAAAAGAAAAAATAAAAATGAAAAATAAGAAAATATAGAGAAAAATGTGTGCTTTTCTGTGAATGTTGATTTATGAAATGGTGGCAACTCTGCTTGTTAGCAATAGTTTAGTGTCGCCCCGTTTTGAAGGCGACGACGGCGGTGGCTGGAATATTGACGAAAGTCATTAAATGCGACATTTTATGAACTCGTTATTTAAGTGACTCGTTATGAAGTGACGACTTTTTATAAAGGAACTCTTTGTTGTCGTAGAAAAACTCAGCAGAAAGGAAGGGAGCGAGAGAGAGAGAGAGAGAGAGGCTGAAAGGTTCATTCAAATGTTAATTAACATAATTAATTCATCTCGTTGTTAATTAAGATGCTAATTAAGACGTGTATTGGGATTAAGCTGAGTTCATTGAGACTGAGGTGTGTAAATGTGCGCTTTAAATAAAAGAGAGACAAAAGTATTACTTCTTTCACTAGTTCTCTTCTTTTTCCTCTCCCCCTCTCCCCCTGTCCTTCTCTCTTTCTCTCTCCCGCTCTTAATGCCAAAAGAATCGCAAATATTTTTGCAAATCCATTAATAAAAAGCTTCAATAATTGACACTTGTTTTTATCAAAAGTGCTATAAGCTGTCAACATGACAGCGCGCTACTATTATTTGTAACGGAAAATACCGTTATTGGCAACGCTTTGCTTTCAATTAAATAAACATGTGTGTTGTCGCCAAGCGGAAAAAATTCGTTATTTCGTTAACATATCTATCGCTCTCACTCTCTCTTCATCTCTCCTCTCTTTGAGTCAATCTGTCTCTCTCACTCTTTCTCACTCTCCTCTCTCAAAGCCATTCTCTCTGTCTCTCTCTCTCATCCACTCCACTGAACGATTCATTTCGATACCCAAATTAAAAGAACATGCAATTGAATTTGAAATTGTAACAGTTGAAGCCGTGTTAAAGCCGTTTTAGCCGCTGTGGCCACTTTATCCAAAAAAGGAATTCATTCCGTTTGGAACCCACAGTTTTTTTTTTTACTGAACCAAAAAAAAAGCACAATTTAATAGACTTTGACAGCGCGTTATTGCAAAATTTATCGCATGCTGTACTCTGAAAATGAGATTTCAAGCTGTCGAGGATTTTTTCCACGGAAGACATGAAATTGCTGAAAATGTTTGGAGATAATAAAAAACGAATATAAAAAAATTGGTTTTACCATACATTTTTTAAATTCGGAAATATTTAAATATTTTATTCACCATTTAATACATTTTTTAAAATTTTCACGAAGTTTTGATAATTTCTTTAATTGAGACATAAATTTTGATGAAAAAAATACATACAATTTTTGCAAATGTTTGAAATTACGATAAAATTTTATGTGTTGGCGATTTTATGAGATTTAGAATAACAAAAAGTGGAGTAAATGAAAAGGAAATTTTAATAAAATTAAATTATAATTTCTCTGTTGCTCTTCCCTCTGCCCCCTCCGCCAGCACTGAATTCTGAATTCTCCGTTATATAAGCGGATACCCTGGACCCCCTGCATCTGATCTCCGGTATCTGCACTTAATCTCAGATGCTCAGCTCATCACTTTTATTAACCTTGATTAACCAGTTCACTTGATTGCGCTTTTATTTTTCCCGGTTTGACAACGTTTCTTGGAAGAATTCTTTGTTTCATGAGATCAATCGTCTACTTGTTGTTGTTGCTGTTCTTCTTCCCATTGCACTTGTTATTGTTGTTGTTCAGTTATGATGTTCCACTTAATTTCCTTGACTTCAACTGTCAACTGGCAAATGTCAAGTGTTGATGTATTTATGAGACACAAATCAGCTGATCCGTGGAAACAGTCACAGTAAGTTTTTGATTTACGATGCTCACAAGCATAAAACGAGACTCTCTTCAGATTTGTTTAATACTCATTCTTCATTTCTTTTTTTGTTCTTGTTTTTATTCTTCTTATTCCTCCTCCCCTCCTCTTCCGTCTTTTCTTCTTCCCTAAAACCCTTAAAATGACATTTATTTTGGCCGATTTGAGTTTCTTTTGATTTATTTTTGGCTGAATTTACTTGTAATTTAAATTTTTATGTATTTCCCTCAGTGACCTTAAAATATCACCGACTCAGACTAAAGACTTAAAACATGAGTCAAGTGATCAAATTTCTCCCCAGGGGACCCATTTTTTAACACTAACTGTAATGAGTCAACTCAGTTTAATGAGTAACTTTCGACTACATACTTATATCTATTATTATTCATTTAATTAATAAAGGAAAAAATCATTTCACTTTACTTGATGAAAAATGTATTAATTTTTTCTTTTTTCATTTAATTGACAGTTTTAGAGTCACCGAAGTCACTCTTTTAATTGTCACTCTCCTCGTACAACGAATGTTGTTCACATAACAAAATTAGTTGGTTGATCATTCGTTCACTTGGTCGATCGTTCAGTTGGTTGGTCTGTCGATTAGAGTTGTCAACGACATCAAGCGTACCTGTCAACATCGTGTTGACAGCTGAACAGTCTGCTGAACAGAACCGTTCAAGCTGCAAAAAAAAAACAAAAGAAAAAACTTAAAAAAACGACTAAAATAAACAACAACAAGCAAGCAACAATACACTCTAATGTCAAAAAGTTGGTGCCACAAAACGTCAAACGTCTACTAAAAATGGGCTTCCGTTTTGGACCTGAGTTGTTGCTGTATTCGTTGTTGTTGTTTCTGATTTTTTCAAAATATCCTCTCTTAAAACAGATGATGATGTAACGTGATGTTATTCGGTGACGGAAATTTGAGTCGCGTTTTTGTTGTGGTTGTTTTAGTAAAATACTTTTTATAAAATAAACCTCGCCCCCTGTCCACCCACAGCTATGTTGGCGTTCCCCTTGTTTCTATTTTTTTTTATAAAAATGCTTCATTAATCATCATTGCCAAAAATGAACAACGTTGTTGACCGTTCACATCAACCAACGGAAATAGAAAAATCATTCATGTTGGACAACAAACACAATTATTTTAATGACCAGTTGTTGTTGGCCTTCCTATTGTTGTTGTTCCTATCGTTTTTCTTGTTGTTGTTCTTTGAGTTGTTGTTGCTCTCTGGGTTGCACATTGTTATGTTGTTGTTGTTGTTAGGTTTTTCTACCATTCTTTTACTCTTTCCACCATCGATTGATTTGCATACATTCAATATAATTGTTTGTAGCCAATTTGGCCAAAAAGTCGGTGCCGCACAGCGTTGCCAGACATTGAAAACGTGATTTGATTTTTCATTTAATGATTTGCCAAAATATTTCAAATATATTGTGTTTGTCAGTGCGTGTATCGTAACGGTTTGTTGCCTGTTGTGGTTCTGGTTGTTGTTGTTGTTGCTGTTCAGAGTCTAGAAGCGTTTCCATCGCTTCCCTCTCTTTTATTTTCTCTTTCTCACTCTTTCTAGATAGGAAGATAGAGTAAAAAGATTTCCTCTCTCTCTCTCTCTCTCTCTCTCTTGTGAGTTCTCCATGTTGTTTTAACTGTTGTTTGTGGTTTGAGCCACGCTTCTTTCGTATCTAATCGCAGCTTCTGTTGTTGCGTTGTTGTGCATGTTGCGTTGTTGTCTTGCGTGCAACACGTCCTGTCAGCGTTTACGTGTTTTACGTGGCAACGTTACGTTACATTACAAGCTACTGACAAGTGGCTACATACGAGTACATTACGAATTCCTTAAAAAAATTACTATAAATTTTCTCTAATGGAAAATTCGTGTTGTGAGTGCTTTTTCCTTGGTTTTATTTCAATTATAACCATTTTAAGTACATTTGAATGATTTTAAAAGGATACAAACAATTAAAATAAGTGAAAATAATAAACAGATCAATTAAAAGAATAATGAGAAGCTGAAAATGAGAGAATGAAAGTATAAGAAATGCAAAATAATATTTAATAAATACAAAATAATAATACAAGAAAGCAAAATAAGACAACAAAATTAAAGGAATTCAAAGATTTATTCACATCTACTGTCAATAATTGTGTGGTTAATCTTTGTTTTTGTTTCTGCGTGTTGTTCTTGTTGTTGCTTTTCTTTTTGTTGCTTCAACCGTCTACAATGAAGCTGTTTCTTTCATATTTTTGCTAATTTGACAGCTTAAGTCAATTCGTGTCAAGCTTATCATTTGACAGTCATCTACAAGCTACAACAACAACAACAGCAACATTCAGCAATCATTAACAATAACGACATCGGAACATGTTCACAACAACAACAAAACAGGACATGAAAGAAATGCGATGGATACACGATGCAACGTGCAATAAAATAAGTTCATAAAGACAATAAAATTAAATTAAAGAAAGAAAAGAGTGAAACAAAAAACAACAATAATAAAAAATAAAATAAAACAGAAAAATACTAAAAATATCTTCTATGAAACTATTTCCCAGGTCACAAACATGTGGCAACATCCGTAAAAAAAAAGAAAAAAAAATTAAAAATAAAAATTAGAAACTAAAAATTTAAAATAAAAAAAGAAAAATAAAACATTCAATAAAACAACAACAATAATAAAATAAAAACATGAAATAAAACAAAAAAAAAAAAATAAAAATAAAATTTGCCCAGAATATTTTTCAATTAAAAAAAATTATGGTAGCCTTGCTTCATCCATGGATTTTTACTTCTCGAACACCGAAAACACTTCTTATCGACATCTAGAAATCAGGATGTAATCGTGTCTGATCATGACTGAATGATGAGAGCAAAGACGTTGAAAAGGACAGACGGACAGAAGAACGGACGGAAAATTGAACTCGAAGGAAGGTTGGCAATCTTCTAAAATTTGTTCCTCTTCTTCTTCTGTCGTCTTCGTTCTCTTTTTCTTTCTACTTTTTCTTCATCTTCTTTTTCTTTTTTCTTCTTCTACTTTTTCTTCTTCTTTCCTTTTCTTTTTCATTTACAACTCCTGCTCCTGATCTTTTGACTTTTTACTGTGTTCAGTCACTCTAGTGAAGATTCGATCGATTTCTTCGATCGCGTTCGATCCAAACACGGTTGTTTTTGTTGTTGTTGTAATTTTCGTTATTGCTCTTGTTGTTGTTTTTGGTTATATCCACTTCCTGCTGCTGTTAGAGTTCTGATTCCACGATTATAATCTTTAGATACGTGTTTTTACAGATACTTCAAATTTTTAATTTCTTTATTTACTTTTTTATTTGTTTTAGTTTATTAATCTTTGTTTACTTTACCCTTCGTTCTTCTTATCGCTCACTAACATTTGTTGTTGTATTTGTTGCTTTACAAGATTTCTTCGACTCTTCATTTCTTCATCTATCTCTCTCTCACTCTGCCTCTATCCCTCCTCTCTGAAAATGTTTCTCCCACGTCTTCATTGAGTCTGTCTTCATACTTGTGAGCCATCATCATGTTTGTGGAATTTTCATTAAAAACTGTTTGTTTTTTTTTTCAGTTTTTTTTCATTAAAATTGTCCTTTGAAAGAAAATGTTCATCAATCGCTTCAATTGTTTTAAGTTTTTAATAATATTCAAAGATTTTGTTGATCGTGGCTTTAATTTTAATCGTGTGATTAAGTTTATGCTTAGGTTTGTTGTTGTTGTTTTTCTTATTTGACTTCTTTTATATTTTTTCCTTTTGTTTCCTTTTTATTATTGTTTAATTTGTTTATTTTGCATGACTCAGAAATAATCACAGCAAGACAGAAATTTCAATGCAACATAATTGAGATAATCTAAAAATAATGCAATCATTCGGCAGGAACAATAAGAAAACCAACAACAACAACTTTCGCGAGTTTTAAGCGATAACTTGAATAGTTTTCCAATATAAGCGTTTAAAGACTATAAAAAGTTGGATGGGGGAGGGAGAAAGGGGGGTGAAATCTGTTGCTGTTTTTAACCCAAAAAAATTAAAATGTGGCAGACAAACCACAAGCAGACAGACAGGCAGGCAGACAGACAAGCAGACAGACAGGCAGTTCGACGGACACATGAGTTGTTTTTGTAAATTCATTGTTGCAAAAAATATCGCGCTGTTTGATGCTGTGCTTGTTGTTGTTGTTGTGCGCTTTAACTTTTTTTATTGCACTCATCGGTGCAGCGGCGGCTGTTCATCGGCTTTTGGCTGTCTGTTCGTGTCGGCTCGTGTGTCTGTCGTCACGTTATCTAATGTGAAAAATCTTTTGCATCACTCCCGACAATAACAACAACATCAACAACAACAAGTGTGGAAACTCACTCAACAAAAAGCAAACCACTAAAAATAATAAAACTTAAATTTAATTTTAAAAGTTTTACAAAAAAGGTCAAGAAAATAAGATTTAAAAAAAAACCCATCGACCGATTGTGTGAAACCTCAATTTTGTGGTTGTTGTTGTTGTGTTTTTATTTTAGATGCGTTTAATTTTTGCTTATCTAGTTTTTTGGCACAAACTATTTTTACAGATGTTGTTTGTTGTAATTGTTGTTGTTATTGCCATGGTTGATCTGCTTCTTGTTGTTGCCGTGAAGTTTCGCTCTCATGCTTGTTCTTGTCATCGGGTTCTTCTTGGCAGCCATCTTCTTAGTGACTTATTTTGTTGTTGTACTTATTTTTTTTTACTTTATTTGAAACTCATCCGAATTCATTCATTTTAGTCAAGTTTTCTTCTTCATGTTTCAAATATTCAGATAAAATGGGCCGATAATCGGTGCATGAATATAATAAGTAGTAGATTATAATAGAGCTCCCAATCCACCTGAAAAGAGCCGGTTTTTTAACAGATTTAATACAGGTCTTTATTTCCGATATCCTGAAACGATTCAAGCACTCTTCTAAAATTACATGTCATTAAAGAACACTGAATGAACCACACATCCAGCCAAACGTCATGTAAAGCTGCCGACTGTAGGTAGCCCAGAGACCCATTACGAGTGTTTTGAGTCGGTTGATCGACGGCTCGAACGATCGTTTTTTCAGCAGCGTGTCTACCATAACAAGTAAACTCTTCAACCAGACTTCCTAGCATAGTACTCAGAATGGGTGCTGTCCGACCGTGTATCCCCCCTCTCCATCCCACCCCACCCCATTCTATCCAACTTCACCGACCTGACGTCTGTATCAACAGCAAAGCGTAGATCAGTAGATCGTACTTCAGATTTGCATTGATTTGTGCTACAACAACACGATGATGATCGCAAAACAAGATCAACAGCAAGATCATCAGCAGGTTAGTTGATGGATTCCAGGCAGAGAAGATCCCCCCTCTGTGTATCCCCCCTCTCCATCCCACCCCACCCCATTCTATCCAACTTCACCGACCTGACGTCTGTATCAACAGCAAAGCGTAGATCAGTAGATCGTACTTCAGATTTGCATTGATTTGTGCTACAACAACACGATGATGATCGCAAAACAAGATCAACAGCAAGATCATCAGCAGGTTAGTTGATGGATTCCAGGCAGAGAAGAGTCAAAAACGACTTTGAGGTATTTTATTTCATGATTTGATGCCAGATGATCGTGTGATCCGGATCGTTTATTAGTTCGTTTATGTCTGGAGTTTCTCTGGAGTTTTTTTGTCCCTCTCTGTTTCATTCCTCCTTCAAAGCTTCGATGACGGTTATTAAATCATAAACATCTGACATTTTTCTGGAGTTCTAAAAAGTGAAGCGATCATTTTAATCACCTGCTATCACGATCACAAGGAAGTTGCTGACCTTCTCAAAGCTCGGCATTTTTCATTCATTGCACTCGATTTCAAGGCTTTGAATGAAGAAAAACAAGAATTGTACGGTTCCATCAACACCTTTCGGGGACCATAAATTGAACAAGTGTCATGGCGAAAAGTTGATGTCTTATTTATTATATCGACAACAACAAGATCGATAAATTGTTTCGTTCAGTTTTTATCTCGTCGATCTGACAGAAGCAAGCGATTTTCGACGCCACGTCTGGGGTTTTTTTTCTCTTACCGAATCGTATGGAAAAATAATCATGACATGCAATCGCAAGTCTTTAAAAATATCACAAATTTAGTGCAGTGACTCACATGCAGATGGCGTCTTGCTGTGAAAATAGTTTTTATTTGTTTTTTATTTAATTTCAATTAAAGCGAATTTTAATTAGGATTTTTCGCCTTATTAAAAAACATACCATATTAATAATTCTCTCTCTCTCTTTTCTTCTCTCATTCCAGCTCTATCAAATCTTCTTCGTGATGCTCAAGTCCGCCAACTCGCCCCGTCCTGCTTCTTGGATCCTGGAAAAGTCACTCGATGGATTCAGTTGGCAGCCGTGGCAGTATTTCGGGCTCAGCGATGCCGACTGTCGGCGGCGCTACAATCTGCCGGGCCAAAATGGCAAATACGTCTTCCAGTCGGACACCGAAGTGATCTGCACCACGCAGTTTTCGAAAGCGTTGCCTCTCGAGAACGGCGAACTTCACGTCTCGCTGCTGAAGAATCGTCCCGGCGCCATGGAGCAATCTGATCAGCTGCTGGACTTCGTGACGACGCGCTTTATCCGCATTCGGCTGCAGGGAATGCATTCCACGGCCAACCTGGACAACAGCGTCGACTGGCTTTTGGACTCTCAGTCGCTGGAGAAACGCAGCTTCTACTCGCTGAAGCAGATTCGCATCAGTGCGCGACTCGACTGCCACGGACACGCCGATCGTACGCTGGAGTTGGCCGAGAAGCGACCGCTGACGGAGGGCGGCGGCGACTTCAGTGCTCCGCTCTCGTCGGTGTTGCAGTGTGTCTGCCAACACAACACCTGCGGCGTGTCTTGCGGCGACTGCTGTTCACTGCATCAGGGGCGTCCTTTTCGAAATGGGACGATGAGGGAAGCGAACGCCTGCGAGTTGTGTCAGTGCAACGGGCACGCGGAAGGCTGCGTTTACGATAGCTTCCTGGAGCGCGGCATCTGCCAGGAGTGTCGCAACCACACCGCGGGCAACGAATGCGAGTTCTGCGAGATGGGCTACTTTCGGCCCCCCGAAGCAGCTCTCACGGCTGCCTGTGAACGCTGTCGCTGCAACGACCTGGGGTCAGAGGGTCACTGCGAGCCGGTGGGTGGCAAATGCCGCTGCCGCGAGGGTTTTCAAGGCGCGCATTGCGACGAGTGTGCAGCCGGTTACTTTGGCGACGACTGCCGCAAGTGTCAGTGCGACGCGCGTGGCTCTGTCGCCGACGCTGAGTGCGCTTCCGAGTGTCAATGCAAGGCGAATGTTCAGGGTGAGACGTGCTCCGAATGCCGCCCTGGGTACTACGATCTCTCGGCGGAGAACCCGGAAGGATGTGCCCCCTGCTGGTGCTCCGGCGTCGGTCTGAGTTGCTCCAGCACGCAGCTGCAGACGCTCGCTTTCGAGACGCTCAACGATTGGCGCGTGACAGACATAACACGTTCGCAACAAGCCACGCCCACGCTCGACGCAGACACCAATCATCTGGTGTACGGCATGTACGACTTGAGTGAGGTCGAGGCCATCTATTGGCAGGCGCCACAAGGTTACCTGGGCAATCGCTTGACCAGCTACGGCTCGCGACTCTCGGTTCAGGTCAGTTGGGTGGTCATCCGCGGCGACACCAGCGGCAAGCCGACGTCTGGGCCGAATGTCATCCTTTTCGGGCGCAATGGCTTGAAAATCGCTCACGGCGACGCGGAGTATGAACGCATGTCGGGCACCACCATTGAGCTGTTGCTGCACGAATCCGGCTGGTACCATGTGCCGCCTGCCGTGCGCGACATCAAAACGCGTCTGCGTCGCACTGAGTACCACGGCGAGCCGGTGTCGCGTCCGCAATTCCTCTCCGTGCTGTCGTACATCGAAGCGATTCTCATACGCGGGGCTTTCCACACGGATCAAGTGGAGACGGTGCTGGAGCGCGCGACTCTTTTTTCGGGCGGTACGCAGCTGGGCGGCAGGAGTTCGACGCTGGTGGAGCAGTGCGTCTGTCCCGGCGGCTACACGGGGCTGTCGTGCGAGGGCTGCGACTTCGGCTACATTCGCATCTACGAGAACTCGACGGATCACCAGCTGATCGGAAAGTGCATCCCGTGTCCTTGCAACGGACACTCGAACTCGTGCGACTTGGAGAGTGGCGGCTGCGGCGACTGCATGCACAATACGTATGGTGAACGGTAAGTCGTCGTCCCCCCCTTAATACTTGCATTACATTTCATTTTCACCTGATTTAGAATATCATTGAATTGAAATGTTCACTTTTCTAAAACTAAATTTGTTATTTTTAATATTTTGTTAACTTTTCCCAGCTGTGAACGTTGTAAAGTTGGCTTCTATGGCAATCCAATGCAAGGCACCCTACAGAATTCGTACGGCGATCGGTGAGTAATGTTTTTCCCCTTTACACTAATATATTTATTATATATTTTAATTTTTATAAACTGATTTTTGATGCTGAATTATTTTTTAATATAACACTTTAATTAAATTGAATAATGTAATTGTAATATAAATTGAAATTTTAAAATACTCCGAGTTTAATTATAATTTTATTTTTATAATTGTGATTTAAATATTTTGCTTATTTTATTATTGTTTAAAATTATATTAATTTTTCGTTTTTCGACAGCACAAATGATTGCAAACGCTGTGCCTGCCCTCTGCTGGTGGATAGCAATAACTTTTCACCAAGTTGCCAGTTGAAGACATTCAACATGGTGGATATAGAACCATTTGGCGTGGTGGAAAACTCCGATTATGTTTGCACACAATGTCCGCCAGGTTATACGGGAGATCATTGCGAAATGTGCGGTGAGTATTGTTCTTGTACACGATGTTTAATCTGTGGTGTAAACCTAACTTAAATTAAATATGAAGAAGTACTGGAAAATGCTTACGAATGAAAAACAAGACGTAGTAAAGACAACCACCGGCTTACGATGTGAATAATAATGATTAACCGGAACCAAAAGTTTCATTTCCGGTCTCTAAATTTTCATTTCCGGCTAATCCACACTAATTTTTGTAAGCTTGTTGTTGTTTTCGTAGGTTTGTTTACACGATTTCGCGGAAATTTGTTTACACAAAAGTTGCACAAAATTTGCAAATGTTTCTCAGTTAATTTGATTGCATTCATTTATAATTTTTAATTGTTTTTTTTTGTGATTAATAGATGATGGTTACTATGGCAATCCAATTGAAGTGGGTTCATCGTGTAAAGCGTGTGATTGCGATGGAGGTCCTTGTGATGTATTCACCGGCGAATGCATAATATGCAAGTGAGTTGTCGAAGTGAATACTGTCTATCCTCTTTTTAACCTCTTTTCTCACAGCGGCAACACCGAAGGTTGGCATTGTGAACGCTGTAAAATGGGTTTCTGGGGCGATCCTTCGATGGGTTGCGTACCGTGCGATTGTTATGCGGACGGCTCGGACAGTGGCGTGTGCGACAGTACCGACGGTCAGTGTTTGTGCAAGCCACGTTTTGCTGGGCAGAAGTGCGACGCATGCGATCTCGGTTACGCCCACATCGACTTGGGTTGTCCGACCTGCGCTTGTGATGAGTTTGGGGCGGAGAACAACGACTGCGATCCGGTTAGCGGTCAGTGCAGCTGCAAGCGGGGCGTCACGGGTCTCAATTGCGACGAGTGTGCTGAGCAACATTTCGGCCTGAAAGAGGAATCGGATGGATGCACGGGTGAGTGGAACATGCAAACTTAGATTTTCTCTATTGTAGTATGTAGACTTATAATGTGTTATTTAATATATTATTTAATATAAATTGCATTATTATTCTTATTCTTTTTATTTATATCGTTACTATATTTGCTCATTTATTTATTAATTGATTATCTTTTTATATATTGTATTTTCTTATTTTTCAATACTTTTTTGTTTATTTTCATTGCCTTTTTTTGTATTCGTGTCTTTTTTCCCATGGTTTTTATTTTGACCCACAAATAAACTGTTTCACTACTCTCAAATCTTCTTCTTCCTCATCCTCCTCTTCATCTTTTTTACTTTTTAACCTACACGACAGACAGGTTCCACAGCTTCCAATTTTAATGGAATTTCGCAACAAAAACAATAACAATAATACTGCTAATAATAACAACAACTACAACAACAATATAACCAGAAACAACAACAACAACTAAGTCGGCATCATATCGTTTACCTTTTGAAGACTTGAGTCGAAAGAATGCTTAAAAATGCTCGGATGCAATCCTTTGATTATCCTCCGCCATCTTCTGACTGACTTCTCCCCTCTCCGGCCACCACTCTTCCACCCTTCTTTCTCTTTCCTTCTCTCTCTCTCCTCTCACTCTCTTTGCTCACCTTTTCTATGCTTTTATTTTGATCAAAAATTAAACGCAGCTGCGTGACATGCGTCGCGATGCGTTAGCCGAACGATTTAATAAAACATCAGATCAAAAGCACCAACAACACCCCCACCGCCCCTAGCGACCCCTCCATCCTTCAGTTCCTTCACTCTCTCATCTCGTTTCTTTCCCTTTTTTCATGTTTTACAATTAAATTTAAGTGGGATTTGTTTTTTGTTGTTGTTTTTATTTTTATCTCTCCTCACAAAAATTTTAAATTTTTGAAATATTTTTATTGATTCATATGAAGGATGCACAATAATAATAATAAGCACTTGGATATCGATATAGTGTTGAATATAAAGACCATATATTGTTGTTGTTCCTCATCTTCTTCTTCTTCTTCTTTTTGTTCGTTTTTTATACAAATCACTTTAATCCATTCCGCACGATGATCGATCAGATTGAAAACAGATGATGATCCCTCTGCTGCTGCTGCGGCGGCGGCTCAAGTGTGCCGAATGCCGTGTGTCGGGTGCCGCTGCTTAAACGACTCTGACCCCGGTTTATCGCTCATACTGGGATGATGATGATGATGAGCATGAGCATGAGCATTTATGGCACATGCATTTTTTCCCTCATCCACTTTTTTTATTCTTCCTTTAAAAAGCTTTAATTTCTTTAAAAACAACAACACTTGCGTAGTTCATTTGCTCTGTTGATCTGCTTGTTTGTTGCATCGCATTTCTTTTGGAGTGAAAATTGTTGTTGTTTTTATTGTTGTTGTCTTTATTGTTGTTGCTTTGTTACTTATGAATTTGAATTGGATTAATTTTTTTGAAGTGCTTTTTAAATTATTGCCATTTCATGAGATAAGAAGAACTCAGATCGAAAGAAAGGAAAAAAAGAAGAAGAGGAATTAGGAGTTTAAATTTAAGTATAAATTTAAATATAAAATCTGTATGCCACGAACCAAAACAGCCCAACTCAAGTTACGATGAAATGTTGTTGTAACATTTTTTAAAAGGATACCTGTAAATCAACCCCTTGAAATGAATCGCTTGAAATGAAACCCATGAAATGAATCCCTTTAAATGAATCCCTTTAAAGGAATTCCTTTAAATGAATCCCTTCAAATGAATACCTTTAAATGAATTCCTTGAAATGAATCCCTTGAAATGAATCCCTTGAAATGAATCCCTTAAAATGAATTCCTGTAAATTAATCCCTTGAAATGAATCTCTTTAAATGAATTCTCTCTCTCTCTCTCTCTTTCTAACTTCACACTCGATGACCTTTGTTCCGAGTACTGTCCATAAAATTTATAGACAAGATTCATTGATAAATATTCTGATTTGCAAATAATATAATGGCAACAACAAGTTTTCTCTTTAGAAAATATTCCCAGTTTGCATTGTTTTTGGATTCATTAATTTTTGGACCCGACTCGATCATTTTTCTTTCTGATTCACTCACTCGATCAAAATAGTTTTTCCACCCTGCCGAATCTCCAGAGTCGTCGGAAGTCCACTCTGACTGTCAGTTTGTCTGTTTTCTCGCCTGCCGGCCTCCTCTGTCTGTCCATTTGGTGGCATTGACTTTCTTTCTTCGCTTTGCTGCTTGTTGTTGTGCTCTGTTTGGCGGGAATAAAAAAATGGCACCCAGTGAACAACATTAACAATGAATCTTAAAGAATCAGTTTTTATTGTGGCCGGCTGTCGTGCGGCGTTGCTTGTAACGTGATGTGGCTGTCTGTTTACAGTTTCAACTTCAAACTTTTGAGATCGTTTATCGCAAAGCAGCAGCAACAGCAGCAGCAGCAGCAGCAACAACAGCAGCAGCAACAACAGCAACAACAACAAAAGAAGCAGCAGCAACATCGGTGAAAATGAATGGCACAAGAAAATAATGACAACAATGGCCATGATGCTGGTGTTGGTGGTACTTTAGCGATTGTTGTTGTTGTTGTTGTCACAGTTGTTGTTGTTGTTGTTGTTGACACAGTTGTTGTTGTTGTTGTTGTTCTTCCGCAGCAACATTGAAACAAACAGAAGCCGTAATAATAATCAACACCCACTCTTGTTGGCCACGTTTTCGACGTTGTTGTTGTCGTTGGTATCAAATGAAGCCACAAATTTTCATCATTGTCGGTGTTGGCTAATGTTGTTGTTTTTGCTGCTGTTGTTGTTGTTGGTTGGACACAAATTATATTCACTTCTCATGGAGTGATTTTCTTCAGAGAAAATGTTCAGCAGTTCAGCAGAATTTCAGTTGTTCTTGTTGCTGCTTCTGGTGTTTTTATTATTGTATGGTGTTGTTTTTGTTCTTTTAATCACAATAATTGATGAAAACAATAAATATCTACGACATTTGAAATTTTTACTGAGCAAAGAAAATAAAATAAATTAAAAAACCAAAAATGATCTGTTGATCGATCGCAAGATCGGCTCATGGTTGTGTTAGTATCAATCTTTCTTCGGTTTTCAAACCAGAAGAGCAGAAAAGAGCAACAACAAAAAAGTGTCCTACTCTTTCTAGAAAAATATTTTTTTTTTTAAAACTTATTGTTGTTAGTGTTGTTGTTGTTTGTTTTGTCGTAAAGAAGTGAAGAAATGCAATTGAAATGTTGTTGGTTTTGAGTTACGTGTCAGTGTTTGCAGCAGACCGTTTTATGTGGGGTGCTGATGGTGTTGCTGTTGTTGTTGTTGTTGTTGTTGTTGTTGCTGTTATTGTTGTTGTTGATGCGGTTGTTGTTGTTGCTGTTGCTATGTTTGACAGCCAAACTGAACTTCGTTTATTATTAGAAAGAAGAAAAAACAAAAAAAAAAAGAAAAATTCACTTGGATTTGAATTTCTTTTTGAAATCATTTACCATGTTATGTTATTTCTTGTGTAATTCTCGATGTTACTCATGGATATGTTAGGTTTAATAATAAGACCAAGAAAGGTAGGGGAAAAACAACAAATAATAAGAAAGTATGGAAAGAAGAAGAACGAATTTTTTTGATATTCGTGGAGCCTTTAAAGAAAACTTGTCATGTTACGCATAGCAACACATCGTAGTTACATAAAACATACCCACATGCGACGTGCCTGGAATGATATTGTATTTAAAATTGAATAAATCATTCCATAAAAAAATAATCAGTAAATGAATTCATTTAATTTTTATGGGTTTTTAAAATTCCACATTAAAAAAAGGCAAAAAATACGTCTTTAAAATAAAATAATATTAAAAAATTTATGGAAATTTATTTGAGAAAAAGAAGAACAAAGTATTTCAGAAAAGAATATCCACAAAAAACATACAGAAAATATGATTCTAAAGCGTTCAAGTGTATCGGAGTTCAAGTTCCCGAATCGAACCCCGAATCGAACCTGAGAACCATCATGGCATTTCTTAATGATCAGGATACCTTGCAACATTGTTGTTGTTTGGTAGCTTATAATCTCAACTCCTTATTTTTCTTAATTTCCATTCCTTTTAATCGCTTTTTTTGCTCCTTGTTATAATTTTTCATGGTTCTGCTTCGCTTGCGTGGTATTTAGAAAAAATTATATTAAGTAACATGATCTTGTGTTGTTGTCCATGATGTTTCGGTTGTGGTCTTTGCTCTGGTGGACAACACGGCTCTACGATTTCTATGATCTGTTGTTGTTGTAGTTGTTGTTGTTTCCGTGGGTTCTTAAAAGAAGGCCTCAAAATCGAGGCTTCTTTGCACTTTGAATCGTTTTGTTCACATTACTTGGTATTTATTTCATTTTCGGCTTTTTGCGTTCATTTTTTTTTACCAAGAATTTAATCGCCGGTCCATTTTAATGCTGTCCCAGTTGTTTGAAGCACCATGAAAACGAGGCGCAACATGTTACGTGTAACAGAATCTGCTGTTACTGCGAGTGACTTGAAAGTGTTGTTGGAATTAAATTTCAGCTCTTTTTTTCCACTTGAATGTTTGAGTGGCTTCAAAAAAAAGTGCAACACAATTAAATGGTCGGTATTTTAAATACTGTATAACAGTTATAACAGTTTAACTGTTCTAAATAACATATATAAACTAACATAACATGTCATTCGAATGTTCGTCGAATGTCATTCACCGTTAAGTGCTCTAGTGTCACTGTTGCACTGCTGTTCAAGTGGCAGTGCTTCTCAAACTGTGCGTTTATGTATGTTTTCAATGACAGACGCGATTAAAAGTCGGTTATCACCCAGTTTTTCTTTTCTTTCCTTTCTTCACCCGCCTTTGCCCCCCTTCACCAACCCTGCCCCCCTCCCCCCCGTCCCTGCCAACAACACTCAACAGCGGCTCCTTGCATCGCCTGCTCTTTTTGTCAGTCGGCGAGGCTTCAACATGATTTATGAACAACACCACGTCATGTGGTGGCAATCGACGTGGTAGCCACAGTAATCTCAGGTACTCAGCTGAGGAGGTGTTCAGGTAGTGAGGAGGTACGAGCGGGGGACGGGAGGGAGGGAGAGCAGGAGGCTGCGGTGGCGGGGAGAAGAGCTGGCATCGCGTTGCAGTGCGATTTAATTGCAGCTCGCAGCTCGTAACAAAGTGTTAAAAAGCAGCAAAGATTTATGCTAGCTAAGAAGTTTGTCGATTTTGCTGCAGACATGCAACAACAACCACCCATACGACTTTCGTGTTTTTTTTTTTAAATATTTTCTCCTATCAACAACTCATGCTTAATTAATCGTTACAACCAGCAAACTAGTTGTTAAAATGAATATGTGTATATTTTTTAAGGTTTTCTTCAAAAGCAACCAACGTTTTTTCGGGGTCAAAGTTCACATTTACATTTGCTCCTTCGTTCACCTTCTCAACAAATATTAACATTCGGTTTGTCTAATAATTAGTCAGGGCCCAAAAAAAAAAAACAGCGAGATGTGTTGGCAGTCAACAGATCAACTCGAGCCACTCGCAGACCCGCAGACCGAGTGATTGACCGATCGACAGCCCAACGTGCCCTCTTGTTAGCCTCTTGTTTTGGCGCTTTCAGCACTTTTTAGCGGCTCGCTAATCGATTGTGTAATTAATACCTGTACTTTACTGCAGTGATTTCTGCACTGCCACGCCCACCTCATTTCGTATTGCTTTAGATTTCATTCCACATCAAATGCAATTGAATGAATGAATGAACAAAACAATGAATTGTTTAATGAATGAACAAAACAATGAATGAATGAGAGAGAGAGAGCAATTCTGAGAGCAACTGCTGTTGTTTATTGAGAAACACTGACGCTGGTGTTGAACTGAAAAAAGTTGCTGTTGTTGCTTTTGTTGCTGTTGTTGTTGCTGCAACAACGATTAGCAAGCAACAAGTGGCTCACAGTTGAGTTGACATTTTTGGGGGTCCATAAAAATGTCTACAAGATCGTTAAATGGCAACAGGAGCAAGCAACAAAAACAACACAACACAACAAATAGAAACCGCTGGTATTCAAACGATACAGCAACAAAATAAAGAAGAACAACAACAATAACAACAAAAAGACCAACAACAACAATGATAGACCAACATCATCAGACCGATAATAATAACAAGAGATCAGAAACAATAACAAGAGGCTAGGAACAACAACAAGAGACCAAAAACGAGAGACTTAACTACAAGCCACCAGAAACAACAACAACAAACTGGGAGCGACTCCAAGCAGTCTGTGAAGTTTTCCCCCTATTTATTGCTGACGAATAACAACATTTAATTAAAATAATTTAATATTAAAATTTTAGTTAAAGAAACTAAACTAAAACTTTTATAAAAGTTTAAAAATGCTCGAATATTGATAGATATATTATTTGAATCTAAAATCCTGTATATGGACCCTATAATAATCTAAAAATCGTTTCTAAATCATAAATAAAAACTCAATCAGTTCAAATTTGATTATTTTAGATCAAAGTAATCAAATAAATACGATCGAAAGGATCGAAAAATCGTATACGCAACGATCTCTCTCTGTAAACTTTATTTAATACTATTTTTTTATTAGATCGATTAACGAGCTGCTTGTTAGCAGCTTCAGCAGTGAACCAAAGCGTCGTTTATAATCTTCGCATAGTCACAGCGTTGCCACAGCGTTACCACAGCGTTGCCAAACCATAACCACCAAGCGTTTCACACCATTTAATTGGAGTTTCTTAATATTTTACAGCCTTCTCTCGTGGGGCCTTAAAAAATCCTCACGAGACTGAATCAGTGATTAAAAAAATGAAGAAGAAGAAGAAGTAAACAACGACGAGTCTCACTTCGTCTCTCGTCGTCTCCACGACGAGTTGAATTGAATTCTAATCGAATTGAAAAATTCACCGAATCGCAAATTGAGCAACAACGGATTCCGCTGTGCGACAAACAGCGGGTGGTCAAAAATTTAATTATAATAGAAAAGAAAACGAAAAAAAAAACATAATACAATTTTTTTATATAAAGAAAAAAATTCGGCAAAAATTTATGCAAATGAAGTGAGTGAGTGAATGAAGTGAGTTAAATTTTTGTGACAAAAAATAATAATGAAAAACATAACATGAGTTTCCTTAATAAATGAATTTATTTATTTTTGAAGTAATTTTATTCTTAATTTGATTTAATTTTTAATTCATTTTTTATTTAATTTAATTACATTTTATTTGTATTATAATTCTTTTTAAATTTCGTTTTATTTCTTATATTTTATTTATTTTCATTTAATTTTAATTTTCTTTTTAATTAAGTTTAATTTAATTTTGAGTTTTATTCAATTTTTTATTTAATTTGTTTTTATTAATTTTTTTAATCTAAAATCCGATAATCGTGTTAATCTCTTGATTAAAATTTATTTTCCGTTACTTAGTGGATCTTTTTTTCGTTTTTTTCTTATTTCAGTTGTACAGCGGTTTGTTTTCTGTTTTATTTTTGTTGTTGTTTTTCTAAAAGTTAGTCAGAAGTATCGACGAATATGTTTTTTATTCTTACAAGTTTCTCGAAACCTTGTTGTTGTTGCTACGTTCGCCTTAAAGCTGGCAACACTTCCGGCTCGAGTGTCTGCTGAATGAGCCGCTGAATCCGTCGCCTGTCGTTTCAAAATCTGCATTTAAATTGATTTTAGTGTCTAATCAATTAAAAGTAAGCAGCAGCAGCAGCAGCAACAACAGCATCTACAACAACGACAAGTGCACCAACAACAGCAGCAACAACAACAACAGCAACACTAACAGCAGCAACACTTACAGCATTTTGTTTAATTAATGAATGATGTAAATTTATCCCATTCGCATTGCCAACTACTCTTGATTTTGCTGTTGTTGCTTTTAATTGCTGTTTGATGTCGTTGCTGCTGCTGCTGCTGTTGTTGTTGTTGTTGTTGCTGCTGTTGTCGTTGCTGCTGTTGCTGCTGTTGCTATTGCAATAAATTATGTTGGCTCGTGTAAATTTAGTGACGAAACCGTTAGATTGATTAAAGGATAAAGCAGTTTGCAGGTTGGCTGAATTCGCTGAATTTGCTGAATTGACTGAATTTGCAAGGTGTGGATGGATGAATTGACAAATAGAGGAATGGATGGATTGATGATGTTGGCAGAATAGTTGTTCCTTTTCTTTTGTAACGAAAATACTAGAATTAATAAAAATTTTGTAATTAAAAGAATTCGATATGTAAATAATGGTTTTTGTCCCTGCTAAGAAGAAAGAAGGTTGGTAGTTGTATAGACTAAAAGTGGAATTTTTTTACAAAATCAGCTTTTAAATCGTTTCTCTTTCATTTCGCTTCATTATACTTTCACTCTTTCCACTTTCACCCCTCTATCCACACTCTCACTCCACTCCCCCCAGTATTCTTCTTCCTCTTCCCTTCCTTGGCACACTCTGTCAACTTTACTATGTAATAAAATAGCTTTTTCTACAAAACAGCGAAAGCATGATAATAATATAGATTTTATGACTTCAAAGTTTCGAAAAGTAATAATTTATTATTATTATTATTATTATTTTCGGTTACTTTTAAAGTAATCATTAGTTTTCATCGTCATTTTATTACATTTCAATTGCTTTTCGAAGACAGAAAAAGACTGAACTAATGAACCGCAGCCAGTGTTGCCATATTATTGATGATTGTGTGTTGTAAAATTAATGTAATTTTTTTTATGTATTTTCCTTATTTTTTAAAAAGTCTCCTTAATTTGTCATCGCTTTCTTTGCTTTTGTGCTTTTTTTATTTATTTTAAATAGTTTTTTTATAGTCATATATTGAATATTAGTTTTTCTTCTTCTTTTCTATATCGTGATCTATTTTTTTATGGTCATGTACTGAATATTAGTTTTCTTCTTCGTTTTGCTATTTTATATTATAATCAATTTTTCTTTAAACGTCGGATTCACTTTGATTTTTTATGAGCTTCTTTTACGACTTCCTTTTTTTTGCTTTGATTTGTTTGCTTCGATTTTTTCGGGTGTTTGTTTCTTCATCTAACGTTTTTATAACTATTAAATATTTTATGACTTCTTTTACTATTTTTATATCAAAGTAAAATATTTCAACATCAACATCGAGAAGTGGGAACATTTTGAAGTTTAAATCTTAACAACGAATTGCAGTTTTGTGTGGCTATGAAACCGTGAGATCTTCTTTTTATCTATCGTGGATAATGCTAAATATTAAATTTAGACATCGATGGATGATTTGGATGGTTTTTTTTTAATATTTTTATACTCTACAAGCGGGTCCTTCTTTTATAACTAGTTTTAACAACCTTCGCAACGATTGGCAATGCTCTGTACATTAAAATAATATATTTTTGTTACTCTCGATTTTTTACTTTTTTTTTGTGTTTCTTCTTTTTCTGGTTTTTATTCTTTGTTCCTTTTCTTTCCTTTTATTTTACGTTTTCTTCTATTTTTCTTTGTATTTTTATATTCCTTCCCTTTCCCTTTTGTTGTTGTTGTTGTTGGTGGAATAAATTTTAAGGTTGGTCAAACTGTTTTTTAAATTGCATGTTTCTAAGACGTTTGGCAATGCGACATGCGCGATCTCAACAGCATACATTTTGACAACTTTAAATATTTGACAGCTTATGACATTTGAGCCATAGCGGTTGTTCTCTATCTCGCTCGCTCACTCACTCACGTACGTAGTTCAAGAAAACTGCGTTGGGTGGCCGAGTGTATGAATGAATGAACGCACCAACCATGATTTCAAAAGCTTTGAAAGGCTCTTAAAAAACACGCTCTTCTCCTCGATTTTCGTGTGCAGCCAACATTAAAAAAAAAGGAAAATCGTTAAATTTGTGAGTCAACATATTTTATAAAAAACAAAGACTAAAAACAATTATTATACGATGATGTTGGGAAAGACGATGATGATGAGGATGGTCGTGATGACGTAGATTATGATCGTCATATAGATGATGACTCATATAGCGGTTATCTTTACTTTGAGTAGTCTCGAGAATTGCTTTGTGGTACAGAAAACCCACTAAAAAAGGTCGTAAAAATTCTAGTCTATGATTGTGTGGCTCTCTCTCTCGCTCTGTCTCTAAAATTATGCTCACTTTTTATTACTCCGTTTTTTATGGCAAATTAAATGTTGACTTTTTGATAAAACAAATCTATAAAAACTAATTACTTTTTCCCCAAATTTTCTTCGACTAATCGACTTTATTAACACAGGTTTTTACTTATCTTACCTTGTTATGTTTTTTTTTCTTTTTCCAACCTTTGATCCTATCCTATACTCGTCTTTTCTCTTTCCCACATCCCCCTTCCCCTCCTCTTCCGTATTTTTAAATAGTTTTTTAGACTATTTATTGGACCACTCTAAACACAAATGTTGAATGTTGTTGTTGCTGTGGCTGTTTTCGCATCTCATAAAACTTCTCTCATTACGCTCGGTAGGAACAAAAACAACAACAACAACAACAACAAAACTCGACACCACTAACAAAGAACAACAACAACACCAGAAACAGCAGGAGCAACACTCGCTTGAGCGTCAACGATGTCGCCCGATGTACTCACTCATGACACTCATAAACGTAAACTACGTTGCCAACCATGTGGGAAAGTAAAAGAAGCTGAATTTTAGCTGAAATTTATTTTTTTAATCGCAATAAATTTTAATTAAATTCGCGTCTAATACTATGGCGACGGTGTTGTTGTTGTTATCATTGCTGTTGTTGCCGGTAGACCAAGAAAATATACCAGAGACCATACGAAATACGAGAACAGACGAGACTAAATCGAATTAGGTTCAGGCAAAGGTCTAAACAAGAGACCAGATCAGGACCTTGAGCTAGATCAGAACTTGGGGCTTGACCAGAACAAGAAAAAGGACCCGAAATCGAATCCGGAGATGACGCTTCGGAGGTGAAACCTTTTGGTGTAGAATATAAAATGCTATTTTAGACAACGAGATTTCTTGTCAATGGATTTCTACATTGACAACAATGAAGTCATTCAAAAGCAATGAAGTGTGAAGTAACAACTTCTTTCTTTCTTAAGAAACAAATTTTTATATTTTCACACCAACCTTTCCTGAAAATACAAGTAATTCTCAGACACTCTCTTTTTCGCATCGTACCACCCTCTACCACCTCTACCACCCTCTATCTCTCGCCTTCCTCTGTCTCTCTTCCTTCTCGTAGTATTTCGATCAGTTAAAAAATGCAGAAAGAAAGAGCAATCAACTCAGCTCCTTGGAATTCCTCCTCATCAAAGCGAGTGTCTGTTTTTCACCGATGAGAGCGGCGGCGACATCAATCGACTTTCGGAGCAAACAAAGTATTCTTTATTGGTAGGGGTCCCGCTCTCTCTCTCTCTCTCTCTGTCTCTCCATCGCTGCTTCACAATTTTAACAGATGCTAAGAATTAAGCTAAACTTGAACTAAACAAAGCAGAACCAGAAACCGGGACGACTTCAAAAACAATCGCGTTGCTGAAATCTGTCTGGTTTTTTTGCTCCATTCTCTACTCGTTTCCGATCTTCTTTTCTCTTCGCCGCTCCTCTCTGATCTTCTCTTCTCTTCGCTACTCCTCTCTGATCTTCTCTTCTCTTCGCCGCTCCTCTCTGATCTTCTCTCGTCTTCACCGCACCTCTCTGATCTTCTCTTCTCTTGTCTGCTCTTTTTGGTTGTGCTCTGTGCGGTCCAACTGGAGGCTGTTGGGGTAGATCACCATCAGTTGCCAGAAAATCGCAGCGATGCATGTGAACAGAAGAGAGAAAATTGTTTTTTATAGCGCAAAACTAGGCGCCTGCAGTTATTTTGTTGTTGTTGTTGTTGTAACTGTTGTTGTTGTTGTTGTTGGCCACATTATGCGCACATCGTTGACCTATTGCACTATAGAATGCACTCTACAGCGTTATCAATCGACATTAAAATTTGAATAAAAATTTGAACATGTTACGTGTTGAACGAGAACTTGTTTTAATAAGAGTTGTTGTTGTTATTGTTACTGTAGTTGTTGTTGTTGTAGAAGTTGTTATTCTCCCTTCTCTTGTTGTTGTTGTAATTGTTATTGTTGTTGTTTCCGAGTCACAGGATTCTTTGCAACAGAGTTAAAATCGTTGAAGTTGCGCTTTTTGGGTGCGTTTTAAGCAAGCAGCTGCATGCGATGGCAATAAAATGCAATAAAAACCTGCAACCAAAATAGGGTTGCCAACGTAATTGAAAATAATAAAGAGAAATAAATTTTAATTTTTATCAAAACCTTCTTATCGCAAAATTGTACAAATTTATTGAAATATTCCAAATTTATTTCAATTTCAAATTTCAATTTATGCAAAATTATAAAAATATTGACATTAAATGGGAAAAAATCCTGCATATCGTAAAAATTCATAGATTTCTTTAATTTAAAATGAACTACTGGCCACTTTTCCAGACAACAACTTTTCGAACATTGAAAACAGCAGCCTCATGTTGCTATTGAAGTTTTTCAACATCGTCATTTCAATCGCAACATGTTGACCGTGAATGAGATCAATCAAAAATCAGTGGTTTTTTATTAATAAATTTATTTAAACTCGGACAACAACCATAAATAAAGTGTTGTCAATGATGTTGTTGTTGTTGTTATTGGTACTAGTGTTGCTAGTCGCATTGATGTGGTTGTTGTTGTTGTCGATGTTGTTGTATTACTTCACATCTGACAGTCGAAGAACGGAAACATAAACGACTGCAAACGACGTTGCGTTGATATCAGTTTTTAAAAATCTCCCTTTTAGACAGCTGCACATGTGAGCTGTTGCAACAGTAACAAAAACAAAAATAACAACAACAACAACAATAATAATAATAATATTAATAATAAAAATAACAGCATAAACTGTGATGTTATGTTGTTTGATTACATAGCGTCCTCCGCGTGTTACGTCTGTTGCGTATCCTGACATCTCTGTGTTGTCTTCTGTTCTGCTCATTCTTGTCTTTCTTCTTCTTGCTGTCTTTCTTCTTTTTTCGTTTTCGTTTTAACGTAATGCCTGCTGAACGTCCGTCCGCTTGCTTAACTGATCCGAAGCCGTTAACTGATGCGCATTCTTTATTAAAGTTGCTATTGTTGTTGTTGTATTTGAAGTTGTTGTTGTTATTGTTGTTGTTTTTGATGTTGTTGTTGATATTGTTGCTTGTAGCTTTTGTTGTTTCTTTATTGAAAGCTTTCCACCAGCAGCAGCGACTGAATCAGTGATGAGTGATGTATTTGATCCTTTCTTTCTTTTGTTTTCTTCTCTTTCTTTCCACTGAAAGTATTCGCATCTCGTTGCGCTACACGCATCGAAGCAGCAGCGTTGAAGCCGCAGCCGAAGTAACTTTGGCTTGGCTTATTTTTTATTATTGGCAGTCAGCGTGTGAAGAAGTGGGCGTTGCTGAGCCTTTTGATCCCGTTGCCGTTTGTTTGATGCGGTTGGCAACGCTGCTAACTCTTGCCGTTGCGTGTCAAGTTTTCGTATTTTTTTTGGCGAATTTTCGCCGTTGTTGCGGTTGTTGTTTTCCGATTGATTGTCGCTGATGCAAGCAGCTGTCATCGTTGCCTTTTATAATTGATTGATTTTGTGAAAGGTTTTCAATACAATGTGTTGTGAGTTTGATGAAAAAAATAATAAAAAAATTAATATTTTAGTATTTGGCAATAAAGCAAAACCAAAAATAATTGGTTTTTATTTTTAAGAAAATTTTTAATACTTCGGAAGTTAGACGAAAAAAACCCCAAATTAATTATTTAACCTAATTTTCATATCATTTTTGATCTAATTTATTTTTTATTTTTTTTTTTATTCTTAAAACTCATTCATTATATTTGTTGTTCTCTTGTTCTTTTCATTGTTGTTGTTTTTTATACTCATTTGTACATTTAAAGAATGTTGTTGGCCACACCTCAAAAATATTTTCCGCCCGTTTTTTTTTTTTGTTGTTTTTATTTTTTTCCTCGACTCACTGATTTGCTTCTGCTGTCTCTCCGTCCAGACACTCCATCAATTATTTGAATAACGAAACACATGTTGCTCTAAATTTTGTCCCTAACAAGCAACTCGTCTGTCGCTCCAGCAACTCGTCTGTCTGTCACATGTACGTATGCTGTTGTTGTTGTTGTGTCACTTTTTCACACCTCAAAATTTGTTCAAATGCTTTTCTACAGTCGCAAGTTTATTTGTTTACCTCGTTTTTGCAACAAAAAATCACCCGCTAGTTGAAAAAAAAGAGTGTAGTGCCCCCAGTAATGGACTTGAATGAATTTCTAGCCGTGTGTGTGTGTGTGTGTGTGTCGCCTCTGTATGTGTGTGTATGCAGATGTGACAACAAGAACAACAACAACAACCGCAGCATTCACAAAAATGTTCTCATAGGAAATGCTAAACATTCACCTGGCTTGAGAACATGTTTTGCTCATTTGAGTTTATTTAAAGGGGGTGAAGGGTGGGGGTAGGGAGAGGAGGACATCAGGGCATAGTAAGAAAAACTGAAAAAATATAAATTTGTTCAAAGAGTTTGCTTGTTGCAACTCTTTTCTAACATAACCTCGACTTTAGATAGTTTTTTCTTCAGATATCCGCATAGTTTTGCTCCTGACACGCACACTAACACACTCACCAACACACTCACCAACCAACATATTCACCAACACACTCACCAACATATTCACAGTCGTTTTCTTTACGCACTCCCTGGCAGTCACATGATATCACGTGACTACGTCGAAGCTTCGGCTTGCCCCGACCTATTCTAATCTTCATCCAACGTCTTCATCGTTGTGATCGTCGTCGTCGCTGTCATCGTCAACGGGTCGCTCATTCGGACGTCTTTGTTTTTCCCGTAAATTTTCAGCTGCATTCGGCTTTGAAGTCCATAAATTACCTTGCCGTTGACATTGCCACCTCCCCGTCCGACCGTGTGTTCCATCTTCTGTCTGTCGCACTTCTGGCACATCGCTGAAGGTGAGCCCCGTCCAGCGACGTTCCGTTGTGTCGTGTCGCGTCGCGTCGTGTCGCCTCGCACTGCCCTGAGTTTCGTTGAATTCAGTTGAGTCTGGAGCCTTGCCCAGGCTTCTTTCGCTGCAGGCGCTCTTCAAATGCTTCAAACGTTGAGACGTCGTTAATGCGTTTCGTTGTTGTTGTTTTTGCGACGGTTGATTTTATTCGGAAATACTTGAAGAATACTTTTTTCCAGCTTAATACGTGATTTAATTTCATTTTTGTTTCTTATTTATTGTATTTTTGATGTTATTTTGTTTTATTATTTTATTATATTGCTTAATCTAATTTATTAATAATTTATTTTCATTTATTTTATTTCTGCTATTTTATTTTCTTTTTTATTTATTTTATTGTATGTAATTTTTTCTTGATTTTCTTAATTTTTTTTTTTGTTTTCAACCCGATGTTGAGAAACATCGTATTTTGGAAGCAACTTGAGTCATTTTACTTAAGACTCTTCTGCTGCTGCTCTGCTATAATAAATAAGCGAACAACTACTGAAAAGAGAGTGCAAAGTAACGAGCGAGAGTCACAACGGCAAAAAAAAAAAACAAGTAGTCCTCGTAGTAACCATAAAAGTAACCGCTTCCAACAACAGTCATTTGTCAGCGTCTTTAAGACGATTACCCAATAAAAATTTTCAAATTCCTAATAAAAGAAAGGAACAACAACAACAGAACAGAAGCAACAAAAACAATGCAGAATTGTGCGCACATGCCACACCAGTACAACAACAAGAACAACAACAACTACAGCAACAATAACAAAATCAACAACAACTACAGAAACAACAACAACAACTACTACAGCAACATAATAATAATCGTTTGTCTCCAGTCGATTTGCTTCGATCGGTTGGGCGATCAACAACTCGTTGCAACAAGCAACAAAAAAAAAAAAAAAAAAAAATTAAAAAAAAATATAAAAAGAAAGCAAAACATTGAAAAAAATATAAAAGAAGCATAAAAATGCTTTGAAATAAATTCAGAAAAAATAACGAATTCTGTGCACATGAACGAGTTGCGTGAGATTTCCGCAAGCGATAGACGACGACGACGAGTGCTGAATTTTTGCACGTGAAAAGTGCTGAGGGACAAGTAAAGAGTGAGGAGGAGGGGATGAATGGTTGCTTGAGGAAGGGGGAAGGCGGGAAGGGGGACTGGGGTGTCGGGGGAATTAACGATCTTGAAGTTAAGAACCAGAACCTGAATGAAAATCCAGCAGCGAGCACAGAATGAAAGTTTTCGCGCTCAGAGAGCAGTCAGACAGCGAACAGAGAATGAGAGAGACCTACAGACAGATAGACAGACCTACAGACAGGCTTATAGACAGACAGATAGACATACAAACCGACTTACAAACCAACAGATAGACATACAGAAAGATGGGCGCAACTAAGAAAAGTTTTCTTTTTCTAACCCAGTTTTTTATTTATTTATTTAACTATTTATTTGCTTTCTTTTCTCTTTTATTGTAGTTGTTGCTGTTGTTGTTTAACCCGCTTGCACCCTTTCGAAACCATCAGGATTTTTCTTCTCTTCTTTCTTCTTTTTTTAAAATCGTCATATTTTTTATTTATTTTTTCTCCGTCTTTTATTACTCTTTGAGTGATTTATGAATTTTCTGAATACGTTGAGTTATCGTTTTTTTGTCGTTGTTGGTACTTCGTCTATATTAAAAAAATGACTATATTTTTATCCCATGCGACTTTTTTTCAGTTGCATGGAAGAAATCGCGTATGAAATGAATCATATGCTTTACTGCAACAAAAATTTGATTTTTTTATTTATATTCCTGTAATATTCTTTAAATTGAAGTTGTTTTTATTTCCACTAAAAATCTGTTACGAATTATAAGCAAACTATAGACAATGAGTCATAAATAGATTTTCTATTAAGTGAACCGAATTAAGTTTAAAAAATGCGATAATCTTAATTTCACAATTAAAATTTATACAAATCTAAATATATATTGATTAAAGTTAAGTTAATATATGCAGATATCGGCTGTATATATTGTAATATTGTATATTTATACGATTATATTTTCAAATAATTTGTATTCCATTGAATTCTATTAGAAATCTCTTTTTTTTCTTTTCAGGTAAGTTTAATCGTCAAACTAAATCCATTAGAGAAGGTTTTGTATATTATTTACGGTATATAAAGACAAGTAAGTGAAATGTATTTATTATGCGCCTAAAAATCTGCAGCAAGAAAGAGTTTCTTAATCAGTGAGAGCTTTTAAGTTTTCTTTATCAATATTTTTGGTATATTTTTATACATTCTGCGCCCTGTAGGTGTGTCAAAGTGGGCGGACCACACCCATTTATTGGTAGTAGATGATTACTTAGTAGACTTATTTAGATTTCCAAAACTCACTGCCAAAGAAACTCTATAAACGAAATCGAAATAAACTGTTGGTGTATATAGAAAAGTGGGCGGGCCACACCCAAAAGTAAAGGCTTACATATGTAAGTATGAATCTAGTGTTGATAGCAGATGTAAAAATGTAAATCAATAACAATTCAGTAAGCATAAATGTTGCATAGTGAAAATGTTGCTGAACGATAATGTTGCTAAGCAGAAATGTTGCTTAGCGATAATGTTAGATGTATCCAGTTCGATGCATCATGTTTGATCGACTTCGAAGTGGTGTCGTCGCGCCGCTCCAACGCCACCCCGTTGCGTGGTGGAGCAACGGGGTGGCGTTGTCTGCTCCTCATCGCCAGCGAAGACCAGACACAAACAAACACACGTACAACTCGCGTAGCTTTTTTGTTGCGAGAACAAGTTCTTCAGCTGGAACGTGCCGTCGAAACAGTTACTTGTTGTACCCGCATTTGGCAGCACTCGACGCCAGTTCAGTTGTAACGAAGCGGCGCGTACGATTGGTCGACGCGGCGAAACGCGTCGCACGAAAAACACGAAAGTTTTTGACATCGCGACAAAATTAAAGAAAAGCCGGGAAATTTTAAAATGAATTCTTTTGAAAAAATATAAGATATAAAACTTACGATAAAAAAATTAAACAAATAAAAAAATAGAATATTTAAAAAATTCGACACATTTTTTTGATGTTGATCCTTGTTTTTTGTTTCTTGTTTTGATGCGATGATAAACTTTCAAATGTGTAAAAATCGAATTCAATGTTTTTCACTTCAACTTCAACTTTAATTCAAGTCTTCAGGAAAATTCATTGAAATTCATAGAAAATTTTCAAAGCAAGTTTAATTTTTTGTGTGTGTCTGTCGTTAGTTTCGCTCGTGTTGTTGTTTTTATTGAAATGTTCGATCGCGATCAAGCAAAACGTTTCTTCCTTGTTGCTGTTTCTCATCATCCTCGTCTTCCTCTCCATCATGAATTCTAGCGACGTCATCCGCGCCGCGCCATCCGCCGCTTCGAACGCTTGACAAGCTTTTTAATTAATGCGAGTGCGATCGATACGCGGCGATACGCGCGGCGTTCTCGATCCCGACGACGATCCGCGTGCTTCTGCGCTTGTTTTTGTTTTTATTTCGTTGATTGTTTTTGCGGTTCGTTTGTTTTTATTCAAGTTTTGTTTTCTATTTTTGCTTAAAATTATTTTTGCTCATGTGCACACGCCTCAGTTCAATCGTTCAATCAATCAATCAATCGATCACTCGTTGGTTGGCGTGCGTTTTTCTCTACTTTCGCGCATGCGTGTCTAAATCGTTGTTGTTGTTGTTGTTATGGAGAGAAAACTATTCTGGCATACAATACAACAACAACAACAACAACAACTACATCAACCATAATAAGAACAATTCAAAGAAACTTTTTAAAACAGAAATTAAATGGAATAGAAAAATGCTTTGGCACGTTTTTTTTCGTTGTGTGACTGACGATCGATTGAGTCAATTTTAATGAATAATGAAAGAAAATTAAAATATTGAAATACTGAAAAATTGAAATACAAAATCGCTTCCTATCTGTCGATCTTCGTTGCGGTGGTTAAAGTTTCCAAAGGAGAAGGAAACAAGTGTGTTTTCTTAATAAAAAGGATGAAAAAAAATACTGAATTATGTAGTGAAAAATTATAAATAAGTGTGCTAAAAACAGATAAAAAATTAAATAAATTTAAGAAGTGGTCAAAAGAAAGTCAAAATAATAAAAAAAATTTATAAAAGTAATAAAAATAGTTGCAAAAATTAAAAATATTTTAAAAATTTATTCACTCATTTAATTAATTTTTTTATTTTTTTTTTTCTTATTTAATTTATATTCAATAACTCATGAGTATATTGAATATTTTTGTCAATTGTTTTCTCATTACATACTCCATTCTTATTATATACTCCTCCAAAGTTTGGCCTGTTACAAAAAAAAAAGAAAAAATAAAAAATTGTTTTTTTTTAGTAAATGACCATAAAGTAATCTTGCGAGCTTCTAAAGCTTTGAAGTCAAGTTAATAATAATTTTGGTTTTTTTTTAACATTTAACGAATACAAAGTAAAAAATAGCTGCACATAAATTTTTGCTCTTGTCAAAGATGGTTAAACAAACATCTTTAACCTCATTTAGACTCTAATTCCACGAATATTCCACTAAAAAAAAAGAAAAAAAAATATTAAGAAACGTTTTCAAGACTCAAGGCCTCATTTTTTCAACTTAAATCATTAAACAAAGTTTAACGTAAATATTTCTTGAGTGGGAAAAACTTAAATAGAAAAACAAAGCTTAAAACAATAAATTAAATATTAAAGCTAAATTGAATATTAAAATTAAATTTAATATTAAAAACAAATTAAATATTAAAATGAAATTAAATATGAAAATAAATTGAATCTGATAAACTAAAAACTGAAGCTGAAAATCTGATGTAAAAAATTAATATTCGTAGAATTTGATTTTGAAAATTAAAGAAAAGTTTCCCAAATAATTAGTGATTGAAATTTGATATTTTTTTCTTTGTTTCCCCGTGGAAAAAACAAAACTTTCTAATATTGCGTTGATGATGAATTCAGAATGAACAAAAATCATTATAAAAACTTCATTAAATCTTCGTTGATTTTCAAATTCTATACGCTTCTTCTGCTTCTTCTTCTTCCTTATTTTTTTTTCTGTAAGTAGCTGGCAGCGTAAGCAGCTTAAAGAGCTTCTCTTATCTTCTTAGAACACTTACACAAAAAGCCAGCCAGCTTAATTACCACTTCGAGTTACTTACAGCCACATATTTTTTTTGTTTTTTTTTTATTATTTTTATATTGTTGCAGCCTGCAGCAGTTGGGGAGAGTAATGAAAAAAAAAACAAAGTAATGGAAAAAGAATGATTAATTAAAAGTTGATTTATTTGAAACTTGAAATCACCGTTAAGAAGAAGAAGAAAGCTATAAGAAAAAAGTCCCAAATCGAAATGAGTATTTAATTGAGAGAAAGAATTTTTCTGTCGAAAAGCATCATCAAAAAATCCCTCTAAAAGCCCCCCTAAAAGGCCCCTAAAAGAAGAAATCTCGTCGCTACTCGTAAAGAAGGAAGCCACTCGAAAGTGAGTTGATTGCCCTGGAAAAGAAAAGGTTACCCTTTGTTTAAATCGAGAAAGAGAACTACTGACCTCTCATCTGCATTTCCAGGAGACATACATACACACGTGTATATATATATATACATATTTACATATGTACAAACAGTAGTTTCTTTTATCTTTGTTCTGCACTGTTACATTTCTTCACCTTCGTGCTTTTCACTCTGAACGGAGCGGACAACAGCATCATCATCACTTTCATCAAGATCATTATAGTTATCATGATCATTGAACATGATTAGAAAGAACTCCCGACTAAAAATCAGAAAGCTTTTTTTATGGAAACCTTAAAGTTTCGAAAGATGTACCCAAAATCAAAAATGTTAAAGGATGGGTAAAGAGGGGCCTAGAGGAGTCGGGGTAGCGGCGAAGACTACCTACAAATCCGCTAAGGAAGTCTTCTAAATTACAGTTGTGTGAGATTCACCGAATATTATTATTTGTATCTTTCTTTAATATAGATCCCAGATTAAAACAGATCTGAAATACATTATTTTTAGAGTGTCTGGGCCGGGAAAAACGTATGCTTTGAAGTTTTTTTCTTTCAAATTAGGCCTAATCATTAAATGTGTCCATAGTTTGTTTGTTATTACAAAGAAATTATGAAAATTCATGCATAAATGAGATCAGTAGAGGCCCCAATAGATTCGTTTTTATGGAGCCAATGTTTTGGCAGACTTTATAGTGTTTATAAAAATATTTCTTTAAAGTCTGTTTATATTTGAAGCCTGAAATTTTAATTAAAGCATCCACTAAATGCTATCACATTGTATTCAACAATACGAGTGCATTTTTGCATAGTTTCTCGATCGTTCAATTAAATGACCCCCTACTTTTCTGTCTTCTTAATCCTCATCATCTTCGTCTTCATCTTCTTCCTTGTTTATTATCGTTGCAAATATTTGTTTTTATTTCGTTTCTCTTCTTTGATGTTGCTGTTGTACTTGAAGATGATGTACCTCGTACTTCACTAAAATTAACCGATCCTCCAGCGATTCGGATGGATCCCTAAAAATAACAAACTTTGGATCTGTGCAGATCCCGTGTGTTTTTGTTTTTGTGTTTACTCTGGTTTTGTGTTTGAGATTTTGATAGAGTCGAGTGCAGATGAGAAGAAATAAACTCTTCTTCTTCTTCTTGAGATTTGTTTGTTGTTGTGTTTCAGATTTCTATTTTAGCGGTTTTCATGCCCTTTTGAAGTTGAGTTCTTGCTCATTTTTTCACCCGTTGAATTTTGTGGCCCTTGTTTGTTGTTGTTGTTGTTGCTCTTGGCTACCACACGGTATTGTTTTTGCTCCATTGAAGCGTGATGTTCTACAACAATCAATCATGTTTGTGATTTGTTTGAGTTTCGGTTTTATTTGTTACTTTAAAGCATTTTAAGCGCCATTAAAATTTACTTTGATTTAAAGTTGTTTTTATGAATTCTAAAAAAAAATCAGCAAACCAAGATCAGCAAATAATATTCTTAATGAAAAACAAAGGAATTTTCTTTACTCTGATTTGCAAATCATTTGCTTTTGCATTCTGTAGATAATAATTTATACTTTGCTTATCTTTTACGATCGATGTTCAGTGATCTTATCGCCGTGAGTAGAGAATCGCTTGATTTGTATTGAAAATTGGAGCATCGAGAAACGATGCAGAGCTGTGAAAATACTTGAGGTTATTTGCATAAACCGCAGACGATGAAGTCGCTGCTAGAATCTGCCGATCGTGCTCAGTGACGGACTGAATAAATGACTCCGTGACTGACTGACTGACTGACTGCGTGACTGACTGACTGACTGACTGCGTGACTGGCTGATGATGATGCTGCCTCATGTTGCCTCAGCTCGGATCATAGTGATGAACATCATTCATGCGTCTGCCATGATGATTTATGAGGCAACAAGTTCTGGTAAATAGTTAAACAGGTTCACCGTATCGAGGTGAAGGCTGAAGTCTGCCAGCGATACGAGGAGCAGCAGTTTAGAGAAGTGGAAAGATTGTTCAATTAAGTTGAAAATCACATCAAATCATATTCGATGAAATCACATTTTTACTACTTAAACATGTTACTTCATAACACATTTAAACCTCAGTCTCATCAACTCCAATCAGCTTCCTGCTGAAGTTTCATCGAAGTGACGACGAGTATCGATTACAAGTTTGTCATCGCAGTCTCATGGCATTAATTCGAGCGAGACAGAGCGATATGCAAGCGTGCTCGGTTGCATTTTTAGGAGATAATAAAATACATCTGAAAATATCTTGTTGCTGCTGCTAATTAAGATGTTGGTGGTTGATATAAACGGAAAACGTGTCATTCTTAATTAAAAAAGCTACCATTTCACAGAAACACTAAAAGCATTTACACTAAATCACAAATAAATAAAGATAGATATGGAGAAATAAAGACAGATATAGAAAAATAATATCAATGTTGCTACAGAGAAGAGCGAAGAGCGTTTCAAGAGCGCTGTCAACTGACTAACCTACTTTTATAACATGTGCCCCTCTCTTTTTTCTTTTTTCTCTTTGGATCTGTAGTTGTTACTCTTGCTCTTGTTGTTACTTCTTATGATCTAGTATTTTAGTCTTGCTTGTCGAATTTCTAGTCTCCTCTTATCATAAGTCCTTCCTTTGAAAGATCAATATTCGTCTCTCAAGATCAGTCTTTCTTCCGCAAGATCAGTATTACTTTAATAAGACTCTCACGGTTCATTTTTCCTCCATAAGCTCATTCTGTCGTTATCATCCACTCTTTAGATCAATATTCCTTTCTCACGATCATATTTTCTTTTGCAAGATCAGCAGTTCTTAACGAACATAATTCTTTTCACTCTCAAGATCAGTCTTTCTTTTGCAAGATCAATAAAAGAAGATCAATCTTTCATTCTCAAGATCATTCTGGATTTTCAAGATCGGTCTTACCTTCTCATGGCCAGTTATTCTTTCTCATCATCATCAGTTCTCAAGATTTTTCATTTGCAAGATTGATATTGAGTTAACTCGATCATTCTTTACCCTCTTACGATCAATTTTTCTTCCACAATATCATTGTTTTCCTCTCACGATCAGTTTTTCTCACTCAACATCAGTTTTTCCCCCTGAAGATCAGGTCAGAAGAAAGAAAAGGATCTCTCTACTGTTCCTGCCTTCTTCATCCACCCCTTCACCGCCTGTCTACCACACTCTTTATTCGCCTTATCTTCTCTCTGTCTCTCTCTTTGGTTATCCTACTTGTCAAGCAACTTCATTCGGTGGTAACCTAGAACCTCCAACAAAAAGTGACCGAACAAGTTGTGACTTTAATATAAAAGATCTCATGGTACTTTTTGTTGCTTTTATACAGCCAAAGGTTAACCAAATATTGCAACAAAAAAGGAAAATAAACTAAAAGCCCGGTAGTTTCCATGGCTCCATAAAAGCTGCTGAATTTTTCTTTCGAAAATCCGCTTTGATACTTTTTAAGTACGCAGACGAGTACTCGACTCTGTGGCAAGATCAGTTGGTCGGAAAGAAAGTCTGAAAGAAAGAAGAACGCACAAGACAAGAAAAAGATCACTTAATCGTTTGGCTTTTTCAGCTTCGAGCTATATACGAGCTACGTGATTACTTTGGCAGCCAGTTTGGCTGTCAGCAGTCGAACATTAAAGCCGATTTTTATTATATCGTCGTACTTCTTGCTTAAAGTAGACAACTGATCCGTACTGATCCTCACTCGCTCAGTGGCGTCTGTCTGTGGAACAGAAACTTTTTAAACTAACGAGCAAATATAAAGCTTAACGAGTAGGCAAGCTGGTTGTTGTTGTACTTGTTGTTTGCATACTGATCGATTTGTTTGCAAATTATCAGTGATCTGTAGCTGATCCATCAAATTGATCTCACTAAGTATTTGACAGACTATCTGTTCCGCTGTCTGTAATGCTGACGGCTTTTCGATCTCGATGGTTTATAACGATCTTGTCGATCTCCCCTCTCTTCTCCCTCGCTCTATCTTTCCTCGATCTCCTGATGGGTATCTGTTCATTTGAATGGATGTCTGTAGGTCTGTAAGTTCCTATGTCTGCTTCTTTATATTTGTCTGTCTCTTTGTTGGTTTATCTATCTATCTGTCTGTCTATCTGTCTGTAGTCCTTAAGGGTCTATGAAAATCCAGCGATCTCGTGATCATTATTGTATATCGTTATCTCTCTGTCTGTAGACATTATTATTGTTGTTGTCCTTCTGTCTTTTTTTACCCGTTGGTTATGTGGCCCATAATTTTCCTTGCCTCTCTCCGTCTCCGCCTCCCCCTCTCTATCGTTCTCGCTCTCCCTCCCTCTCTCTTCGTTTTTCTTTTTTCTAATTTCATGTTATTTTGTAGTCTTTCTAAGATTATAGTTTATAGATCAATCAGTGTATTTTGCAGTCAGTTTTTTCTCTCAGTATTTGTTGTTGTTATTGTTGTTGGTCCTGCAATATATGGTTCATGAGGACCACCATCAAAGCCTTTAAGGTTTTCTTTTTACAATTATTGGTTTTGCCATTTTTAACGTCTGGCTTCTCATAGAAAAATCCTGTAAAATTATACCACGCAAAATAATTTCGCCATTAAAAAATATAGCAAACAATAAAAAAATGTCTAAAAACAAAAAATCCTCTTTTTCCAGACTCTTTGAGGCTAATCTATTTAACGATGGTTTTGATAGACTTTTGCTCTGCTGTTGTTGTTGTTGTTTTTTAAAGCTTACGGCTGCTTTTTGGATACGATAGGAAAACACGATATTTTTCTATATTTGTTTAAGATTTTGTTCTTTTTACTTTTATTTATACTTTGGTTCTTATTTTTTTATATCTGACGTCTTTGTTATCGTCTTTTGATCTTCTGTTTCGTGCAAGTTTAAATCCTCGATATCAAAACTATTTCGCTTTTGATGATCGTTTTGTTTTTGCGATCGTTTTATTCTTTTGCGATCGTTTTGTTCTTTTGCGATCGCTTGTGTCGAATTTTTATATTCGTCCAGGTTGGTCTAGATATGGTACATTTTATTGCCCTATATTTACCTTTTGTTTCTACTTTCGTTCTCCTTCTAGATTATCTTAGCTGTTTTAATGATCATGTTAATGATCACCGAGGGATGTGTACAATGTTGTGATCATAATTCTTTTTATTACGATCATAATAATAATCTTCGTGAGACCATCTGCGATTTTACTCTTCGAGACGTTGAAGTTCTTTTAATTCAGTCTTTCAACCGATCTTTCCGATGATCTTTGAACCAATTTTTCCGACAATCAAGCGATTTTTAGACGGATCTTTTCGATAATTTTTGAACCGATCTTTCTGATGATCTTTCAACCGATCTTTCAGACGATTCGGACGATCGATCAAACGATCTTCTTAATACAGAAGCTTTAAGCATGTCTATTAATCACCATATATTATATTAATCAAAATAAACTATCACGTGTTCGCGATGATTGTAATTTTCAAGAAAAAAAGATTTGAAAAAAAAGATTTTCAAGTAGTTTTACGAACACTCACCAGAGCGTATCTAAGCGATTCGATTCAAGTGCGTTTTCAAATGAAATCGAAAAATTTTAAATGAGTTTTTCTTAATTATTTTTTTTAATGCTTTACTTTATTTCCCTTTTCTTATTTTTTATTAGTTTTTGTTTGTGGCTCTGTTTTGTATTATTTTTTTTTCTTAATAATATTTTTCTATAGTTTTGGGATTGTTTTTAATTATCTTTAAACAAATTTGTTGTTTTCAGCTCAGTTCATTAATTATTCTTATTATTCATCTTTTTTGGTCTCATTTTTACGATTTTTTAATTAAGGTTTTCGTTTTTCTTTCAACTTTAAGTCGTTGTTTTTTTTTTGTTATCGTTTATGTCGATCATCAAATTCAATGTTTAATTAACTTGGGTTTCAGTTGAAATGATTATCTTTAATCTACATTTGATCTACATTTTTGTTGAATTCAAATTCGTGCTGAAATGATGGCGAATTTGTTGATATATTATTATTTCGACAATATTATACATATTTTTGTACAATGATCGAGCGATTATTCTTTTTTTAAGTGAATTTTATTAACTTCCTTGAGGTTCGATTTAAGAAGAGTTTTTTATATAGAAAATTTTAAAATGTTTTTAAATTTAACTTAATTTAATTCTTTTGTAAAAATTGTATCTACATTTTTTTGGTTTTTGTTTTGTTGAATCTACAATTATTAGTATATTCTCTACAAACAAATTAAACAACTAAAATAAACCAAAAAAAATGCTACAACTTTTCTATAACTACAAAAAAAAACACCAAAATTCAAACACATGAATTCTAAGAAATTTTTGTTTTTAATAAACCGCAAAGACAACATTTAGCAAAAATATTATTTTACCTGTTTTTACCCTTCCATGGTTTTTGTGTTGTTTTTCTTTTTTCTGAACAATGAACTCATTCGCCAGCGAACCCAAGTTTTTAGCAGTTCACAGAAAAAGAGCAAAAAAAAAATATAATAAAAAAGAGAAAAAACTTGCAAATAATATACGCAAAAATTTGAAAAAAGGTCAGAAACAAAAATGGAAAAAATAGAGAATGAAAATTTCTAGGAAACACAGCTGCGGCTTCTAATCTATGAAGCAGTAAATACAACAACAACAACAATAACAACAACTAGAACAGAGACGAACTGACAGCAAAAGGAACAACAACAACAATACTCAGTCAAACATTAGAGCAAATCAAGCGCGGTCAAGTTAAAATAACAAAAGATCTTTTATTCTTATTTTTTATTTTTCTTTTTTATGTTTTCTATTTTATTTTTTTATTAATTTTTTCTCTTCTATTTTTTATCTTCTCGGTTCTATTTATTCTTTAACGCTTTAATTTTTTTCTATGTTCTTCAAAGTCCAACAAAACAAACAATCATAATGATAAAATAAAAGGAACTAAAAAAGGTAAAATAAAGAAAAAAAGACAAAAATTTAGCAAACTCTAAGAACAAAAACAAAAAAAAAAAAGAAAAGAAAACAAAACACAACCTAAAGTCAAAAACTGGGAAACAGAACTGAAACAAAAATCGTGATGTAATAAATATAAACAAATAGCAAAAAATGTGCAAAATGACAGCAAACTAAACAAAAGCAACATCGAAAAAAATGAGAAAAATATTAAAAGCCCCCAGCTTTTGGCCGAAATAAAAGAAACAGAAAAAAACACAAACAAGTGGCTAAAACTAGAGAGGTAAAAAGGAAGTAGAAGTAGTAAAAGAAGAAGAAAGAATAAGAAAAATAAGAAGAAGGAATAACATAAGAAACATAAGAAGTAAAAGATCTATAAATATTCATAAAACCGAATAACAACCGATTCACAAGGAAAGAACATTAGAAGTAGGAAGAAAAAGAAAAGGAAGAAAAAAAAGCAGAAAGGAAAATTACAAGAAGGAAGACGAAGAATAAGAAGAACTAGAGGAAGAAGAAAAAAGAAGATGATGACAACTACAAAAAAGTCTCTATGACTAGGAGTTTATTCAAGGAAAACCAACCATTTTTGTGAAAGTTGAGCTTAACTCGGTTCATAATTTCTATGAATTTGTGCGGCTTTTTTAGAATTTATGTTAGATCTTTAAGGAAGGAAGCTGGACAGTTTTTTTTGGGGAGCGGAGTGATTCACAGGCCTCAAATTTCATTCAGGTCATCGTCATCATTATCATTTGACTATCTGCTTCTTTAGTGTCAGTTTCTTGTCCCTATATGGCAAAAGATTGATGGATTCTGTTAACCTTTGTTAGGCTGAGAATAGTTATTTCACAGTATTATATACCCGTATATTTATTCCTTTGATCCTTGTTTAAAGAAAGATGTACCGTATATACTCGTATCTTGGTCTTTTCTTGAAGGAAGGGACCTGAAAGAACTAAATTCCTGGGTTTCGTTTTCAAAAGATAAAAACTTCAAAAGATTCCCCAATCAAGGACTTGAAAGAACTTGATTTGTTGGCTCCATTTTCACAATAATTCAAAGGATTCTTCAAGGACTTCCAAAAAACTTCCAAAGTGATGTTACAAAACTTGGATAAGGAGAAAAACCAGAAGAATGACGTATTTCAACTAACAACTTAACTTCGCCTGACTGATATTTGCAAGGAATAACTTAATTAATATATCCCGGGTTTTCAAACAACTATAAAAAAAGTTCCCACACCGAACTACGCATTCGCAGACCGTTCGTTCGTTCGTTCATCTCCCGTCGTGTTCAATCATTAGATACAAAACAACGGCCAGCGGTTGCGATAAATTTTCCCGGCAACACATCGATTACTCGGTGCGTATATAAAACGTATGTCTGTCTGTCTGTCGAACGAACGGACGAACGAACGGACGAACGATAAAATTCTAAACGCAGTTAAAATGAAACGCTTTTGCGTTGGCAACACTTTGTTGGCACGCCCACCCGTCGTGATGCGTTCGGAGTGGACTGCCATTTAGTGTGGATACGAGGAGGTGCAACAAAACTGCAACAACAACAACGAAACTGCTACAACAAAAACGACAACAACTATTACAATAAGGACAAGAAAAATAACAGCACACACCTGGGACTCATGTTGCGTTCGGAAATGTTGGTAATCAAATTACGTAATTGAAATTGAAGCAGAAAAGAAAGAAAAATTTTAAAAAACCGATTTTTAAAAAAGATCAAAAAACTAAAGCAATAAAAAACGAATGAGAAAAACATTAAAAAAACTCAGCAAAGCATTAAATGACGTTAAAGTTGGCAGGCGAGTCAAAAAATATTGAGTAGTAGAGACATTTATGTATGTATGTCCGCTGTGTGTACAGCGGATTGACAGATTCATTAAAATGGAGAAATACAAATGGATTTTTTTCTTCTTCTCGCAACTGAAAACATGTCGCACGGTTCTCTTAAAAAGTTTCATTAACTTCTGAATAACATATCGTTAAAAGTAAATTAATAATTTATAACAATGTTTATCTAGCTGACAGGTGAAACAAATTTGCGTTATTTGAAACTTTGGCTTTGGTCCAACTTACAACACGCAGCTGTCAAAGTGACAGATGAAGTTTGCGTTGGTTACAGTTGCAGCTGTCAGTTAAAAAGTACGTTTTAGGTAAACCTGAGCACGGTCGAGGTACTCTGAGGTGAACTACTCAAGGTGAACCTTCTGAACCTTCAAAGTGAACTTAGGCTGAAGTGAAATGCTTCACTGTGTCAAAAATGGGTAAAAATTGACAGCTGACGGAAATACTTCAGCGTCTTAAAATAATTCTTTAATTTTCTATATTAAACAATTTAAATGATATTTATATCATGCGATCTTTTAATTCTCACGAGTCATTTGTATTTTTTTTCTTATGAGTGGCCTCTGAAGTTTTTCATGAAATTTTATCGATTTAAATGTCATGAAAATATTTATTTATAGAGTGAATATTAAAACTTTAAAGCGATAATCGAAATGTTTTCAATAATAAACTATTTACTTAAAAACTTTAAAATACTAAACGAAAATTAAAAAAAAAAAAACAAATGTGAGTGCGACGTTCTAAAAATGTTTACAGCTGTCAAGATGACAGACATGTTTACTGTTATAAGAACAGCAGCAGCAGCAGCAGCGGCAGCGGCAGCAGGAACCACAACAACAACAACTCGAAAACAACGACGACGCAAAAGAAAGAATTTATTTGGCCACAACTTGTTGTTGCTGCGAATATGTTTGTCTCTAGTCGTTGGCCTGCATTTCGTGCAACATTTGCATGTTGTCAACATGTTGCTAACAACATCAGAAACAGCATCATCTGATGTTGAGCTGCTGAGTTCAGCAGAAACTCATCAAATTAGTGTAAATAATAGTGAAAATGAAAGTGAAAAAAGTAGTAGTAAAATTAATAGTAGTAGCAGCATCATTAGTAGTGAAAATAGTAGTATAAAGAGTAACACAAATCAGCTGATGGTGAAAAATGTACAAAGCGATGGGGCACAGAGAAGAGCTCACACAACAGCAACAACAACAGCGGCGCGAAGAAAGCTGCAACGCAAATATTTAGCAACGTCAAGAAAGGACACCACACAGCAGCACCAACAACAACAAAAACAGCCATACCAACAACAAAAACAGCCACACCACCATCAACAACATAAACAACAGCACCACCACCAAAAGCATCATCAGCAACCGAGTCGAGAAATCTTGTTGCCCGAACCACGTTACAAGGGCAAACGTCGGAAACTCCATCGGCAGCGAGTGAATGCTACCAATCAGCTGCACTACACGAGAAGAATCAGCACAACAGCAACACCAACGACAACAACAACTGTTGCACCTTCACGTCTTCAGCAACAAAATGTACCAAAGAAAAACCGACCGATTTTACAACATCAGCAACACTTTTCGTATGAACAGAAGAACATCCTGCAACAACAGGTGGGTCAGTCGGGGCAACAGCAACAACAGGAGCAACACATTGCAGTCGGTATAGTAACAGCAACTGCTGCCGCTACTGTTGGTGTTGTTGGCGTTGGCGTTGCGGGGATCGGAGCAGTTGAGCCAACAACAACTCTCAGAATTACCTCGTCCATTGACCATCATCAGAATCAGCAGAATATGAGCTCATCCACAACAACTACAACAACTTTTAAGCATCACCAGCAACATGAGCTTGTGGATAGTAGTAATCGGCAACAGCAACAACATCAACAACAACATCAACAACAACATCAACATCAACAACATCATCATAAGCATACTATATATGATACCACAACAATTCAGAATAAACAGGATCATCTTCTGATACAAGGAAACACGGATATCGTAGTGTATCGTAATATAGTCAGTGGCGGAGGGGTAGGAGGCGGTGGTGGAGGAGGGACAGGCCCAGGGGTGGATGGCAGTGGCGGCGGATTGCCTCCTTGTCCGCCCGGACTGCTGCCACATAATTTTATACCCGTCCATCAGAAGCCACAACAACAGCAGGAACACCATCAGCCGAAATACCAAAAACACCAGAACCAGAACACTCAACAACAACAGTATCATCATCAAATACAACAACATACCCAACAGGGACAACATCCTTCCTACAATCGTCCTCAGTATCCGCAGCAGCATCGTCCGAGGCATCGCGGTAAGCAAACATACGATATTTTGGGGATTCTATTAGAATTCATAGCATAGTTTTAGGGTCCCTGCAAATACCAATATAAGCACCATCGACTTTTGTGATCTAAGAGCACCACAGACCCGAAACACTTACAGTCACTTAAGCTAATTTAATGCTACATTCTTAGACACTAAAATGTTCATAAGCAAATACTTCTGACAGCTCAAATTGAAGTGATTTCAGTGATTTATTTACTACTAGATTTAAGCATTTTTTAAGCGTTTTACGAGCACCTGTTGGTTGGAGCTCATAAGATGCAACACACCCTGAAAATACAACAACAAAAATGCGCACCTTCCTTATCTGAAATTAATCAAGCGTAAAAAATTATGTCTGCAATAAATACGAAAAATAAGATATAAAAACGCTGAAAAAATAATAAAAATGTCAAAATGGTAATAAATGTAGACAGCTACTGGAAGAAAAAACCACCGAACCGCAGTCGAATCAACCCACAAAAATGGGGCCCAGCAGCGGTGAGCGTGCCGCCTGCCTGCATAATTTTTTAAAAGCTTCTCCCGCCAGCGCACAACAAAAAAAAAAAAGAAAAAACAAACAAACAAAAAACTGATATTTAATAGCGGCAACTTAAAGCAAATTAAAATAAAAAAAGAATTTCAAATCTGGCAGCACTGCTACTTAAATTTCTTGTGGTTACGGAGGCTAAAAAAAAAATTCAAATTAAAACTAAATAAAATTAAAATAAAATAAAAATAAACTAAAAATTAAATGAAAATAAAATAAAAATTAAATGAAAATAAAACGAAATTTTAAAAAATTGCAACCGTCTCCGCGGCGGTGTTGCTGCTTTGAACTCTGAACTCCACATCGTATAGTAGCCACAATTTTTACGTGACGCGATGGTTTTTATTTTGTCCTTTTATGTGTTTAACTTTTATTTTTTTTTTATTTTTTTGTTTTTTAGACAAAACATTTTTTATGGATGGCTGCACTTTTTACATTCCTTGTTTTCTCTTTTGTTTATTCTTGCTTTTTCTGCATTTTTATCAAGTCAACAAATGACAAAAACGTGATTTTGTTGAATTTTCAAGAATTTGCTTTTTAGGTTTTCACTGTTTTGTTTTGTTTGTTTATAATTTTAATGAAAACCGCAACATTTTTCATTTCTGTTAACTCATTGTTGTTGTGCATTCTCTCTGTTGTTTGTTTTTTACAATTTTTTTTATTGCTCAAGCTTTCTAACAATAAAAGTAACAAAAATGACAACGACAAAAAGAATCTGGGTCTTTCCATCGTTAGATTACTTGAGAGCGCACCTTAAAGAAGCGCACCTCGTTAACCGAAGCTTGTCGGCACGTCGATGAGGGAGGAGAGGATGATGAAGGAATGATTGAGGAATGAAGAGCTTCAGCGCCATTTAATGACAGTGGGACAAATTCTTGATACGGGGAAAACGTTGATAGAAAATCATCCTCATCCTCGTTCTCATCTCAAATCCTCATCCACAAACATATCCTGATCCTTTTCCTAAAACTCATTCAGATCCTCATCCTTATCCTCAATCCTCATTCTTAATCCTCGCTATCATCCTAATATTCATACTCATCCTCATCCTTATCCTCAGTCCTCAATCCTTAATCCTCATCCTCAATCATCCGACATCGCCATCGCTTTCATCATCCCGATAAAATAACAATCACCAGTGTTGCCGCCGATGTTGCCAGTGTTGCCCTTGTGACCCACTGAGTATGCTTTTTAAATGAAATCGACAACAACAACATCAAAACGTGCCGTGAGGCATGACAACAACAAAAACCGTTCATCATGTCTCCGATCGATTGAAGATCGTTGAAAAGAAATCATTTTTTGATTTTGCTCCTTTAACTTCTATTATTATTTTTATTTTTGTATAATTTTTTCTTCCAATTTTTTTTGGAAAAGCAAAAAAACCTGAAAAAGGAGAAATTTCGGGGTACAATTTTTTTACGACCACACAAAGTAACAACAACAATTACAAAAACTATCGCAACAATGTACCACGTCTTCGTATGTTGTTGCTATGATGTTGTTGTTCATGTCTTCTTTCCTTTTTTTACTTTGACTGCACTATTTGGTAGTTGTTGTTGGTGCTTTTATTTTTCTTGTTGTTGTTTTTTATTATTGTGGTTTTTGTTGTTATTGTTATTAATTTACAATTGCAATCAATACAATCAAAATCGTAAAATTGCATTTTTTTTTATTGCATTTTAATTATTTTAAACTTTGATTTCAGTGTTTTTTATGGCATTTAATCGTTTTATTGGTTATGTTTTTGTTGTTATGGTTGTTGTTGTTGTTGCAGTCTTTTATAATGCAATCAATAAGAATAACCGTTATTTGTTTGTTTGTCTGTGTTGTTGGCTCCTGATCTCGACAATCAACAAGACTTGAATTATTGATATTTTTATATCAAAATTTATTCTCTTATCAACTGACATTCATTTAAAATTTAATGGTATGTAATCTCTCTCTCTCTCTCTGTCTCTCTCTCGCTCCCTCTCCGTCTCTAATTTCCATGATTTCTTAATGAATCTCCATTCATTCAAATCTTTAGTTTTTTATTATCACTATTATGATTCTCTAGCTTGAAATCATCATGAAATTAAAGTTAGCTATAAAACTCTTTATCGATATCGGTCATCATAAGCATTAAACAAATCGTTTTCTATCTCTTCAACGGAAATGTCAAATTTTTTGTCTTTTTTTATTGTTGTAATTTATAACGTTGTCCACATGCTTTTAATCTCTTTTATTTAAAATCATGTTTTTATAGCCTACATTCAAAGATGAAAGGATATCTTAAGTTTGTCTCTCCGTTTGTTCTAATGCACAGAAGGAGGCGTGACTCATATTGACCAGTGGGAGGTCCACGCCCATTTTGGTGCAATTATTGCAACATTAAAGTTCAATGTTTATTAAATTTGTTCTATTTTACTTATTTTTATGCCTGTTACATGGTTTCATAAAAAACTTCCTTCAGTTTTAGTATAAAAAGAAGGCGTGCCTCTTGACCGATCTCGCCCATTTTCAATCCAAAACAGCTCTGCACAACAAAGAATATTTGTGCTTAATTTTATTCAGATATCTCCCATGAGATCGTTTCCTCTCATGATTTTCCTTTCATGATTCGTTTTCATGATTGCCCACAGAGAGACCGACAGACCCACAGACAGACGGACAGATCTAAACCGGCTCAGGACATGTATGTATATATGTAGCTGCACCTACATACATATGTACATTCATATTTATATATATTGTATATACAATATATACATATACTTTGTATATCTACAGGGAATTTGAAGTTTTGTCCTTGTTTTTTTCCATGACATGACGACCCACGACAAGTTATGTTAACACTATAACAACAACAACAAAAGCTCAAATGATCAATATGCTTGATTTGTTGGTCGATCGGCCGGTTGTCTGAAAATCCAGTTTTTGAGCGGACTTCAGGAGGGACTCTCATTGATGTGGGCTGCTTTTGACAGGGTAAAAAGTTTCGTTTAAATGAAACAACACCAACGTCACCAAAGTTGACCATACTTTTATTTTATATTTAATTTTTTTCAAAACGAATTCAAATCGTTCACAAATGCGTGGTTGTGACGCCATTAAAATAAAAAAGTGAAAATAAATTCTTATGAATGAAAAAATATCAAAATAAAATATGTACTTAATCAAAGGAAAAGAAATAAAAGAAAATAAAGGAAAATTTAATTCAAAAAGAACCAGGAAAAGAAAAAAAATATAGTAAAAGTTTTATCACAGGCATGGTTGATGCTTCGAGATACCCTACTCTCCCCCAATCCATCTGAAGCCTTCACAAGCGTAACCTAACCTAAGCCACCCCCATTTTGAAGATGGAATCAAGGCTAAATAAATGGTTCATATATAAAGCACTCCTTCTTCCTTGATTTACAAACATAATGCATAAGCATCGAGTTTTCGTATGCTTCACTTTTTATGTAGGGTAAAAATGAGTCTCAGTTGACTTGCTTTAAACAAGTTTTTGCATTTCTACGAAAGCGACTAAAAGTCTTTTTCATTTATTTTATTTTGTGTTCTGTTTGTTTTCTTCTTTCTTTGAATTTCTTATTATTTTCTTTTTCCTTTCGTATTATAAATCCTTTTTATGCAGTGTTGCCAGAAATAAATTTTCTTTTATTTTTATTTATTACTTTTTTGCAATTGTAAATATTGAAGAGACTGGCAACAAGTCTACAGGTAGACAGACAGCCGCGGTTCGCCAGACTCTCGACGGGTTTCGTGCTTATCTATGAAAGGAGATGTCGTTGGCATGAGGTTATGTTGGTTATGAATGAAAGACGTGAATTAAACGGATGAAGTAACACGTTGGTTTCGACAGAAATAATTTCTCCGGCTTAGTTTTTCTTTATGATTGTGATGTCATTGAAGTCATCGGCGATAACGCTTATCATCTGTAAAGAAAGGGGGCAAAAAAAAAATAAATAAACCTAAAATACACTCGTTCATTCATTCATTTGACGAAGTACAAAATTATCAAAGAAATTCCAAAAATTAACGAAAATCGGACTTCAAAAATGTATGGAGACGTAAAAAATATATCGAAACTTCAAAAATGTAACAAAATTTTATTGAAATTTCATCTCATTTGTCGTAATATTCATAAAAAGTAAAAAAAAGAGTTCGTTTGGAAATTCGAACACGTGCAAAAGATTCGATACGATTCGATTATTCGAATATCGACATAAATTCGATAAATTCATACTCGTCCATTTTCCATTTCGTAATTCATCAATTTATTTTGCTCTAAAAATGTTGATTAAGAAAATTAATTGTCTGTATTTTTTTGGTTTTTTTTTGCAGCTTCAAGCGTTTTTATAAATTAACTCACGTCAAGTCTGAAAACAATCTGAAGTCATTAACTTTGCATCTCTGTTGAATTCCGCCCACTCGCGGGGAGTTTAATTTTCCAACAGAATCGAACACAAATGAAGTCATTCGCAATAATAGTGGAATGATTTGAAAAATTTTCCGCTTAATTTATTTTTTCCAATTAAATGAGATTGTTTGCCAGACTTAAGACATTCCTCGTTCGTTGAAATTCGTTCGTTTTTTGATTTTCCTCAAGTGTTCGTTGTCTTTTGTTTTTGTTTTATTGTATTTTTCTTTCCACATCAAATTTAAGATGGTTTTCTCCATATGTATGGAGCTACATGGAGCAACATGGAGCCCAGACATGTGTCGAGCGAGTATGAGGTGGGTGTGTTCATTGACTAACTACGGTGGAGTGGAGTGGGGAACAAAGCGTGTACACAAACCCGTTCAAGCGGCGACCGCAAAGTGTCGTAGTGTAGACGTTGGCAATAAATTTAGATTAAAACTTTCATTTAACAGGAGACAAACAGGCAGACAGACAGGCCAAGCAGGCAGACAAACAGGCAGACAGACAGACCTACAAACAGAGAGCAAGGCGAATAGACACACACAGCCACTAATTAAAACATATCAACAGAGAATTATTTCTAATTTAAATTTTGTCCAATAAAAACGATTACTGAAAAATCATCACCATCATTAACACTTCAAAAATCTTTCAACAAAAATCGTTCATTTCATTAGTCAATCAATCAATCAAAACAAAAATCAATCAGAAATGATTTTATTAAATAATAAATTAAAAAAAAACATTATAATATTTTATCTACTAATAGTAGTTAGTAAACAACGAAAGTTTAGTTAAATAATAACTGATCTATAGTTAAACTTAACTGAAAATTTCGTAGTTAATTTTTTACTAATTTATTGTTCTTCTTCCTTTCTTTGCAGGTATGTAAACGGGAAAAATACTCCTCTTTTTCTACTACTTTGTTAACATTTTACGTTGTGCCGTCGTCCGTAAGTTGTCGGTGCCTATCACGTGTCCGGATTTTGGATACGGATTCGGTGCACAGCTGACATTCGTGAAGTTAACTAACTTCTCCAATTTATGATTGAAAAACAATATCAGCAACGTTTTATCTTTATTAAACACAAGACCAAGTTTAGTTTTATTGTTGCTGTAATTTTGTCTCGTTTTTCGTTGGATTATTTTTCGTTTTTCCGCTTTTTTCCTTCGGTTTTCTTTGTATTGGCTTTTATACCAATTTTAATTTAAGCATCTCATAAAAAATAAACATTGCAAACGTCTCAGTTGCCCGCCAGCTTCGCCTTTGAGACAGCAGCTCGAGTCCATTCAGCGCATTCAGCTCATTCAGCGCATTCAGCCTATCTGCTTAACTACGCGGTTTCTGTTACACAGCGATTCATTCAGATTTGAGTATGAGTTGCTGTCGAAATTATTATTTTACAGTTAGTTCCACGTAGTACTCATTACTTTCCATCATATTTTTCCTGATTTTCTTTTTTTTCCTTTTTACCTTTGGTGTTTGTATCTGGACACAAATTTTATTTTTAATTTATATCGAAATTTTGATACTTGCTGGAGACCAAATATTTAATATAACCTTCCAACTTCGGGTGCAGGGTATACAAAATGACACACAGAATAGAATGCTAACGAGTCGAAATTGAAAAAGAATACAAGTAACAAAATCAAATGATAAACAAGAGATGTTAAAAGAAGAGAAGAGAAGAGTGTAAGGAAAAGAAGTTTCGAATAGCAAAAGATTAATTAATGAAAAAATTAATGATAGACAAAAAAAAAATAGGAGTTTTATATTCAGCCTGACCCCGCCTTATACTCTTCTATACTAGCCACTCCTCCTTCTGTGTATTACAATCCCAAAGATAAGATTGATATACCCTTTCTTAATATAACCAAACGCCTTTGAAATAAGTGTAGGGTATAAAAAATATACTTAAGTCTTAAATGAGATTTTTATTGTATTCAGCACTTCAAAAACAATTTAAGTTGCATTATGAAAACTTTAACAATAGTCGTTAATTGTATAAAAATTACAGAAATAACAACAACAAAAGAACAACCGCATAATTGCCAACAGTAAATTTCACGTAATTACATCTGCTGCTGTTGCTGCTGACGAAATACACTTTTTTTTTTTTTTTTTTAAATTGTAATAAAATATTATTTATTTATTTAAAAATTAAAACTAAGCCATAGGCTTTATAGTTTACATAACATTTTGGTAAATAATAAATAAATGATTAAATACAGAGCAAAGTAAATATATTACTGTTGATTTTTTAGGAATTGAAGAATTTTGATTCTTGTTAAATGAATTGAATCAGAGAAGGTGATGTTGCTATTAACATAGTTGAAGTCGGCACAAGCATTCCTAAGTGGTTCGTGCTGGAGATAGTTTGATCGACAGAAACTCAGTTGTAGAAATTGAGGTCTTCTGGCTACACGGCGAGCTACATTAATATTGATGTTAGACAGAAGATAAGGATTGTCAATATGGCCATATAGTAGCTTCAGCACAAAAATTGCATTCAACATAATTCTCCGATGAGCTAAAGACGGAAGATTAATGAGTTCCAATCGATAATTATAAGATGGTAAGTTCTGCAAATCGTTCCGGTAGATATTTCGTAAGCAAAAGAGTAGAAATTGCTTTTGAACTGACTCGATTTGAGAAATATAACAGTTGTAGTTAGGACACCACACAGGTGAGGCGTATTCCAATATAGGACGAACCAAAGAGGTATATAGAATCCGCGTTACTTGTGGCTCCATAAATTCTTTGGCCCACCGTTTAATGAATCCCAAAATGCTATAAGCCTTATTAGTTATGCGGTTGATGTGTATATGAAATCTGAGTTTTTGGTCCATAGTAATACCAAGATCATCCATATGCTCAAGAGAATCCAAATAGTGGCCTCCAATAGAATAGTTGACATTAATGTGGGCCGCACGATAGAAAGTCATTTGCTTGCATTTGGAAAGATTCAGCTTCATACAGTTAAAATTACACCACATGACTAAGTTGTCCAGGTCATTTTGAAGCAGTAACGTATCCGTTTTATTTTTGAATGAAAGAAAAATTTTTAGATCATCAGCGAACATCAGCGTGTTACTGTTATGTATAACCGTGGGTAGGTCGTCAATGAAAATTAAGAATAATAAAGGTCCTAAGTGGCTACCTTGAGGGACACCGGAAGTAACAGGAATTGCTCTTGATTTTCTATTGTTTAGGAACACCATCTGCGTGCGACCTTGAAGGTAGGAGGCAATCCATTTTAACAAATTTTGTGGAAATCCGAACAATTTCAGCTTTAACAGTAGTAGCTTATGATTCACAACATCAAAGGCCTTAGCAAAATCCGTGTAGATAACATCCGTTTGATTGCCATATTTGAAATTATTAATTGTACGGAAGACGAAGTTCAATAGATTTGTAGTAGTTGACATACCCGGGCGAAAACCATGTTGAACAGGAGATAAAGCTGCATTCACTTGACGCGCAATTTGGTGAGTTATTATCTTTTCGAATAGTTTGGGCAGAGCACTTAACTTGGCAATACCTCGATAATGGGTTATATTTGATCTATTACCAGATTTATGCAAAGGAATGATGTAAGAGGTCTTCCATGCGGCTGGGAAGTAACCGGTGCGTATGGATTGATCAAATATTGCTGTAATCGGAATTACCAATTCGCTTGCACAGTGTTTTAGGATGCAAGAAGGTAGATTATCTGGACCAGGGTTATAGGTACTCTTAAGATCCATCAGAAATTCGAGAACGACATTTTCATCAATAATTGGTTGATCAATGTTCCCACAACTTATGGAGTATGGATAGAATTCAGAATCAAACTCCAATTGGGAATAAGTTGAGCTAAAGAATTTCGCAAACAATTCGCATATTGAATCTGCATCGCTAGCTTGGTTGTCTTCAAATTTCATCACGGTTGGAAGTATATCGCTCCTCCGCTTAGAATTTATAAAGCTCCAAAAGTAGTTAGGATCAGATTTTAGTTTAAGTTTCATTCTTAATAGATAATTATTGTACGACTGCTTGCAAGCTATCTGATATCTATTTCGTATTGACGCATATTTAACAAAGCTGTCCGTTGTATGAAGATTACAGTGAATTTTATAAAATTTTGATTTTAGATTCCTTAGGGTGCGAACCTCCTTGGAAAACCATGTTGGATATAAGATGCTAGATACCTTTCGTTTCTCTACCGATAGTTTGAAACCGTCGTGAAGAATTTGGTTGAACTGAGCAACAGCATAATCCAGGCACGATTTGGTAGATGTCACGCTAAGTGATGATGCAAAGCTCCAGCTTACACCCCTTAAATAATTTTTCAGGTATACATAATTAGTCTTTTTGAAATAAAAGACAGTTTGTTGCACCATCAAGTTTCCAGGAGGTGGTAGATGCTTATTACAATTTTTAACACATAGATTCAATTCCAAGGCTGGATGATGAAAATCTTCAGGTAACAGGAGAGGGGTCGAACGATGTACTTCAACAATGTCCTTATCGTCAGTAAATATTAAGTCCAGCATACGGTTATTTGGGTTTCGAATATTATTTATCTGATATAAACCAGTAGAGGATAAGTTGTTCAAGAAATCAAAATTCGCGAAACCATATGTTGACGGTAATAAGACAGCCGGGTCATCAGTACTTTCCCAAAAGACACGAGGTATATTAAAGTCTCCCAATACAAGTAAACGATCATCAGGTAACATTCTGTTTACTAGTGAAGATATGCAATAAGAGTGCAAGTTATAAGTCGTTTCACTAGAATTCGGTGGGATATAGGAGCAGGTGATGTAGAAGGATAATAGCTCAGATTTAACATACACACAACAGAACTCGATCTCCGAGTCTATATCAAAGTGCACTTCCTCTGAGAAATACGACGATTTAACAGCAATTAAAACACCTCCACCTCTTGACAATTGTGTTGAACAAGAATTTCTGTCCTTCCGAAATACAACAAATTGGTTAGAGAATATTTCCAGATTTTGTACATCAGCTTTAAGCCATGTTTCAGTAAATGCAACAATTTCATAATCCAGACCAAAACTCATAGTATGAATATCTTTTAATTTAGTATTAATGCCACGTACGTTTTGATAAAAAATATTCAAATTATTGGTTAGAAACGAGTGGCTTAGTTTTTTGATGAAAACTTAATTTTGACAGTTGTAAGTGTCAAAAGATTATCTATGACAGATCATTTTATGATTTTTCATTATCTTCATCTTTTTTCACTGAAAACATTTTATATTTGTTGGTTTTTTCTTTGTCATTTCTTCGTGTGATTCATGCGACGAATTCAAGTCGACGTTTGTCTAAAAGTGTCACTTTAACTGTCACTTTATCTGTCACTGTTAATGTCACTTTAACTCTCACTGTTAAAGTGTCACATGTTTTTGTTCGTTTTTATATAATTTTTGTTGTTTTGGGTTTTTTCTTTCCTGTTATTTATTCACTAACAACCTCACAGTGACAGTTCAGTGATTTTTGGTGATTTTAATGTTGTTGCATTAAAGTCACTTGGTTTTGAAATTTGAAACATATTTTTTGTAGGACTTTTGTTTTCAATCTTTTTCCGGTTGTTATAGCTTTGGTAGTGTTTTATAGTTGTTGGTGTTGTTGTGGTTGTTGCTGCTGTTAGGATTGTTGCTGTTGTTATTATTGCTTCTTACTTAAATTCCTAAACTCCTTGAATATAATCACAGCCACACCCTGTAATTTTTGTACCTTTTTGCGAGTCCGGGTTTTTTCTTCTGTTGTGCCTTTTAAATTATAGTGTTTTTTTTGGCACTTCGGTCGATGTCGTGAGTAACAACAGCCGCATGATTGATTTATGCTGATTTATGGCTATTTTTATGATTCACTCATTTTATACAATAACAACAAAATTTCGAAATTTCAATATAATCGAAAATGTTCACAAATCTAAAATTTTTATAGTATTTTTTAAAAAATTATTTTATTTATTTTATTAGTAAATTGAATTCACATCCATTGAATTTTCCGAAATGATTTAAAATTCAAATCAATCAAAAATTAACCATAGTTAAAAAATTTAAACAATTTTTGTGTATTGTCGTTTCTTATTTAATTTATTTTTTTATTTTTTAACAGCAACAAAATTTTAATTCTTTGTTGTTGCTGTTTTTCTTGAGTGTATGGTATTAAGTACAATAAATACAACAGCAAATTTTCCTTCACTTATTTTTGTTGTTGCTATTGTATTTTTCCCCCTTGTGCCCCGATTATTCTTTGTTTCTTGAATATATCATTCTTAATTTTTTCCGTTTTAGTAATTTTTTTTTTTGTTTTTTGCTGTTTAGTTCCACCGAATGATTGGTGCTTAGTTTAAGTTACAAATTACAGGGTTCGGTAGCATGGACCCTGCACTCGCTGGTAACTTGTGATTTCTTTCACGTGATTTCATTTGATTGGATATGATTTAATGTTAACCTTTCGTGTTATGAAAAAAAGAAAATTTTACTCAAAATCCAATAAAAAAAAATTTCAATAACTTTTAAAACCAATTCTTTTGACGGTTTACTGTCAAAACACTCGTCATGCAGACGTCAAGATATCAAACATGCTGCATGTTGTGGCTGTTGATATCTATTCTTCACAACATCTGTAAAAACAACAACAACAAAAACTTTTCTCTGCTGTTCAGAAAACAAAAAAGAAGCTCAAAATAAAAAGTTCACAAAATGTAGCAAAAAATTTTAAAAAAAAAGTTCGTTTCTCGTACCTTAAAAAAATCGAACACGCAACGTTTTGCTTCAATTAAAATTTTTAAGTACGAGTAGTTAATGTATTTTAACAGCTGGCGATTTTAACCAACAGATGGCGTTGTATTTCCATGGCGCAAATTTACATTCAACGAAACAGTCCACAAAAAAAAAAAAAACCAAATTTTGAAAAAATCAAAAAATAAAAACAATTAAAAAAGAAGAAGAAGAAAAAACAATGAAAAAACCATAAAATCGAACATTTTTCAACATTAGAAATATTAAAAAAAAGTTATTCTCAAAAAAACCATAAAATCATAAAATAAAAATAAAAACTAATTTCGGAAAAGCACAAAAAATTAAGTTTACTCATCTTTTTTTTTTATTTACTGTTGTTTTTTATGTGTTTTCAATTCTTTTAAAAATTTGATTGCGTTCTTTAATGATTTTAAAATCTTCTTGAAAAGTTGCGCCAATTTTTTGTTGAAAAAACCTATAAACAACAACAAAAGAATTAATATATACAAAATAATCTAAAAATGTTTTGAGATCTGAGATGAAATAGTTTTTGAGGAGAAGACATGCTTTTGAAAGCTTGAAGTAGATAGATTTTGAAGAATATCAAAAAATGGTTCAAATTCGAATGATTTTGAAGTTGATAATATTTTGATTATATTTCGATATCGACTGATGTACCGTCATCAAATTTGTGTGAGTTTTCTTCGAGCTCCGTGAAGTTTCCCCGAATTTTTGTTATTAAGATATATCAGAAGTTCTGGAATGATCAAAGGAATGCAGGATAGTTCAAGAGTGATTCAGAGTTACCAAAAGTGAGTCAAGAAGTGATCCAGATATTATAAATAGAGTTGTATAGCGATTAAGAAAGTTAAAGAGTGAGTCTAATCATGGAATAATTTAGTACTTTCCTTCCTTCTACATACTATACTATACTCATGATTATGATTTTGTCAAAAAGTTGACATGACAGCAAAAAGTATTTCGAATACTAAACGGAAAAATGTTGATACTCGTAAATTGAAAAATTTGAAACAATTTGAAAAACGATAAACTTGGTATTTTAATTTAGAAAAACATAAATAAAAGAGATAATATTAAATTACTACCGGAAAATGATATAATATTGCAAATTCAATTACTTTAATTATATGCTTTAGTATATTATCACTGCTAGTTAATAGTTTTGACATGAACACGTTGCCAGGAGGTCCAGCGTCGGTCCACTGAAATAAACTGGTTGGAGTTCAAACGCAATGTTTTTAATAAAAATCAGAATTAAAAATTCAAATTCCTTGCATGCGTGCCACAAACAGCTTTTATCAGGCGACAAAATCTCTGACAGGCAGCATAATTAACTTCTCTAGAATCCAGAAACTGGCAATAAAATACGAGTACAAAGAGTAGACTTTGAGTACGAGTACTCGTCGCATGGAGAAGATTTTCAGTTGCTTTTCTGAGAAGAAGGAGAAGAAAAAAAACTGAACTCTACTCATGTAGAGCACAGATTTTTATGTAGGACACCAAAAAAACTGATGCGTGTCGTTGTTCTCGTCGTCGTCGTCGTCTTCATTGCATCAGTTGATCCGGGATGCCCCAAGAAACGTACAACAACACTGTAGTTAGGGAAGAGGGAGGGGAGGAAAGTGAGTGGAACGACGCATTTCGTTATCAAAGAAAGTCAGCTAAGCGGCGTCTTCAACGTCTCGGTCGCTAACGTCTCGGTTAATAACTCGTCCAATGGACCGGATTCACTGGATGCTTGGTGGCATCTGGTAGCAGGGGAGGGTCTAGAAAGATGAAGAAGCCAGCCAAATTCAAGGGGCCAAGCATAACGAATGAGGCAAAGTGGTCTAAAAGGAGGATGGAGATGGAGAGTGGAGTGGTGCAAAGGGAAGTGGGATAGGATGAGGAGTACAGAGTGAGCTAAAATGAGGCACGTCATAAATGAGTAAACAGTCGAAGTGACTTTCTTGTGGATCAATGAGGTTGATGAAATGATGGATCGGTTCGTTGGTGGGATGGTGAAACGATACGTTGGTGGGATGGTGAAACGACACGTTGGTGGGATGGTGAAACGGTGTGTGGCTTCGATGGTCGATTGTCCTCGTAAAGCGTTAGTTTTACGGTTAAACAGGTTAATTAAACTCAGATGATCGTTTAAGAAAGGAAGGAAGGAAGGGAAAAAAAAAGCAGACTTAACTGTTATTCTGCTTCTTCTTCTTCTTCTTCTTCTTGGATACGGGTGGTCGTTTGTGGTACCTCTTCAAAGCCTGTTATCAGGCTGCTAACGAGCTTTAATACAAAAAATGCAATAGAAAAACACTATTCATTGGATTTTTATCGTTGAGGAAGATTTCATGGCAAAAAAAAAAATGGGTCAACAGTGGACTAAAATGAAGTTTATTAAAAATTTTTTGCAGAAAATCATGAAGAAGCATTAAAACAGCAAAGCATTTTAGAAGCAAACAAGGTCTTGAATCCAGCTTAAAAATAGGCAAATAAAACAAGTAAAAAAGAGCGAAAAAAGAGCAAATAATTTGCTTATGTTATGCAAGCTGTCAACATGACATTTCAAATGTCAAGTGTTTAAATGTACATAAGAAAAAAATGCATTAAATCAGCGTTGTTTGTCGCAGCTGCAACGGTTGTCAGTTTTTGTCGCTGTTTATGTTGTTGTTGTCGTCATGATCGTCGATATCATCGTCGTCGTTGTTGTTGTTGTCGTTGTTGTCGTCGTCGTTGTTGTCGTCGTCGTTGTTGTTGTTTCTATCGCTGTTGTTCTATTGTTTTTGTTACTTAATTTGAAATTTATGTTAATCGTTGAGAGGTTGTTTGTTGTTGTTGTTTTTTTTTTTTTTGCCCAATTCAATTGATTGATTGTCAATACATGTTTACGAGTACGTCCAAGATACGTCCACGATACGCTATTAACACGTGTTGGCCAAAATAATGAATCTTTTTTCTCTCTTCTGGTTTTTTATCTGAAGTCATTCTGAAGCCGGCTCAATTTCATGGCAAGTTAATTGATGTCAAACTATTTGGCCAGATGTCAGAGTTGTGCATGCTTTTAATTATCTTACATTTTTGTCTAATTAATTAATGACCATTAAATGTATTTCGTTAGGTTTTAAAAATAAATACAAAATAAAACAGAAAACAATCGTAGAATCGCAATCTTATGCGAATAAAAATTAAACTGTCAATCTTCCTTTAAGAAAAAAAATTTAAAAAAAAAAAACAGAACCAAGAAAGGCCACTTAAAAGCAAACTCATAAAAACAGTACAAAGGATGAATAACTCACCAAAAAGTAACAAATGCAAATGTAAATAAATTATAAAAACATGTCATATACTACGTCAAGCGTGCGATGTTCAAATGTGCATTGAACACAGCCACAGCATCATCATTCACCACAGCCTCCATCGCGAAGAGCTGCGTTTATCTTGACGTTAACATCTTAATGCGCGATCATAAAAAAATATGATGGCCGATCCTTTCATACGGAATGAAAGATTAGGCAATCCTGGCGTGAATGTCAGCTTGTGTGGTCGGCCCACTGAGAGAAAGAGTCAGTAAGAGAGAGAGAGAGAGGAAGAGTGAGAGTCGGGTATTGAGTCGGAGAGATAGCAGTGGGTTGGGAGAGGAGTTGAATGAATTCCGCAAAGATATACACGCAGATATATAATTAAATGTGAGCTGTACATCATGTAAAAGAAATTAAACTCAACTGCAGAGACGAGACGAGACACGATAATAAAACAAACCAAAAAGCAACGTGTGACAAATGATGATAAGCACCAAGTAATATTTTTGTCTCTTTGAAAGAAGCTGTCCAAAAAAAGACGCTTACGGTGTCTTGAACATTGATTTCAATTGTCCTTTATACTTGTCTTTTGACTTATCTTTTGCATTTCTTTAGCTTTCATTTGGTTTGAGTAAAATGTTCACTGACTCTCAAATATCTTTGATGTTTCATTCGCTTTCAGTCTGATCTATCAAAATGACTTCGTCAAAGGGATCATTCATCTGTTCTATTGAATATTTCTCAAGTTCTCTCTCTCTGGGTCTGTCCCATAGTTGTTCTCTATACTGTTCTCTCAGCTGATCTACCAACAGATCTACCTGTTTATCAACTGTCTATCAATTGATCCACTGAAGACTACATTAATTGGTCTATACTCGTAAACTGATCCATAAACAGATCCATCAACTGATTCAGAAACTAATCCATACTATCATCCATACTATCAACTAATGTACGAATACCACAGATCTATCAATGGATCAATAAAATTATCTATCAACTGATCTATCGGTCTACTAAAACACTCTACTAGTGGCGCTACCAACTGATCAATCAAATAATCAATGAAATGATCCATCGACGGGTTAATCGGGTTAAAAGATCCATTAATCTTTTAAATCAATCCGTAAAACTATCAGATATTCAATTAATGTTTATATAGACGTCCATAAACTACTCTCTATTCCCCTCTCTATTGCTCTCTCTCTCTCTCTCTCTCTCTCTCTTTCCCTCTTACACTCTATCTTTCTCTTCATGTTTCTCTCTCCCTCTCATTCCTCTCATTCCGCTATTCCTCTCAACTTCCCTGTCAACTTCCCATCAGCTGTTCCTCTCATCTGTCATTGATCCTCATCTGATTATTGAATTTCAATACCAACTCAAGATTTTCCACCAGATTTTTTCGCATTTTTATTTCACTCTTCACCATTCTTTATTCTTTGTGTTTTGTATTTTTTCTCTCCCAAGTAAGCCGCTATTTTTAAAATGTTAGATACGCACCAGTCCAAAATAAGGACAGACGTAAAAAGAAAAGAAAAAAAATATTTGCTTTCCGTTTGTGGTGCATTTAAAGTGGCGTTAAATGCAGTCATGCGCTCATACTTTGTTTTGCGCACAGTTTTGCTTCTTTTTCTCTCTTTTTTATGGTCTCTGCTTTTTCTCTCTTTTTTGGTCTCTGCTTTTTTCTCTATTTTTTTGGTCTCTGCTTTTTTCTGTCGGTTTTTGGTCTCTGCTTTTTCCAGGTTGCTGCACTCATTTCTCAAATGCTTTTGCGATTTTATGTCTGCGATTTTTTGTCCTTTTTTTTCTTTTTCTTTCTTTTTTTGCTTTCTCGTTTCTTGGTCCTTTTTTCCTTGTTTTTTTTTTGGCGGTTTATTTAGTGCACTCGTTGCGAGTATCGTCCGCTGCCGTGTTTCTTTCTTATTTTTTCTTTCTTTTATTTTTATTTCTTGTTTAACTTTTATTTCGGTCTCAAGTTTACATTTAAATGCAAATTAGTTTGTCATTTAGTAACGCCATTTAAATCAATCAGTTCTGCGCTCGAGTTGAACACTTGAAAATGGGGACAAAAACGGTTGTTTTTGAATTTTAATTGAATTTTTTTTGATGTTTGGAAACATAGTAAAACAGGATCGAAAGAAAAAGGATTGCAAATAAAATTCATTTTAAATATTGTACATTTATGATGACTTTCGAAATGTTCCATTTTACAAGTGTTTTTAAATGCTTCGAAATAGATTCGAAAAGGATTTGATTATTTTTTCCATCCTATTGATCATCATCATAATATTCATCATCATAATGATCATCGTCATCATATCATTATACTTTAATCATTATGTATGAAATAAATGACTCTATTAACTTGGTCACTTGCGATGATTAACTTGTGATGCTCGATCCTTCTTCGCTCCATCGATCGGTCGCGTTTAAACGGAACGCGTTCAATTAAAATACCTTCAACTGCAATGTAAACAATTTAACTGAAAATTGCACTTAAAAAGCTTTTCTTTCATTTTCAATTTCCGCTGTAAAACGTTTCATGATGTCTTCGTAGACGATGCTGATGCTGCTGCTACTGCTATCGATTGTAATAAGAGATCGTCATCATCATCATTATCATGATTATCATCATTATCATTATCATGATTATCGTCATCATCATTATTGTGATCGATATCTTCATCATGATTATGATCGACAGCATCATCTTTAATATTGTATGATCGCCATCATCGTCATCGTTATGATGTCAAGAGTATAATCTGCATCATCATGATCATTATTATTCTTCATCATGATCACCACCATTATCATTATCATGATCGTCATGATCATCAATGGACCAATTTAAAAACGTTCAATCACTGTTGATGGTCACTTTTCTCTTATTTTGTTGTTATTTTTTATTTTGTTGTTATTTCTTATTTTGTTGTTGTCCTTTCTTGTTGTTGTTATTTCTTTATAGTTGTTTCGTTTTCTATGAGATTTCGAGTGTAATGGACACTCTGTGATCTTAGGATCGCTTCAAATCGTTTACACGCTGCAGCGACTTCAGCGACGGTCACTTTAATTAAGCTTTTTTATGTGTTACTCTCATGGTTTTTTTTGCAATCATCTTTACACGCGGTGGAGATTGAATTCAAGTTGTTGTTGTTGCTGTTTTTATGTGGTTGGTACTGATGGTGGTGGTATAAGAAGCAGGGGAGGCAGGGGTAGAGAGGGGAAAATGGTAAAGGTTGATTTGGTTGGCTTTAGAATTCTTTGCAATAAATGTTTGTATAAAAAATTCAATTGAATGAGAGAAGGAATAAAGGAAGAGTTGGATGATAAGGAGAGGAAGAATGGAGGGGAGAGTGAAGTGTGAGGACGAGATAATTTACAAGTATAGCATACATACTTCTAGAGTCATTTCTGTAGTATGAACTGTAATACAGGCCTGCCATATATGGGCGTAGTCCCTCCTCAAGCCCCTTTTGCCCAATAATTCCTCCAAAGATTGACGTTGAACAGATTGGAACGGAAATTTATACTGATTTGATTGGATTTTATACAGATTTGAGCATTTGTACATCGAGTATATAGTATAATCCATCCTACAATGAAAGGGCGTGGCCTGCCCACTATTCCTATCCATCCTTCCCATCCATAATCCTGACCATTATACTATCTGTTCTATAAACTATAGACTTTGTATAAAATTTCAAGCTGAATTTAATCACTATACGTAGTTTCCTTAGTTTATTGTTATCCTGTAGTGGGCGTGGTCCACCCACTTTAACATAACCTCCCCTATCAAGATACGCTTTCATCTTCGAATGTAGGGTGCAAACCATGATTTATGTACTTTTTAACGGTTTTCCTTCCTCTCTCTCTTTTTTTGTGTTGAGTTTTTCTTCGAGTGTATTATTTCTCTCGTGTTTTATTTCTCTCGATTGTCATTGAAAAAAAAAACTAGGAAAATACTAAAAAACTCCAAATTAGAGTTATGAATTAAAGCCTTTAAAAATCGTAAATTTAAACTTCAAACGGTTCAATTTAATGGATTTTTCTCGGTGATTACATAAAAAAGAACACGAAAAAAAACAGATTCGACTTTCAACTCGTACTGAATTTCAATCAAACTTAAACTGAATTTCAGATTTTTATAGACATCAATTTTTCACTCTTGACCAACATTTAAATTTATTTCTTGATTTTATGGCGTCTTAAATATTTTATTGCTAATTACATTTTTTTTTTTTTTATTTTGCTCTTTCGTGTGATTTTTATTTCTTGTTTTTGTTTTTTTATAGCATGTTTCTCTCCAAGCAGTTTTTATTGGTCTCTTTTCTAGTAATTCTTTTGTATTATTTCCTTATTTTTTGGTATTTTTTTACATATATTTTTTCTTATATTTTTAAATGACTTTTTCATTGAATTTTTCCCCCTTTGAAAACTGTTGAAAATATTAATATTTTGTTTGAATTATTGTGATTATTTTTATGCTTTATTCATATTTGTTCCTTTTTAACTTTTACTTTTTGTTATTTTTTAATTTTTTGTTATTTTTAAATGTTCTCTGATCTTTTCTTCATTTGATTTTTGGATTTATTTTGATTTTTATGGATTTTAAAGTTCAAAAAAAATTACAAAAAAATCCCATGTTGTATCCATTCATTCATTCAGTTCGATGTGAAAACTGTGTGTATGTGTGAGTGCGCGTGTGTGTGTGTGTGAATGTGTGCTTGTGTCGATGTGTGTGTGTTTATGTGACGACGCGTCTCAATCGTCATCATTCATGTGGCAAGGCAAATAAACAAACCCACACTCCTAAATGTATGCAGCAAAAAGTAGATTTACAATGCCACGCAATGACATCATTTAAATACAACAACAACAACAGCAACAACAACCGTCATCATAAGAACAGCAACTAAGCAATAAAAAATAGCAGCAGTTGACTGAACTTCTTTTTACTGCAATTCATTCATAAAAAAACGCAGCTCAACTCAATGCGTGTAGGTAGAAAACAACAACAACAACAAGACTACAACAACAACAGAAAATTATAATAACCACCTAAACTCAAATTGATGTTGGTCAACACGGCTAGCAACACTATGAACAACAACAACACCACCAACACGCTTTCTGTTTTGACTGTCAAACAAACTGGCTTCCTTCCTTCATTGGCAAAAAAAAAAAGAGAAGAAACGTCAACACAAACTACATGAAGAAGAACAATAACAACTGCAACAACCATAATAATAAAGGTGCAAAAACGCAGCACCAAGGATTGTCAAAGAGAGGGGAGGGAGAGAGACAGAGAGGCACATGCAGAGGCTTAGAGACGTCGCGATCTGCTAGCAGATTTCATGAATGAAATTGCAACAATCGCTACTCTGGCGACAACAACAACAGCAACAACAACAAGAACAAGAACGACCACCACTACTCAGAATGAAGTGTGGGCGATCGCCAACTTTCGACCCACTGAAACGACAGCAACAACAACAACGATGATGGCGAATGATGACGGCGACGCCAACATCGATGCCGAACCGGAATCGTTTCTGCTGTTCATCGACTAACTCGCTAGTACTCGTATATTAAAGAACCAAAAACAACAACAACGAGAACGAGAGCTTTTGATAATACGTATTATTTTAAGAACACACACAACATTTTTCAATTTCCGCCTGCGTTGAAAAAATGTTTTTATTATTTTTTTTTCTTTTTATATAATATTTTTATGATAAATCTTCTGAGTTTTTGTTCATAATTTTTCATGTTTCATGACCGCGTTTTTGAATCTAACGGAAAATAAACAAACAAAAATTTAATTCAAAGATGATGAAAAACGTGTTTTTATTTTAATTTAAAAAACATTTTTTTAATATTTATTTTTTTTTTTTTTGTACGAACACAGCGGCGGCGGCGGCTTCCTGTAACACATGTTGTGGATGTTGGATGTCGTCTCAACGTCTTGTTGCTGCTGCTGTTGTTGTTGCTGCTGGTCATGTTGTTGTTGCTGTTGTTGTTGTAGACATTCACTTTGCAAAAAACTCATTCAATCGCCTACATTTGATTTATATACCCATATGAGTACATGTGTGGGAGAGAGACAGAGCAAAAAAATACAGACAGATACCGTTACAAACAATTTATTACAAAATAAATTAAATTAAGCCAAAAAAAGGAAAGCAGGGAAAACAAAATAAAAATAATTTGGATTAAGAAGAAACTATAAACTATAAAAAAGTTTAATTGTGGGTAAAAACATTGAAAAAAGAGAGCAATTGCTTTAAAAAGAAATCCCCTCATATGTTTATTGTGATCTACAGAACTTTGCTGTTGTTGTTATGATCCCTCAATACTTTTATGTTGTTGTTATGATCCTCTGTTGTCGGTTGTTGTTGTTCTAGTCTGGAGTGCCAGTCGTCAATCCATGCCGCCAGTAAAACCAGTCAAGACGGCGCGCTTAAACCGTTCCTCATCTCTCTCATCTTCATTCACATCCCTCATCCACATCCTCATCCACATCCTCATCATCATGTGCATCGTCATCTGTATCATGATTGTCTCAGATGATGTAAAAAAGTTTGAGGTTAGCGGAGAACTTGTGTGAAGTGAGGGAAAAGAAGACTACAACGAATTCATATGCAGATTTTTTTATATTAAGAGGAAGTGATGTCTGCTGAGAGTCTCCTCGGCTTCTTTCCTCTCCCTCTCTTCGTCTGCTTTTAAGTCATCCTTCTACTTCGTGGTTGAAGTGTTATAAACCACACATAATTGTTTCCACACACTTTATAAAGCACTAAACTGAGTTTTTATCTTCATTTCTTTTTATTTTTCTTTATAGAAGTCACGATAGTAGTCTGGATTTTGATCAAATGATCAACTGATCGAGATGATCGACTGATCGAGTAAAAAACTGATCTTAAAAGTGATTTTTTTATGGTTTAAAGATAAAACTTTAATACTTTTTTTAAAGAAAAGACAAGTTTCTTCGACTATTTCAAGAAATCTTTTGTTATTCTCTTGGACGATGGATGATTCTTAAATATTTCACTTCTCTTCTCTTTTCATCTTGAGAGAATCTTCTTTCTAATCAAGTGTTCCCTCTCTTTCTAGAATGTCAGTGTGACCCGAATGGTTCGACGGCGACCACTTGCGAGAAACGCACCGGCCAGTGCGCCTGCCTGCCGAATGTCACGGGCCGTCGTTGTGATAAATGCAAGTCGGGTCACTGGAATCTCACGCAGTCGGTGGGCTGCCACGACTGCCGCTGTGACCCGGCGGGATCGCGTAGTCACGAGTGCAATCCCTGGACTGGTCAGTGTGATTGCAAGATCGGCGTCGGCGGTCAGCGTTGCAACGAGTGCACCGACGGCTTCTACGGGTTCTCCGCCGAGGGTTGTCAACGTTGTGCCCCCTGCGCGGGCGAGGGTCAAGTATGCGACCCCATCAATGGACGCTGTATCTGTCCGCCGAACAGCCGTGGCCTGGGCTGCGCTCAGTGCATCGCCGGCACCTGGGGTTGGCAGCAGCGTCTCGGCTGCCGTGACTGTGAGTGCGATCATGTCGGCTCGATTGGTCAAGTCTGCGAGGCGGCCGGCGGGCAGTGCGTCTGCCGCGAAGGCTATGCGGGGCGCCGGTGTGACGGGTGTGCCGTCGGCTACTTCGGCTACCCCGAATGTCGCCGATGTAACTGCGATGCGGACGGATCGTTCGTGCGTGCCGACGGTTTGATAGCCTGTGACAGCAACGGCCAGTGTCCTTGCAAGGCGTTGGTAGTGGGTCTGAAGTGTGACACCTGCATGCAGTCGACGTTCGGACTGTCCGCCCGCAATCCGGAAGGTTGCACGCGTTGCTTCTGCTTCGGGCGGTCGGCGGAGTGCGAACAGAGTGAGTGGTCGTGGGGACACATCCGAATGGCGGAATCACGCAACCTGAGTGTGCAGTACATGCGCTCAGCTGAGGTGCCGAACACCGACTTCGAGTACATCGTCGTCGTTCAGATGGAAGGGACGCAATTCCACCGCGAAGATGCCGAAATCAGCATGATGAACGACTTGCATCTGATACCGAAGTCCACGGGCAACGTGTCCATTGGTGCCTACACGGTGTTCTACTCGCCGCTGTACTTTCAACTGCCACCGCAGTTCTACGCCGATCGCACCAGCAGCTATGGCGGCAACCTGTTCTTCTCTCTGCAGACCCAAGGCGCCCGCTCACCGCTCGACCGGAAGGTACTCGCCCACCATCCGCTGGTGCAGATACACGCCCACGCGAAACTTGTGCTGGACTTCTTTGAGTACAGCGAGGACGACTACGCGCTGAATGTCACCTACAAAGTACCGCTACACGAGAGCGCCTGGAAGTACCATCACAATGGTCAGGACGTCGATCGGTCGACGTTGATGGCGGCACTGCAAAATATAAAGCATATTTTTCTACGTGGCACTACTTTCGCGGATTTCACGGAAGTCGTGTACGTTGGCTGGATGCGTCATCATCCTCTCACTTATCACTCATCTCTTTTCTTTATATTTTCAGTCTCCACAACGTGCACATGGACTCGGCGATTTATATACACGGCTCGACGAACATGATCGCGAAGGGTGTCGAGAGATGCAAGTGTCCCGTGCGTTTCGACGGGCTCTCCTGCCAGGATCCAGCCCGAGGCTACTACCGATGGCGCAACAGCAGCGACATCGAAAGTGTTTTCATCGAGGATTTGATTGGACGTGCGGCGCCATGTCACTGCAACGGACGGAGTCAGGAGTGCGATCGTGAGACCGGCGTCTGTTTGGTGAGTAACAAAACTACCCCTCAGACAGGGTTGATTTCAAATTCTCTCTTCCTTTTCACTCTGTAGAACTGTCGCGAGCACACTGGCGGCGATCACTGCGAGCATTGTGCCGAGGGCTACTTTGGCGATCCGAATATAAGCGGCTGCCAGTCCTGTCCTTGCCCGGAGACCAGCAGGAACTTCGCCAAGGGCTGCACCGTGTGGCAGGGGCAAGTGAGCTGCATTTGCAAACCTGGGTACACCGGCGAACTCTGCGATCGCTGTCGTGCTGGCTACTTTGGGAATCCGATAGCTTATCCGAACAGCACGTGCCAGCCGTGTGATTGTAATCTGGATGGCGTTGCCGCCGAAGGATGCGACGAGTTGACCGGTCAGTGCTACTGTCGTCCCGGCGTGACAGGTCTGAAGTGCGACACTTGCCTGGCCGAGCGTCACCACCTCGAAAATCGCCACTGTAAACGTGAGTATTAAATTCCCAAGATTGCTTAATGTGTTCCTCTAAAAGTTGACCCGATCCTCAATTAGTCTGTGACAACTGCACCCTCCTGCTCTTGGATTACACTGAGTTGATTGGCAACAAGCTGCGACGAGGACTGCAGCATATCGACCTGACTGGCATCCCGGCGCCTTACTTAAAAGTCGAGGATTATGAAAGCCGTTTCAACGTGTTGAGCATCCATCTGAACGACTACAACAACGCCCGCAAAATGCTCACACATTTTGACGCAAACGCACTGCTTAAGATGAATTCTTATGCGGAAAACAATAAATTTCAATGCCGCAAAGCGTTGGCATCGGCTACAAAGCGTCTAGAAGCTATCGCCGAGCTCAATGCAGGAGCCGCCACTCTCATTTCCGATCTTGGCCCTCTCCGAGTTGATATTTTGGAGAGCATTTTCACGCTGAATAATTACGGCAAAGGAACGCAGCACTTAAACCTTCCCACCGCTTTGGAGCAGGCGCGTTATTATTTGGATTCGCTCAAGCGGCATGAGGATTCGGTGCGCGGCATACGCTCGAAGTGGAACTGTGCTTGGGAGCACTTTTACGCGGCCGGCAATGCTTCGGATGCGGCTTACGATCAACAGGCGCGTCTCGAAATGTTCTGGCGCGACATGAATAACACGAACTTCCGCAACGCCGACATGCGTCTTCATGTGGATCGCACCTTTGAGATGCTGCGGGAAATCGACGATGTACAGGAGCATATAAGGAACCTGAAAAGCTACCTGGTGGAGGACAACGGAAGGACCAATGAGCTGCACGAGGAGCTCAAGGAACATCTGAATCATAGTCTGGTAGCGCAAACGGACGTCTTGATCGAACTGAATTCGGGTCAGGAGGATCAGTTGAATAACGTTATTGAGACCATCGTACGCTTGGGTACCACTCTGAATGACACCCTGGATGAACGGGAGGATGAGCAACGCGAGGTACGCAAGCACTGGTTACCGAAAGCGCAAAAGCATGCCTCACGTCTAATGGAACGATCGAACGAGTACGCCAGACAGTTCCAGCCAACCCGAAATGGAGCTCGCATAGCATTGCTGGCCAGGTGAGGATGGATTTCCTTCCGGTGACCTTTAAATAATCCTTTTTCCTTAGTTCGGCGCATAAGAACATATCGGAGGCTATCGCGGCAGCACGTCAAGCTTCTTTCCAGGCCAAGGAAAGGGTGTCCATGGCTCAGCAGACTCTGTACCCCGCGGATGGAAGCTCGGTAATAGATCGAGCCAAGGTTTCTCTCAATCGTTCCCAGTCACTGCAGAAAGACGCACTGCAACAAATGCAACGATCGACGGGTGAGTGTTGTAGTGTTAATCTGCTTCCTCTGATTCATGTATTGAAATATGCCTCTTTTCAGTTCTCAAACAGCAGATTAAAATCCACGAAGATAAAGTCGACCAAATCAAAGCCAAGTTAATAGATGCTGGCCTTCGCACGAACAATATTTCCGCTCACTTGCAATCGCTCGCTAAAAGTATGGCCCATAAAAACGCTGAGGAAAGCATCGACCTGTCGCAGCGAGTATCAGAAGAAATGCGCGCCGAGACACGGAAGGCTTTTGCGTTGCAGGATGATCTCGCACGGATGCGTGATAAAGTTGCCACTCTGGAACCGGACTGGGAAAGCAAGCTTGGCATGGCCGAGGAGAACATCTCGCTGACTAAGACCAACACTCGTCTGGCGAACATAACGCTGTCCTACATCGAGGAACAGTCTGTGAAGTCGCAAGCGAAGTTCGATGAGTGGAACAATACGATGTCCTCGCAGTTGCAGGAGTTGCGCGATAAGATTGCCAAAGCCAAGCATGCCGCTGATGGGGTAAGACATCTGATTTTAATATCTTCTTCTTCCTCTTTTCTCATACAGCTCAAACCTCTTTGCAGATAAAAGTTTCCCTGGAGTCGCAAGGAGGAAAGTGTGCCCGGACGTATTTACCTACCTCATATGGACTCTCCACTTCCAACTCGCTAAAGCTTAGCTTTGCTCTCAACAACCGCAACGGAAACTCACCCCTCATCTACATTCAGGGCACCGACGGCCGTTACATATCCTTGGAGCTGTACAAACGTCGTGTACGACTGGTTTGGACTCTGGGAGGCACAACGGAAATTCTAACACATCCCCTGGAGGTACACACACGAGACCCGAAATACGACGATGCCTGGTATCATGTGGAGGCTAATCGCACGCTCAACATCGGCAGTTTACTTGTACGACGCATGAACAACTACGGCTCTTTGACACCCTCTCCGCCCGTTTTGGGAAACACGGACCTGGAATACACTCGCTTCTTCCAGACCAGTGCCGAACGCATTTACTTGGGCGGCTATCCAGCCGAGAGACACTCCGCTGCCAACACTTTGCTAAGTCCCGGCTTGAATGTGGTCGTCCATAACGTAGAGATCGATAATAAGCCGATGGGTATCTGGAATTTCGTCAGCAGTGAAGGACGTTGTGGGGGCGCTATGATTGGTGCTCAAGAGTCTACATCGGCCTCGATTGCCCGACACTTTAATGGTCTGGGTTACGCAGAGGTGAAGAAATCACGTCCGCGTGCATATCGCAAGAACCTCTTCGCTTTGCAGATGACGTTTAGGACCTTGGATGAGAATGCACTGTTATTCCTGGCGGTTGATGACAAAAATGTGAGTATCTTTCAGAGATCTCGGCATATAATAGGGAGTTCTTTTCGACTTTTTAATTTCTTTCACTTCTTTTCAGAATCGCTCTGTCTCAGTCACTCTCAGTCGTGGTCGCATCTTGTTCCGCATCGACTATGGAGACGAATTCAAGCTGGAGATTAACACCACCAACAAATACAATAGCGGGAAGTGGGTTAGAATCGAAGCCGCACGTGAATTTGTACCGAAACGAGGCACAGAGAATGGCATTTTGCGGGTGAATAATGATCGAGCTATCACGGGCTCACCAACGGTACCCATAAAGAGTCATATGTTGCCGGATCTCTCAAAGCCGGTGTATTATTTGGGAGGAGTACCCCCAGGTAGGTGCTGGCGGAGGTCCCTAAACTCATACACATTATTTAAAAACTCTCTGACTATGCTCTCTCATATGTAGGCTTCACTTCGGGTACTACAAAAGCACCGGGTGCCGATAATCCTTTCCTAGGCTGTATGATGGATGTGCAAGTCAACGGAGAAACTTACGATCCACTAGAAAGTTCCTCATACTTCGGGGTGGAGCCTTCATGCAAGGATATGATAACGAAGTAAGCATTCAGTGTGCTATTTATTTTGTCTTTATTTTGTCTCTCTGTTATAATTCACATAAGGTTTATTTTTTTTTATACATCATTTTATTTTTTATTTCCTCAGAGCTGGTTTTACGGGCAACGGCTACATTGAGCTACCTTCACAATCGCTGCGTAAACGTGCCAATGCTGGCTTCGTCTTTCGCACTCTTCAAAGCGATTGCCTTCTGCTGCTCTCAGCTTATCCGCCGGAAGTAGAAGGAGACTACGACTCGAAGGACATAAAGGGAAACTATTCGATCAGCCTGTTGGATGGCCGTCTTCATGTATGGATAAATTCGGGTCGCAGCTTCGTAAAGATGTCCTCGAATGTCACCTTGAATGATGGTGAATTCCATGTGGTGAACTTGATTAAAAGTGGACGCAAGTTCGAGCTCATGATTGACGATGAACTACACGCTGTTCACAGTCTCTCCACCGCTCCCACTTTGGTCAGTATGCCGCCGGATGCTGGCGGTCTTTATATAGGCGGAGCTCCACCGCATCCTGAATACACACCACTAGCGCCGACTTTCATACAACTCGAGGGCGGAGTACGCGATGTGGTCTTCAATAATCGCACCGTCAACTTCAATCAGGCCCTGAAATTTTCGAATGTTCAAATCGGCAGGAACGGTCCAGCGATGGGCAGCTACAATGGTACCATGTACGATGTGTACTTGAAGACTGAGCCTATGATTGGAAAGAGCTTCACAGCGGCACCGCCTGGATGTCAGCGGGTAAGTTGATAAAAAATAACATTTTTTACATGACATGAAACGACAGGGTGGGGAAACGAAGAACAAAGAAAAGAAATCAAAAGTCAGATCGTAGTGATTTCTTTAGATTTCTTTAAAAAGCTTCGAGAATCTTTGTTGGCAGTTTTGTATACTCAGAGAGAAAGTTTTGAAAACTGATCCCAAGGTTCGCTTAGGAATTCACCAGTTTAAGAACTCGGAAGTTCAAAACACTTTTACAAAGCTTTGAATTTTGAAAAGCTTTTTAAGTGTATCAGCATTTGTTATCCTTGTAGAAGAGTTTCAACCTTTTAAAGGGTTTAATCCAACACTGTTTCATTCACCGAATGTTTTTACTGCTTATTTATAAAGCTTTTAACACTTTCTAAGAACAACTTTGTAATTTCAAAAGCTTCTTGCGTTATGACAGACGATTAAACTTTAATTTTTCCCCCTTTTTTACTTTGTAGGATTTTAGTTGTTAAGAAAAGAATCGAAGTCAAAGAAATGCTTTGTTGATCTCTCAATCAGTGAAAGCTTTCAACGCACTTGTTACTAACACCGCGCACGACAAAAAGAAAAAAAAACAAAAAAACGAATAAACTTAAATAAATAAAGCACTCTACGGTCGGCGGTGGTGGCGGACTCACCAAATGCACTTCTTTATGTGGCAATAATATTCTTTCTTACTCTAATCACATCGTTCGTGTTCATTCTAATCTAATGTAATCTAATCTACCACATTTTAGACTTAAGTTTTCAAAAGCTTGGCAGAAGCTTTTTTATTTATGTATTTCTAAGTACGCACTCATTGATCATTCATCTCTCACTCTGTCTCTCTCTCTCTCGCTATCTCTTTCTTTCTGATTGATGTATGTATATAAATTATCACCTTCATTTATAATCACCCATTATAACTCATTTACGAGTATTAGCTAAATTTTTGGTTGCGGTCTTAGATAACAACAAACCAAAGAAAAAGTATCTATAATTGTTGTAAATAATTTTAATTTTCATTTAATTATAACTTAATATTTAGTTTGTAAGCCAAAATCATTTATTAATTAGTTTCTTTTTATTAAATATTATTTTCATATTCATCACTTTTGCCTTAATTCACAAAGCTTTGTTCTGTGTTTGTTTAAGCTGTTTTCATTGGGTAAAAAACAAAAATAATTAAAACAAAATTTTTTAATATATATTTATAAATTGTTAATTTTATTTTCTATTATTATTTAAACGTTTTTGTATAATTTTTTCAGAAGCTCAAAATTTTCAATAAAAGAAAAGCACAAAAAAATCATAAAAAATCTTTTATTTCATGTTTTTATTATTAACTCTATACACATATTTTTCGGCACTAACCTAAAATAAAATGGAAAAAACTAAAACCAAAGCTAAAACTAACATTAAACGGCGGTGCATCGAGGTAAAAGTTTTGCTATGGGTCCAAATATGGATCATGGGTCAAATATATGCGTTAAAATACATGTACATGTACAATATACAATACAATGGTTGTGGCGAGGAATGCATGAAATTGAAACGTTTGAAAAATCATTTCAAATTAATAACTTAGAATAACATTTAAAGAAATCAAATAAAAAGTCGAGGTAAGTTGAAAGCTTCTAAACAATACTTTACCTCAACTTAAGTAAGGTAAAGATTTCCGAATCATTCCGTGGAACAAACGAAATCGGAACACATTAAATATCAACATTCGAATGGTGGAAACCGCTTTGAAATTTCTTTTGTTTCTTATCTGCTTCTGCTTCCTTTCGATCGTCACTTTCCGAACATTGTCACTTTCAGGTCGGCAGCTATTCTTACGAACCGAATGCATTTAAATTTGGCGACGAGTCGCCCAGCTACGCACTGCTACAAACGCCGGCGCGTAACTTTTGGCAACGCAACTTCATCATCGAGTTCGACTTCCGTTCGTTCTACCCGAACGGCCTGATTTTCCTGGCGCCCGGCATCAAGGAGAAACACAAACACTACATGACGTTGCTGCTCAAGGACGGTCAACTGTTGTTGATCGTCCGTGGACGCCGTCGCGAGGAGTTGCAGCTGACGGCCAAACTGAACGACGGCGACTGGCATCACGTGCGCATCGTCTGTCACGAGCGTAAGATTACGATGTCCGTTGAGATCGGCAGCACCGATCAGAAAACCTCGGCGCAGATGAAGGTTCCGAAGAAGGTGGCTGCTTCGAATGTCCTCTACGTGGGCGGTATACCGCCGGAGACGCCGCTCAAGTTGCCCGGCGAGCTGATGGCGAAATTGGAACCCTTCAAGGGTTGTGTGCGGCGCATGAGTGTCAATGGCACAATGCAGGATTTGGCGCGACCCGGTAAACACCAGCATGTGGGTCAGTGTTTCCCGAAAGTGGAACGTGGCTCGTATTTCCCCGGAGATGCTTACGCCGTCTACAGTGAGTGTCAAAGGAAGCTCAGGTGACAACTGATGACAAGAGATTTTAAATATGTGCTTCTTTCCAGAGAAAAACTTCCATGTCGGAAAATATCTCGAGTTTGAGTTGGAATTTCGCACCTCCGAGCTGTCAGGCATACTTTTGAGTGTCTCCGAGCCGAACGGGTTTCCGGCGTTGGGACTCGAGCTTAATAATGGCAATGTAAGTGTTATAAAAACGGTTGTAAGGACGCGTAAAAACGCTCTCATCTCTCTCTCTCATTTATCTTTTGTGAACAGATCATCCTCTCCTGTGATCTTGGCGATGGAATGCCTTTTCGTGTAGAGTCTCTGCTGCCGTCGAAATACACGCTTTGCGACAATAAATGGCACAACATTTCGGCGCTTTACGATTACGAGCAGATCGCTTTGCGGATCGACCAGATGCCGCCCACGATAGGCGTGGCACAGCAAAGTGCAAGCGGGCGAGTGCAGACAAAATCACCGCTTTATATAGGCGGAATACCAGGTAGGCTATACAGGATAATTTTGAAGTAGTATGAAAGAGAGGAATGTGTGGAAATGAAACACTATCGTATACAATCACTCATGGAAAGCATGGAATCGGAACAGTATTATTTATAACCTTATATTTTTTCTTTTCTCATATTTTTCTATTCCCTCCCCTTCGCTCCCCCTCCTAACAGATATAGCGCCCAGTGGTTCCCTCAACACGCGTGAGAACTTCAAAGGCTGCATACGAAATCTTTCGATACGCAACGAGCGACGAGACTGGATCGACATGGATGGCCTTCACAATGTGCTCCTAAGCGAATGTTTAGTCGTCAACTAAAATCGCTTGGAGTCGAAATGTCATCAGCAGCGACACCAGTGAATCCACTTCAAATTCACCGGAATGTTGGAAATGACTAAAAAATCGCATGAAAATCGAACTCATGACTTTGATACAACAACAACAGTAAAGTGGAACATTTGGAGATTGAAACACTGCCATAAAATACGCTTAACACAGTAATTATTATTGTACAAGAGAAATTTCCCTCAAGAAGAAGCATTCGCAAAAAGTCCCTTCTTACAGAAAGCTTCTGCTCAACTCAATGGTTATTTTTTCCAGTTTGTGTTATAAAAAATCCAGCGATGCATTTTTTCTAAAAAAGAAAAACCTTTTTTAACTATGAAGTAAATCTTTTTAAATAATATAAATAACTGTAATTTTGTGTCGTCAATTTTAAATTAAGTATGTTTAAAAATTAAACGAAAACTAAACAAACGATAGCAAAAAATGCAATAGTTTTAAAAATGAGGCTTTATTTAATTTAATTTAAAATTTTAGTGTTTTTCTTTAGATATACAAACTTATGTTTATAATTATTTAAGGTAATTATTTTTGTACTCATGTTTTATAGTAAATGAAAAATTGTCTTAAAGCATACTTTTTCATTTCATCAACTTTAAGGAGAAACTCCAGTGTATTATATAAAAAAAAAATACAAAAGCATAAAAGCAATCAAGCAATCAAAACATTCATTTGTACATAGAATGCATTAATTTTAAATAATTAGCATTTTTAAATAATTAGCATTTTTAAATAATTAGTATTTTTAAATAATTAGTAAAAAACAAAACATTTACCATTAGTTATGTTTGTAATCAATGTAATCAGTAGATTTATTCTATTTAAATTTTATTATTCCATTTAATTGTGTATTTAATTACTATTTAATTAATATATTAGTGTGTATTTTAATTAAGGAGCAATCAAACCATTTTTTATTAAACGAAGAAGAGGAAAAAAACAACAACAACAACCAACAAATATTTATTTTATACTTTAAGCATATAAATAAAAATTCAAAAATTATTTATACAAAGCAAGTTTGTATTGTTTCATTATCTAGTATAGAGGAACACGTGGGAATGGAATCGTGAGTACTCGGAGAGAGAGACTCACGCCGCTAAGTATAATTAATTATAGTTATTATTTGCTGTTTAGGGTATATTTTTTAAATTAAAATTGAAAAATTTCTACTTCGTAATCATTTTAGTTTTAAAATTTCTGGAGTATGGCAACACTTCTACAAATCTTCTCTTGGTAACATTTATCTGTATGCATGTATACAGCTTGTAGCACGGAGTGGTTGTTATATTCGCTAACTACTACTTCGAGTTGCCAATTCCCTACATTTTTAAAACATTAATAATTTCTAGAAATCATCTATTTTATAATCACTCTCATGGTAATCAGTGACTGAAATTCTTACTAAAAAATCCAGTTTTCATATACTCTTTTATATATAATTATATGTGTGTGTTTATATATGTAATATGCAGTGTAGAAAAGAGTGGTTTGCATATTTGCTAAGCGGAATTCTAAGATACATTTTTCACGACGGCAATAATTAGAAAAAAACCGCTGCTGGCAACATCATATCAATGAGTACACTTCCATCCAAAGTCCATCTCACCAAAGTGAGAGAAAGAGACAATATCTGCATCAACAGCTATTTCATTCGTAGAAATTGGTTTCACATGATAGCATGGATAGCTGCTGTCAAATTTCTATACTGTCAGTAATTTTGGAAAGTTCTTCTGGACAACTTGGGTGCATTTCTGATGTGGTTCGTCGACTAATTGAATAAAAATTCATGATATCTTATCCAAAGTTAATATAAGAGCGTGAAATTTTGTAATTATAGCAAAACAGCATAAATAAATCTTGGGAGTGGTAAAAATAAAACCAATTTATTACGTGGAATCAGTTACACAGTGTTCATTCATTTACTAAACTTTTGTGCAGTTTTTGTGATACTGCTGTTGTAAAAGTGAGGTTAAAAACGGCAGAGATTTGGTAAAATTATAAAGAAACTTGCAGAATTGCTATTGAAAATAATAGAAAAAGTGAAGCGTGTCTGAGAAAAGAAACACTGTGAAATCTTCATCCAAGGAAGTCAAATTTGAATACTTATTCAAAGCAGAATTTTGCAGTTTGACATATGAATTGTGTTCAGTGTAAAGTGAATTTAAACAGTTGTACTATTAACTGATTTCGCTACATAACTGAATTTCGCTATCGAATTAACAGATAGTAAATCTACGACATCGTGAGGCAGGAAGAATCACATCCGCCCATTGTTAGTGACTCTCAAATGTGTATGGCTATTTTGGTAAGTTATCCACTAAGTATATCGGGTTAATATTATTTGTAAAAATATCTATTCGCTGAACTCACAACAGATTTTTTTAAACCAGGCGGGAACTCCCTCTTCTCCTTCCAACATTAAACACTTGAGTTGTTTCGTATTTTAATGTTTCGCTGCCTTTTCTATGCTATTATTAGCCAAAATATCCGCAAATATCCAGAAATTCTAAGATTTTTCATTGTACACACACGCACTTGTATTCAATCATTTTTCTTTTACATTTCTTTCGTTTTGAAAGAAATTCAGGTATTTTTATTATTTTTCTACAGATTCCACTTGCTGATGACTTTTTCTTGTCATTTGTTGTTTTATTTCTCATATCACGTCATTTCCTTATCTCCTCTGGCACATGTCGTTCGTGTGTGTGACTGAAAGCAACAGAGCACAAGTTTTCATACAGCGCTCTTTGTTGCTCCTGTTAATTTTTTCTTTTTATAGATTCCTTGCGATTTCCTGTTATTTTGTTGTTGTTGTTGGTGTTGAGTACTTAAAAAGAAAGGAATTTTCCTTTATTTTCCTTCTCCATGTTGTTTTTCTCTTTTTTTTTCTAAGCACTTAAATTTTTTGGGAGTTGTCAATACAGGGTTGCCGTCAGTTTTTATAGAGAATTATTAACGCTTGCTTGCGATTTCTTTAATTCTTTCATTCACATTAATTTTTCTGTTGTTCGAAAAAAATGTAATAATGAAATTTTTAGAAATATACATAGATTTATGAACTTCTTTTCTTTTCTGAAGAGAAGCGACTTTGGTGATGTCAACTACTATCTACAAAAAGTTCAAAGTTTATTTTCAATTCATTTGAGTTTTAGTTTTTTAACAACGATTAATGACGTCTTTGATGATGACCAAAATGTAACGTAACAAGAGTATTTCATATATAAACGCCTCTTCAATCAATTTGCAATGATTACGTATTTTGAGAAAGTAGTAAACTCATCACAGAGCAGCAGGAATTCAAACGTCATCATCCGTTATAGTTTCTTGTTCGTGTACGTAACGCAAACATTTGAATGACGCAGGAAAAACTGCTTTAAAGTGTGAGTAACTAAAAAACAATTTGGCTTAAGGCAAAAGAAAAGCATTAATAAATCAAAGCAATGGCTAAAGTGTAAGAAAGGGAAAAGAGATAAAGTGAAAGTGAGTGACTGAGTGGGAGTTAACAAAGTATTTATGGATGTGTATATGGAAGTGTATGAAAGAATTTCCAAAGGAATGTAACATGGCGAGTGGGATAGCGAAAGGAAGGACGGAATGATGGAAGGAAGGAATGAAGAAGTTAGAAACAATAACGGGTGCATTTTATATCGTCACAAAAAGACTAACCACTGTCACTAACCATGAATGGCAACACTGTTCACCGCATTATTATTGGCCGATATCACACTAATCATCACGATGCGTACATCACTCGCACTGATTTTTTGCTTTAAAAAAGTTCAAGCGTTTGCTTTAAAAGATTTCGTTCCACGCCGTGACCACTTTTGTGGCAAAAATGGCGAAATGATGCACGCATCGTGGTGACAAGTGTGACATGGCCCATTATCAATACTTTAGTTATTGCTATTTCTGCGTTTGCAGTTGTGGTTTTTTTTCATTGTTTTTGCCCTCAGCTCTCCTGTTGACCTTCTATCGTCAAGGTTTTAAATTGTTATTTGCCAATCAATAATTTGATGGCGAAGACATTTTTTTTCTGTCACGTTGTTTGCAGGGTTGTCGTGCTGCATGTTTTTTCGTATCACAAGAAAAAAAGCTGAACAATTTAACTTTACTATTCAATCACAAGCTTATCTTACAACGAAATCTGTAATTTTATTAAAAATAAAACGATAGCAAATTTTTAATTTAATTTTAAATGTTTTTTTCAAACAAACTCAGTTCACGACTTTTAAAGTCTATCTTAAGTTTTGCCAAATATGCGCATATTTCACAATTTTTATTAAAAATAATAAATAAAGTTATTCCGTATTTTTTGTGCTTGTTCTTTATCGTGTCTCGGCACGTGTAAACAACGTATCACTACACGAACACACACACAGAAGCACTCACTTGTAAATAATATCGACTCGCGTAAGTAATCTTGACGTATCGCATAACAAAATTTTTATAATCGTCTAAAAATAATCGCTTTTTCCGCATTATTATTTTTCTAGATAATTTATATTTGTTGTTGGCGTTTTTATTGTTCTGTGTTAGTAATATTTGCAGTTTATTGTTGTTGTTTGCAGTTGTTTTGCTGCTATTTATTTCCTTCTCTATAATTTATATTTGCATTTATTTGTTTATTTTTAACCCACTTTAAAATGTAAAATGATGCCGTTTATGACAATAAAAACAGCAGCGAAATAAAGAAGTTAGAAGAACAGATTTATTTTGTTTTTTATTAAAGATAAAAATAAAGATTTGGTTTACTTACGATTTGGCGCCTGGTTTTAAATTTTGCTGCATAAACAAAAATCTTTTTCTTATTTTCTAAATTAAAATAAACTCTTTTTTCTTATTAATAAAAAGAACCTTTTTTTCTTATTAAATAAGAATATTTAACAACAAAGATAGTAAAAAAAACCTCCAACCTGCAAAAAAACGCCGACAATCTTAAAAAAAACAAGTGAAAAAATCGGTTTCAAAGAGTTTTTAAAAGAAGTTTTAAGTTTAGACGGCGACAAAACAAAAACAACAGAAGCTCAGAGCAGGGCAACAGATAAAGAAAACATTCAGCAGAGACAAGATCATTGTTTAGTCTCGTCTCAAGTTGCTGCTGCTTGCTTTTCTTTAAAAATCCAAATCTGTTTCTTTCAGAGTCAATTAAGAGCCTCAGTTTTATTCACTTCGCTTCGGTTCATCTCAGTTCATCCCAGTTTTTAACTTGAAATGAAGTCAAAATAAATAAATTCGAGGATGTTTTAATATTTGAGCCTTGTGTCGAAGATAAACAACGATAAGAAACTAATTGAGATCAGCGATTGTTCCGATAATCGAAAAGTAGAGAAGGGAATAGTTTTTGGAACATGAATTTTTGATAGATCTGGGAACAGTTTTTGTGTTGATGAAAATAGAAGATTTGAGTCGATGCGGGGGGGTGAGAAAAGAGAGATTAGAGGATAGTAGAGTCGAGTCGAGGCGAGTAATGGAGTAAATAATTAAGGAGATAATAGAGAAGATTAGATAATGCAGTAGAACATCCAGAAGAGTATAAAATGGGGAAGAGAGTGGAATAGAGTAGAGGATAGTATAGAGTACAGGATAGAGTGTAGTGTAGAGTACAGAATAGAGTAAAGTATAGAGTAGAGGATAATATAAAGCAGAAGGTAGTATAGAGTAGAGCATAATATAGATTAGAGTAACAGCAAAGAGAGGAATGAAAGAAAGAGTAGATACATACAATCCTTCCATCACTCAACCATACCCTCCATCTGTCTGGGAACCCATTGAATTGTTCCATCCATCCCATTCATTCACTCATCTAAACATCCATTCATTCATTCATCAATCCATTCACTCTTTTTTCCATTTCCACTTCCATCCATTTTAGCTTCAAACAACGTGTAGTTTACCTTGGCATGGAAACCGACATTATCTCCCGTATCTCTCACTCCGTCTCGCCGTCCCTGCGTCCATGTCTCTCTGTTGTCTGGATTTACAAACAGTATACAAGTCTATGCATGTGTGGAAAAATCTAGTTTTTCCTCAGTCTTTTTCCATGAGATTGCATAACAAAACTATACACTTTTCAAGCGCCTCGGAGTCGCCAAATAAACGCCATCAGTTCTACGTTGCTTTACAGTTTGGAATGTCGGTGGCCAACGCTATGGAATTGCAGCGAAGCAGTCTGCATCGCGTTGCGGCCAAATGTGTGAAGTGCAAAATGTGTTCGCTTGAATGCGTTTGATTGTGCGCTTTCAATAAGATTTCTCATTCAGCTCATTAGGTTTTGTAAAGAAAAACGAGGCTACGAAACCAGGTTACGCCCGAAAATGGTTCCCACTCTGCTCAGTTCAGCTCACCACCCTGCTCTCAGCGTTGTTGTTGCTACTCGTCATCGTTGCGTTTGTTATTCGTTCGTGTTGCTCTTTGGTTCTGCTTCGTTGTGTTGATGCTCTGTTATGATGTTGTGCTGCTGTTCTGTTACTCTGCTGTTCTGTTACTATGTTCGTCTGTTACTCTGCTGTTCTGCTAGTTTTCTGTTCTTTTGTTGGCCCCTTTCTTAGTTGTTCTACTTGCGTTCTGTGTTGCTCTGTTCTGCTTCTCTGTCTCTCTAATAATCAGCTGTTCTCTGTTCTGCTTCTGTTTTGCAATCAATTTGCAAATGAATTCGAATAGAATTCGTTCGGAAAATATTTGAGTCATAGACTTCCACTAAAAATTGTATGAAAAATGCCAGATACAGCCAGCAGCCATTAAAACTTACTTAAACGTCACTTCTGAAGAATTTTTCTTTAATTATTAGTTTTAGTAGTGTTTTTATTATTTATTTTGTTAATAATAGTCTATACTCGTGTTGGTGATTATTACCGTTGTTGTTGGTTTCTTCTGTTATTCTTGTATTGTTGCTTTTGTTGTTGTTGTTGTTATTCTAATGACTTGGGCTCGGCATTTAAATTTACAGCTTTTATTTGAGTTTCTTTAGTTTTCGCACATTTTTTACTTTCTTTTATATTCTTTGCTCCTTTCCCATACTTTTTTTTATTCTTAGTTGTTCTTGATTACCTGTTTTTGCCCCACTGTTCCTTGTATTTGTATTAGTTACTCCTTTGAAGACAGCTGTCATTAATAAAAATGTACTCGTTTAGACCCAAAAGCGTTATTCGTTTATATTCAATTTATCTCTAAAGTGGGTTAATGTGTCAAGGTTAAAAAAGTGTTTTTGTTGGTTTTTCTCAAGTAAAACTATGGTCATTACATGATTGTGAAGTGACGTGATTCTCTGCCCCTCTTCCTGCCCCCCTCCCCCTCACTCTGGTGACATTCTGCTGGGAAAAATACGTGTAGTTGACCTGGATCCGGTTAACTTTCACTGAATGACGACCGACAGGTTTGGAAAAAGAATTCTTTTCGGCTTGATATTGTTTTTTTCTTTTAATAAATAACAACAAAAACGACCTGATATAATAATAAATGATAATGAGAATGAATGAATGAACAAATAAATGCAAAAATGAAAATAAAAACGGCTCCGAAAAACGTTCTTCGGTTGGCAACAATTTTTAGCAGATTAGAAAGTGTTTATGACGCAAGCGATGTATGTATGTATGTGCATATATACTACACAACAACAACAACAGTGATAATAATAATAATAATACAACAACAACAACTACCATTAGTGGTCCGGAATCACAGCGCTCGTGATGGCAGATGAACTGGAAAGAGATCGAATATGAAATTCGAACAGAATTCATCGAGCTCTCCATAGAATTGTTATTGCAAATATTTCTCGTTTAATTGCATTCATTAATTAGTTTTATTTTTGTTTTTTCAATCGATAATAATTACTTTAGTCCTAAAAATATAACCATATAAGAATATATACTCGAATGATAATTTACAGCCTTATAATGTAAGACGTAATTTACGTTTATCAAGAGTTTTTTTATTCTTTTTCGTATTTTGTTGGTCTTTTGTTTGTTAGTAACGTCAAAAATATAAAAAACTACGAAAAGCACAAAACAAAACGGGTGTTAAACGGAAAAAGCGTTTATCGTTTATAAGGGGGTTAATCTTTTTATTATTTATTATTATTATTATTACTATGAATTGTAAGCAAAACAAGAGAAAAATATATAATTTTTGAAGATAATTCTTCATCTGTCGTTGATGTACTTCATGTGGAACAATAATGTTTTCAAATAGATTTCATAAACCTCAAAATACTCACTCGTTATGAGTATTCATTCGTTACTTTTAAATTTAATTTTAGAGTCGAGTCTGTATTCAATGAGTTTAGATGGTTTTTTCTTATTTAAGAAATCACTTTTGTTAGTTTTTAACTAGATTGAAAAGATATCCTTGATTCTATGCTGAATAATGACAACTCGTTACTTTTGAATTGTATTTGAATGTATTCATTGTTGATCTAGATGAACTTGGATGATTATTATTTACGTTAATTCATATTCAAATGCTTACTCGTTACCTTAAAGGCATATGAATAAGTTTTATTAGCCGTAAAATAATAACTGGTTATATTAGTTAAATGTTTACTCGTTACATTCCATATACATATCCCACACTCATTACCTTACATGTATACAAACAAAGAATGGATTCAGATCATTATTTTCTAAATAAAATACCAACTCGTTATTTTTAATTCAAATACAAAGTTGTTATTGTGTTGTTTCGGTTCACTTATTAAAAGATCTACAATGGATTTCTACTCGTTGTTTTTCACATTTATTGTCTCCACACTCTGTGATAATTCTAACGATTGTATTCACTCGTTATCTCAGCTCGTTTCTTTGTTATTATTAAGTACTCAAAAGAAATCTGTTACTCGTGTCTACCACAGAACTTAATATTAAAAAGTTTTCAGCTCTATTTTAGTAATTGTGTTTGTCATTCTTTATTCATGACTTTTGAGACATTGAAGCAGAAAAAATTATCTAATCTGTTCAGATTAAAAAACGCATTCGTTATTCTTGAAAACAAAAGAAGAGGGGGAAAAATAAATCACAAGGAATAAAAAAAAAGTGCGTGAAGTTAAATTCGTAAATCCGACGCGAATTTAGCAAAGACACAAACCAAAATACGAATTTAAATTCGTGCATAATTAGCAGTGCCAAGGTAAGGTGTCATTCAGATTTAATTATTCGTTTAGTAAAACATATAATCTGAAAACGGTTTGTATATTGTTGGAAAGGTCAATATATCAGCTACCTTATCCTGAAAAATTCATCCGTGCACAGGCAAGGATGTGGCGTCAGTGGCCAATGTTACCCAGTTTACCTCCAGAAGCACTTCTCATACACATTTTGTTCAACAAAAAACATAACTTGGACAAACGTTGTATACAGTTCGAAAGGTCACTATATCAGCTACCTATTCCTGAAAAGTCTAGCCGTGCACAGGCAAAGATGTGGCGTCAGTGGCCAGTGTTGGGTTACCCAGTGCACCTTCTCATACATTTCGACAAACACTTTGTTCAACAAAAAACATAACGTGGACAAACGTTGTATACAGTTCGAAAGGTCACTATATCAGCTATCTATTCCTGAAAAGTCTAGCCGTGCACAGGCAAAGATGTGGCGTCAGTGGCCAGTGTTGGGTTACCCAGTGCACCTTCTCATACACTTCGACAAACACTTTGTTCAACAAAAAACATAACTTGGACAAACGTTGTATACAGTTCGAAAGGTCACTATATCAGCTACCTATTCCTGAAAAGTCTAGCCGTGCACAGGCAAAGATGTGGCGTCAGTGGCCAACGTTTGGTTACCCAGTGCACCTTCTCATACATTTCGACAAACACTTTGTTCAACAAAAAACATAACTTGGAGAAACGTTGTATACAGTTCGAAAGGTCACTATATCAGCTACCTATTCCTGAAAAGTCTAGCCGTGCACAGGCAAAGATGTGGCGTCAGTGGCCAGTGTTGGGTTACCCAGTGCACCTTCTCATACATTTCGACAAACACTTTGTTCAACAAAAAACATAACTTGGACAAACGTTGTATACAGTTCGAAAGGTCACTATATCAGCTATCTATTCCTGAAAAGTCTAGCCGTGCACAGGCAAAGATGTGGCGTCAGTGGCCAGTGTTGGGTTACCCAGTGCACCTTCTCATACACTTCGACAAACACTTTGTTCAACAAAAAACATAACTTGGACAAACGTTGTATACAGTTCGAAAGGTCACTATATCAGCTACCTATTCCTGAAAAGTCTAGCCGTGCACAGGCAAAGATGTGGCGTCAGTGGCCAGTGTTGGGTTACCCAGTGCACCTTCTCATACATTTCGACAAACAATTTGTTCAACAAAAAACATAACTTGGACAAACGTTGTATACAGTTCGAAAGGTCACTATATCAGCTACCTATTCCTGAAAAGTCTAGCCGTGCACAGGCAAAGATGTGGCGTCAGTGGCCAGTGTTGGGTTACCCAGTGCACCTTCTCATACACTTCGACAAACACTTTGTTCAACAAAAAACATAACTTGGACAAACGTTGTATACAGTTCGAAAGGTCACTATATCAGCTACCTATTCCTGAAAAGTCTAGCCGTGCACAGGCAAAGATGTGGCGTCAGTGGCCAACGTTTGGTTACCCAGTGCACCTTCTCATACATTTCGACAAACACTTTGTTCAACAAAAAACATAACTTGGAGAAACGTTGTATACAGTTCGAAAGGTCACTATATCAGCTACCTATTCCTGAAAAGTCTAGCCGTGCACAGGCAAAGATGTGGCGTCAGTGGCCAGTGTTGGGTTACCCAGTGCACCTTCTCATACATTTCGACAAACACTTTGTTCAACAAAAAACATAACTTGGACAAACGTTGTATACAGTTCGAAAGGTCACTATATCAGCTATCTATTCCTGAAAAGTCTAGCCGTGCACAGGCAAAGATGTGGCGTCAGTGGCCAGTGTTGGGTTACCCAGTGCACCTTCTCATACACTTCGACAAACACTTTGTTCAACAAAAAACATAACTTGGACAAACGTTGTATACAGTTCGAAAGGTCACTATATCAGCTACCTATTCCTGAAAAGTCTAGCCGTGCACAGGCAAAGATGTGGCGTCAGTGGCCAGTGTTGGGTTACCCAGTGCACCTTCTCATACATTTCGACAAACAATTTGTTCAACAAAAAACATAACTTGGACAAACGTTGTATACAGTTCGAAAGGTCACTATATCAGCTACCTATTCCTGAAAAGTCTAGCCGTGCACAGGCAAAGATGTGGCGTCAGTGGCCAGTGTTGGGTTACCCAGTGCACCTTCTCATACACTTCGACAAACACTTTGTTCAACAAAAAACATAACTTGGACAAACGTTGTATACAGTTCGAAAGGTCACTATATCAGCTACCTATTCCTGAAAAGTCTAGCCGTGCACAGGCAAAGATGTGGCGTCAGTGGCCAACGTTTGGTTACCCAGTGCACCTTCTCATACATTTCGACAAACACTTTGTTCAACAAAAAACATAACTTGGAGAAACGTTGTATACAGTTCGAAAGGTCACTATATCAGCTACCTATTCCTGAAAAGTCTAGCCGTGCACAGGCAAAGATGTGGCGTCAGTGGCCAGTGTTGGGTTACCCAGTGCACCTTCTCATACATTTCGACAAACAATTTGTTCAACAAAAAACATAACTTGGAGAAACGTTGTATACAGTTCGAAAGGTCACTATATCAGCTACCTATTCCTGAAAAGTCTAGCCGTGCACAGGCAAAGATGTGGCGTCAGTGGCCAACGTTTGGTTACCCAGTGCACCTTCTCATACATTTCGACAAACACTTTGTTCAACAAAAAACATAACTTGGACAAACGTTGTATACAGTTTGAAAGGTCACTATATCAGCTACCTATTCCTGAAAAGTCTAGCCGTGCACAGGCAAAGATGTGGCGTCAGTGGCCAGTGTTGGGTTACCCAGTGCACCTTCTCATACATTTCGACAAACACTTTGTTCAACAAAAAACATAACTTGGACAAACGTTGTATACAGTTCGAAAGTTCACTATATCAGCTACCTATTCCTGAAAAGTCTAGCCGTGCACAGGCAAAGATGTGGCGTCAGTGGCCAGTGTTGGGTTACCCAGTGCACCTTCTCGTACACTTCGACAAACACTTTGTTCAACAAAAAACATAACTTGGACAAACGTTGTATACAGTTCGAAAGTTCACTATATCAGCTACCTATTCCTGAAAAGTCTAGCCGTGCACAGGCAAAGATGTGGCGTCAGTGGCCAGTGTTGGGTTACCCAGTGCACCTTCTCATACATTTCGACAAACACTTTGTTCAACAAAAAACATAACTTGGACAAACGTTGTATACAGTTCGAAAGGTCACTATATCAGCTACCTATTCCTGAAAAGTCTAGCCGTGCACAGGCAAAGATGTGGCGTCAGTGGCCAGTGTTGGGTTACCCAGTGCACCTTCTCATACACTTCGACAAACACTTTGTTCAACAAAAAACATAACTTGGACAAACGTTGTATACAGTTCGAAAGGTCACTATATCAGCTATCTATTCCTGAAAAGTCTAGCCGTGCACAGGCAAAGATGTGGCGTCAGTGGCCAGTGTTGGGTTACCCAGTGCACCTTCTCATACATTTCGACAAACACTTTGTTCAACAAAAAACATAACTTGGACAAACGTTGTATACAGTTCGAAAGGTCACTATATCAGCTACCTATTCCTGAAAAGTCTAGCCGTGCACAGGCAAAGATGTGGCGTCAGTGGCCAACGTTTGGTTACCCAGTGCACCTTCTCATACATTTCGACAAACACTTTGTTCAACAAAAAACATAACTTGGACAAACGTTATATACAGTTCGAAAGGTCACTATATCAGCTACCTATTCCTGAAAAGTCTAGCCGTGCACAGACAAAGATGTGGCGTCAGTGGCCGACGTTTGGTTACCCAGTGCACCTTCTCATACATTTCGACAAATACTTTGTTCAACAAAAAACATAACATGGACAAACGTTGTATACAGTTCGAAAGGTCACTATATCAGCTACCTATTCCTGAAAAGTCTAGCCGTGCACAGGCAAAGATGTGGCGTCAGTGGCCAACGTTTGGTTACCCAGTGCACCTTCTCATACATTTCGACAAACACTTTGTTCAACAAAAAACATAACTTGGACAAACGTTGTATACAGTTCGAAAGGTCACTATATCAGCTACCTATTCCTGAAAAGTCTAGCCGTGCACAGGCAAAGATGTGGCGTCAGTGGCCAACGTTTGGTTACCCAGTGCACCTTCTCATACATTTCGACAAACACTTTGTTCAACAAAAAACAGAACTTGGAAAAACGTTGTATACAGTTCGAAAGGTCACTATATCAGCTACCTATTCCTGAAAAGTCTAGCCGTGCACAGGCAAAGATGTGGCGTCAGTGGCCAACGTTTGGTTACCCAGTGCACCTTCTCATACATTTCGACAAACACTTTGTTCAACAAAAAACATAACTTGGACAAACGTTGTATACAGTTCGAAAGGTCACTATATCAGCTACCTATTCCTGAAAAGTCTAGCCGTGCACAGGCAAAGATGTGGCGTCAGTGGCCAACGTTTGGTTACCCAGTGCACCTTCTCATACATTTCGACAAACACTTTGTTCAACAAAAAACATAACTTGGACAAACGTTGTATACAGTTCGAAAGGTCACTATATCAGCTACCTATTCCTGAAAAGTCTAGCCGTGCACAGGCAAAGATGTGGCGTCAGTGGCCAACGTTTGGTTACCCAGTGCACCTTCTCATACATTTCGACAAACACTTTGTTCAACAAAAAACAGAACTTGGAAAAACGTTGTATACAGTTCGAAAGGTCACTATATCAGCTACCTATTCCTGAAAAGTCTAGCCGTGCACAGGCAAAGATGTGGCGTCAGTGGCCAACGTTTGGTTACCCAGTGCACCTTCTCATACATTTCGACAAACACTTTGTTCAACAAAAAACATAACTTGGACAAACGTTGTATACAGTTCGAAAGGTCACTATATCAGCTACCTATTCCTGAAAAGTCTAGCCGTGCACAGGCAAAGATGTGGCGTCAGTGGCCAACGTTTGGTTACCCAGTGCACCTTCTCATACATTTCGACAAACACTTTGTTCAACAAAAAACATAACTTGAACAAACGTTGTATACAGTTCGAAAGGTCACTATATCAGCTACCTATTCCTGAAAAGTCTAGCCGTGCACAGGCAAAGATGTGGCGTCAGTGGCCAACGTTTGGTTACCCAGTGCACCTTCTCATACATTTCGACAAACACTTTGTTCAACAAAAAACATAACTTGGACAAACGTTGTATACAGTTCGAAAGGTCACTATATCAGCTACATATTCCTGAAAAGTCTAGCCGTGCACAGGCAAAGATGTGGCGTCAGTGGCCAGTGTTGGGTTACCCAGTGCACCTTCTCATACACTTCGACAAACACTTTGTTCAACAAAAAACATAACTTGGACAAACGTTGTATACAGTTCGAAAGGTCACTATATCAGCTACCTATTCCTGAAAAGTCTAGCCGTGCACAGGCAAAGATGTGGCGTCAGTGGTCAGTGTTGGGTTACCCAGTGCACCTTCTCATACATTTCGACAAACACTTTGTTCAACAAAAAACATAACTTGGACAAACGTTGTATACAGTTCGAAAGGTCACTATATCAGCTACCTATTCCTGAAAAGTCTAGCCGTGCACAGGCAAAGATGTGGCGTCAGTGGCCAACGTTTGGTTACCCAGTGCACCTTCTCATACATTTCGACAAACACTTTGGTCAACAAAAAACATAACTTGGACAAACGTTGTATACGGTTCGAATGGTCACTATATCAGCTACCTATTCCTGAAAAGTCTAGCCGTGCACAGGCAAAGATGTGGCGTCAGTGGCCAGTGTTGGGTTACCCAGTGCACCTTCTCATACACTTCGACAAACACTTTGTTCAACAAAAAACATAACTTGGACAAACGTTGTATACAGTTCGAAAGGTCACTATATCAGCTACCTATTCCTGAAAAGTCTAGCCGTGCACAGGCAAAGATGTGGCGTCAGTGGCCAACGTTTGGTTACCCAGTGCACCTTCTCATACACTTCGACAAACACTTTGTTCAACAAAAAACATAACTTGGATAAACGTTGTATACAGTTCGAAAGGTCACTATATCAGCTACCTATTCCTGAAAAGTCTAGCCGTGCACAGGCAAAGATGTGGCGTCAGTGGCCAACGTTTGGTTACCCAGTGCACCGTCTCATACATTTCGACAAACACTTTGTTCAACAAAAACCATAACTTGGACAAACGTTGTATACAGTTCGAAAGGTCATTATATCAGCTACCTATTCCTGAAAAGTCTAGCCGTGCACAGGCAAAGATGTGGCGTCAGTGGCCAACGTTTGGTTACCCAGTGCACCTTCTCATACACTTCGACAAACACTTTGTTGAACAAAAAACATAACTTGGACAAACGTTGTATACAGTTCGAAAGGTCACTATATCAGCTACCTATTCCTGAAAAGTCTAGCCGTGCACAGGCAAAGATGTGGCGTCAGTGGCCAACGTTTGGTTACCCAGTGCACCTTCTCATACACTTCGACAAACACTTTGTTCAACAAAAAACATAACTTGGACAAACGTTGTATAGAGTTCGAAAGGTCACTATATCAGCTACCTATTCCTGAAAAGTCTAGCCGTGCACAGGCAAAGATGTGGCGTCAGTGGCCAACGTTTGGTTACCCAGTGCACCTTCAGAAGCACTTCTCATACACTTCGAAAATCATAACGCCAAATATATTTGAGTACGTTACTGTAGTCGTATAGTAAACTGTAAAACTACCACAACACATTCTCCATTCAAAAATAACTGACCTGCGCAATGTGTGATCTTGTTTCTGTCCTTCTTGGGTGCACATAGTTGTTATTATATATCGTGTATTAATTTTACTGAGCTTAGAGCAATTTTACTTTTTTATATGATAAGAAGTTCAGAAGCACTTTTTATACACTCCGACAAACACAACAACAGCCAACAACAAAAAATCAAAACAAAAATCGAAAAACTTCTTGGAAGAGGCTCATGCTTCATACCAACAACTATCAAAGAGTTGGTACAAATCTCAAAGGCAGACGAATGAATTTTGTTGTTGCGTGCTTTTGTGCTAGTTCTGACATAATTTTGTGGAAATATAGTAGTGTAGGCCGTTTCCGGATAGGTCCCTGCTGGATCTAAAGCCCCCAGAAATTTTATGTTTTCGGAGACACTTTTAAATGAAATGAAACATTCAAGAAATAAACAATTTTCATTAACATTAAAAAACCTAAAGTAATATATTTGGAATAACCCCTGAAAAATATATTTGGGTACGTTACTGTAGTCGTATACCGTAAAACTACCACAAAACATTCTCCATTCAAAAATAACTGACCTGCGCAATGTGTGATCTTGTTTCTGTCCTTCTTGGGTGTACATAGTTGTTGTTATTTTTTAATTTTTATGAATTTTACTGAGCTGAGAGGTACTTTACCGTTACAAATTCATAGTTTGGAGGCAGATTCAAATATAAAAGTTTTTTGAAGATCACTTGATCGTGAAAGTTGGATGTGCTAACATTTGTAAAGTAATAATGGATCACGAAAAATTTTTAAAAAGTGTGATGACATTTTGTCTTTTTGCGTTAACAAAATATGTTAACTTTGATTCTAAAAGAATAGATGGATATGTGGAAACCAATGAATACTATGATACGATTTTTAAAAACTTGCAAGAGTGCCAAAAAGCGGTTAGATGTATGAAAAAGACCACAAGGCACAATTTTATCAATAATAAGCGCAATCGGAAACGCATTTCAACCATATTTAGAAGAATGGTAAGGGGTTTATTATTATTATAATTACACTAGTTAACCATTTTGCAACACATCGTGCCACATAAATTACCATGTTAGAGATAATTAAACAGACACCAACTTAGTCACTATATCATTTTCGGATCGGTTCTTTAGCTTTGGCGTATTTAATGGAAATATATGAAAAAAATCGTGGAAAATTATAAATCATGAAAAAAATAAATAAATTTCCTATTTTTGCGTAGAGCTAGACTTTGGCAAAGAAAAGGGGCTTTCACACAAGGAAATCCATGAATAAATACAAAACTTATGAATAAATACAAAACATAAATACAGTGAGTTAGTATAAATACAAATTTTCTTTTTTTTTTGTAAAAGTTCTAGCTTTACGCTCAAATTAGGAAAAAATTTAGTCTTCATGATCTCTAATTTTCCAAGATTATAAATTTTCGGTCATAATTTTTGCCAAAAATAAAAACACATATATTTCCATTGACTGCACTTAAACTACAATCTGAATAGAAAATGATATACAATATTACTAACTTGTTGTCTATTTAATTTTCTTTAATATACAATAGTACTTCATTTGGTACGATCGGTCGGTTAAAACTCAGAATTTAAGATCTTGAAGATTTAGATCTTGAACTATCAAGAATTTAAAACCAAAATTTTAAAAAATCCTATCATTCAGTGGCTCAATATCTATGAAAAGAAGAGTCGGATTCTGTTGCCGAAAATTTTTTAAATTTTGTTAACTAGTGTTAATATTATAATTATGTAAATCTGTACAAAATTAGCGAAATTATTAGATAGCGATAGAGAAGAAATTCGTTCAGTAAACGCATATGAATGTAAGACTTTTCTGCTTTTCGTAGACAAAGACAAATTATGATTACACAACTGATTTCAAACAATTCAAAGAGTGGTGCCTGATGCAAGGTGAAGAAGATCTTTTGCTATTGACAGAAACTTTATTTATCATACCCAGCAACAACGATTCCCAAAAAAAGGCAATATCCCCTTAAAAGACTCTACAATTTCAATATTTAGGCGATTCAAATAATTTGCAATTTGATTTAATAGACGACTATGTCTTCGGTAGTAATCACAATGAAACGCAGATTGAAAATATTGTAAAGGATTTACCAACGTTTTTGCCAACCGGCACCATACTGCAATTTAAAAGCAGTTTAGAAAATAATATAAACTCCAGCGCTGACGCTCTAACCTCTTCAAGTATTATTGAAAGCTGGACTATATTCTTGGCAGATCCAAACTTGTGTTCGACAAAATGTGATATCTCAACTCTTGGTGTTCAGACAGAAGTAGAATTGCAATATAATAATTCAAAATGTCACAATTATATGAATTTACCGGATTCTGAACTAATGAATAATCTACTGAGCCCTCTAAAATATGATGACACAAAAGAAAAAAATAACATTAATAAAAAAACACATTCCGACATTGAAATAGCCAACAATAGCCATTTGCCAACCACATATGATTTTGTAAACAGCAACTCTCTGACATCTAAG